>OZ007591.1:411116375-411142375 GCA_963931845.1 Maratus michaelseni | reverse complement strand
GTCGTCACACCCAAAAACTTGTGTGCGGCTCATAGCATCTTCCTTGAAAGTCTGTTGAAGCATGTGGTAAGCTTCTATTGCCGATTTTTCAAGCAGGAAACAAAATTTCAAACACACTCCTTGTTCTTTTTAATGTGTCATAACGACTTCGCAAGCGGAACACGACAACAGAAAGATAAACACCGAGGCTAACGAAAAAGAAAGGCTCTACCGTAAGTGCTTTTACACGTATCTTTTTTTACAGAGCGTGGGAGTCACGTGATGCTCGAATGCACCAATGATGGTGTACGAAAAGAGCATCACGTCACTCTAGCGGTCTGTAAAAAAAGATAAGTGGAATGCACCGCGGTAGCCTGTCTTTTCCGTTAGCCTTGATAAACACAACACTACGATGAAAGGTTAACCTACAAACTGGCACCGTCTGGGTAGTTGTTTCGCCAAGGTATCTACTAACCCCATCTAGCGGGAGAACTCTCTACTACATCTACGAATGAAAACTCCAGTTTTTTTTTTTCTTTTTTTTTGTGTGTGTGTTCCCCCTTGTACATAGGATGTTTTTAATAACGAACATTTTATTTCCATATTTAATTTTCATTTGCCACAAGGTTTCTGCTGTGCCAGCTGTATGTACTGCATCACAGCACAGTTAACAACGATTACAAATGTTCAGTTTGAAGAACGCCACCAGTGAGTGAGTTGTACATGATAAAGCGCGTATCGAACAGTTTTCACGTTATAAATCATTTTATGAAAATTAAACATATTTGAATGGATGAATAAAATCCCGTAAGGATTGTTTTCTACCATTCATTCTAGATTTTGTTTTTTCACAATATCATTTATTCAGCTAATATTTAAATCCTTCCGTTTTCCGTAGGTTATCAAGTTTGTCTACGGTTCACCTGATATCCCTGTTCGAAGTGTTACCACGCGTGATTATTTTTTAACACTCTTTAACATAGTCGAAAAGTGTTTATGAATTCGGTTTGTCTGTCCATCTTTCCTTTGCTGTAAACTCGAGTAAATATACTTACAGAGTTTCCCTCATACAGTTTCAGAAGGGTGCTGCACCCTGCCTGCCCTTTGGTTTACAAAATAGCACCCTTCTTGCCCCTCATAAAAATAATTAGCACCCTTCTTGCCCATCAGTAAAAAAAGTGCCCTTTCTCCTTTTTGCATTAAAAAATTTGCTTTCATAGTAAAAATTGACTCAATGTTGTCTTGAAACTAGTGCCCTGACTTTTAAATATCAAAAGTGGCTTTAAAAACCAAAATAATACATTTTAACAATTAAAAAAAGTGCCCTTAAGAATCCGAAAAGTGCGCTTAAGAATAAAAAATGCCCTTAAGAATAAAAAATGCCCTTAAGAATAAAAAATGCCCTTTTCTCACCAGTTGCACGCTGCCCTTTTAGGTAGATTTCGTAAGAAATACTACCTATTACATTCTCACCTAAGTTGGAAATTTTGAAAAATTTTTGCATATCTACGCCGATCATGACTCCCAGAACCCAAAACCACCCTCAGTACAAAACTTTATATATATATATATCTATCTATCTATCTATCTATCTATCTATCTATCTATCTATGTCACTTTTTTCTGACCACGATAACTGGAAAAATTCTGCATTAATCTTTTACAAACTGATACATAAAATCAAGGGGCATAAAATCTCGGTCAAGTTCGTTAATGGGCAAAATCGAACCAAGGGGGGGGGGGGAGGGTGGGGGGGCTTTTTGTGAAAACAGAAAAAACCCCATAATTTCTTAATTATGATACGTATCGAATCCGTTTAAAGTTATTATTACTTCTAGGAGAAGGGTCGAAAATGTATGTATGACAGATTTTTGATATAATTAAAAATGGCGCCAAGGGGGGGAAAAAAGGGGGGTTTTAAGAGAAAAAAAATCATAGCTTCGTCAATTCACAAGATATCAAATTCGCGTAAATTTATTATTAATCCTCTTAATATTATCTAAAACTTTTATATTGACAAGTTTTTTATAGGACCAACCGTTATAGCAAAAAAAAATTAAAAACAAAAAAAAATCCCTGCCGGCTCCGCCTGCAAACAAGTTATTTTTCAAAGTAGGCGGTTCCAACTCCCGCATCTTTTCGAAACTGATACATAAAATCAAGGGGCATAAAATCTCGGTCAAGTTCGTTAATGGACAAAATCGAACAAAGGGGGGTGGGGGGGTGGGGGGGCTTTTTTTGAAAACAGAAAAAAACCCATAATTTCTTACTTATGATACGTATCGAATCCGTTTGAAGTTATTATTACTTCTAGGAGAAGGGCCGAAAATTTATGTATGACAGATTTTTTGATATAATTAAAAATTGCCTTAAGGGGGGGGGGGGAGGGGGGGGTTTAGAAGAAAAAATTCATAACTTCGTCAATTCTCAAGATTTCAAATCCGCTTAAATTTATTATTAATCCTCTTAATATTATTTAAAACTTTTACATTTACAAGTCTTTTATAGGACCAACCGTTATAGCAAAAAAAAAAAATAAAATAAAAAAAAAAAAAAAAAAAAAAAAAAAAATCCCTGCCGATTCCGCCTGCAAACAAGTTAGGTTTCGAAGTAGGCGGTTCCAACTGCCGCATCATCGTAAAAAGGTCATTTCTTCCGCAATTCCCGACAAACAGGCGCCCCACGGTCTGCGTCTTCGAAATCTACCTGTGCCTGTAGGCCGAGCCGTCAGGGATTTCTTTTAACCTGGGGGAAACTCTGATACTTAGATTGTCATGCAATTGATATATGTTATCAAGTTTGTCTACGGTTCACCTGATATCCCTGTTCGAAGTGTTACCACGAGTGATTATTTTTTAACACTCTTTAACATAGTCGAAAAGTGTTTATGAATTCGGTTTGTCTGTCCATCTCTCCGTGCTGTAAACTCGAGTAAATATACTTAGATTGTCATGCAATTGATATATGTCATCGAGGTTTACTATGGCATGTTCGGTATTGAAAATGAAGTTTGTAGCACAGCACTTATAATTCCTTTACAGGGACACTCAAAAGAATTGCATTCTATACATTACAGTCTATAGGGAAAAATCGTTTGCGGTTTATTTTAATAATGTTACACTATTTCAAACATAGTTGAAATTTATATGTATCACCGAGATTAATTACAAAAGAGGCTTACTATAGAATATTGTATGTGTAGCATGCATCGTTCATTTACAGGGACCCAAAAAAGTATTCTGTTAAAGAGCGTCTGTTAATGATAATTATTAAGAAGTGCGTTTTTGCAGTTTTAATTGCGGTGCATGTTTTTAAATTTAATTAATTTTTTACCTATTACTTTGTGTGTATAAATTGTATAGATCCTACACAGGGCAGAACAAAGCATCTCGAGTACATTTGCGTTTGTTGACGGAAATTTCTGAAGGGGAATTTTCAACTGAGCTACGCGTTTTCTAACTGAAGTAAATTTTTGCATACTACGCGTTGTATATATACAAAGCTATAGATTCTATACAGGGCTGCGCAAAAGAATTCGGATATTTTTCGGAATATTGTTGATAATTACTGAAATTGAATTTTTAAATGTGTTATGCGTTTTTCAACTTGTTTACTTAGACTGGGCCTGGGCTAGTTGAGCTTAAGCCGAAAGGTAGTATTCCCCATCCAGCTTGACCTTGACCTTGTTTACTTAGGCATCAGAAATCAGACCTTATTAAATAGTAAAGATTTCTAAACGTATTTTGAGAGTATTAGAAAGTATTGCATAATTTATGCTCGACGCACGATTTCTTATTCTTGTTTTATTATTCTTTTACAACTATTTCCAAACAATAATCTTCGTCATAGATTTCTGCTAGAAATTTACCACGAAAATAATAAAAAAAATCGTTTCGTATTTCAAGGCCATAAAACTGTCAAAATCGAGCCTAATCACAGGTGGTTAGTTACATTATTAATTATTGAAAGTATATACTCACTCTCTGGGATGTTGTCATAGTTGATGTTTAGGTAATCGTCTCTGTCTGATCTATTGTGTTCGTGTTCGAAACCAATTGAGTGCATTAGCTCGTGGACTATAATTCCGACATTTTCACAAAAATCCCCCAAAGATACCTCCTGTTTTCCTTTGCCTAAGAATCCCCATTCAGACCAGCACCTGAAAAATGGAATTTCAATTTAGGAATAATGTTTTCATTTTTATGTTTCCTTTAATTTTCATATACATGATATACTAGGGAAATCTGCCCCCTGCTCTGTTATACCCGGTTCAGATTAGATATTTAAAATATCTTAGACCGACGAACTCACTGAGAGAGTTCCAGAAACTCATTTGTTCGAACTTTCTATTGCTAGATACAGCCATTACCACTCACTGTGATTGGCTCTGGAGGCTAGCTGTATTTAGATTGGCTGTTGAGGCTGGCTTTAACTTATGCGCATGTGCACATTTGATGTTTGTTCAGATCTCAGACACGGTGATGTTCAGTGAGTTATCTCAGATGAGTTTTGCGATGTGAACAGGTATTCAATTCCGGGAGGGTACCACCTCAAAAATGGCGATCTAAGATATCTTAAATGTCCGGTGCGAACAGGGTATTATGCTCGCTAAACAGAAGAGCTGACAAAAGGCATTGCTAAACATATATTCCATTCAAACCGGATACAGCTGAACCAAGCTTTAAAGATTGATCACTTGAGTAAGAAGTCTGGATAAGATGAGTCTATTGGGAATTCAAGAGCTCGAACACGCCATCTGGTGGAGAAAAGAGATAACTTCTCGCTTCAGGACAATGCCTTGCAACACCATTGTATTACATGCATTTTTAATTTGTTCATAATGATTATTTTTTTGCATAATTTCAGATTTCATGTGGTATTTGCGTTCTGTATTTATATGACAATGTAAAAATTATACAATTTTTAATATCTAACACTTTTAAACGAGTTTACAATAAATAATGGTTTCAATGGTACTTTAGCATTAGTTAAAGCAGAGGTTCCCAAAGTGTGCTCCGCGGAGCCCTTAGGGCTCCGCGGCGTTCCAGGAAAATAAACAAAACATGAAATAAATTAGCATATTGTAAAGGAAAATTTTTCGGAAGTATGTAGGAATTTTTCTGCGTGTGTGTCAAAAATAAATACATCTATCACTGGGTTGAAAAGTACTATAATATATAATTTTTAATCATAATAAAATTTGCATTATATTTCTATCTATTTTCTATATAATATTTTTGGTTTGAACTACTTTATTTTATGTTTCTGCATTTAATATGTTTTAAAAATTATATTCAAAATAAGCTACAAGAAATAGTATTCTGAATCGAATGCACAACGTGAATCGAAAAGGCAAAGGCGCGCCAGTGCTGTTATCTCTGCTTGCCGAACAAAAGGGAGAATTGTTCTTTGGAGCTCCGCCTAGTCATATGTTTATACTTAGTTCTTTTTTACTTAGTAACCAGGTTCTTACTGCCTAATTAAGTAAGTGTGTCTCACATTGTTTATTTTCTTTCACTTCACTCGTAGCTATCTTTAAAATGAGGTATTTTATACCCCATTACTTGCTATATTTACTGAGAAATGTGTTGGTTAAGCTTTGATTGTTTCAGTGATAGACTTATAATTGGTTTTCGCTTTTCGTTAATATTTTAATTTAAGTGGTTTAATCTCAAATTTCATGTTCTATTTCAATTTAAAATTCGAAATTTCTTCAATTTTTTTAGTCTATTCAGTTTTTTTTTTTTTTTTTTTTCAAAAGTCATTTGTATACGTTGTGTATATAGTTGTCTTTTTGTAACTTTAATTCCTTTAAGCTGTTTATTTTATTTTTATTAATTCTTTGTTATTTAAATTTTCTATGCTGTTTTACATAATTGTACTTAATTTTTAAAGCAATGTATGTTGCTGAAAACTCATTTTTTTAACATCTTGTATCACTTAACAACCCCTCTTTAAAATTTTGTTTTAATTGGTCTCGGCATTGGCTAAGATTTTTATGTTATGATGCCACATTTTCCTATCAGAAATAAGGCTGTAGCAATTAAAAAAATATATATTGGTTCTTTACATTTATCATCACATTAACAATCTAAACTTTTGCTAAGGTCCACCCCTTGCTCAGACTTTTCGTCAATGAGTACCCGCCCTGATATAAATTTAACCCCACCCATATATCCCGTTTTCAGTTCTTTTAGTTCTTTATAGTTTCAGTTCTTTTAAACTGTGTAGTTTTTAACCGTATATCTATTTTTAACAAACACAATGGTGAAAGAAAGTTTCTTTCAAAACTATAATTAATATTCTCTCTGTCCCAAATCAGTTGCTGCATTTGAATACTTTTATACTGATTATTGATACTGATTTTGTTTGAACATTTTTCAGAGATTTCAGGGTGCTATGCTATCAATCAACAACATTTACTAACCAAGCATTCCCTCCGTCTCTCCTTAAATCAGTACCAAATGAGTTTTAAAAATCCAGGGTTTGCACGCTCTTAAGCCACGCCCCATTTTGTAAAGATTCTTCAACCAGAATCCAGTATAATAATTTTTCGGGTTTATTCATTGTTAACAATTTCTACAAATTTTTCACAGCAGTTCCTTTTGCACGATTTTTTGAGTTTCTTGTTGCATTTTCCCAATAAACAACATAGCCACATATTCCAAATTTTCCATCAAACATTTCGCTTCTATTCGAGTCCCATCTTGGTCTTGCCACTACTGGCATAAACATTACTTTGGTAATAAACCTTTTGCTTGTTCAATGCCTCAAATGTTCAGTTTCATCTAGGATGATGTAAAACGAATTACTAGTTTTCGTAATATAAAACCATTTTTCATCGATATGAATACATTCCAACATTTCCGAAAAACAACCATTAGTTTGAACATGCTGTAAACAAAATCGAATTCTGTCGAGCTTATTTTTTTCTGTTAGACTTGGCTTAATGGTGGATGAAATACGCTTCAAAACTTTTCCCCCATTGAGAATCATATGTAATGTTGATTAGTTGAATTAGGAATACTAACAGCGCATGATAAACTCCGCAGTGATTGTCTTCGTTTTTATTGGGACATTTTTGATTTTGCTCAATTGCTGAGAAAAATCTTTTTTCGTCCGCATTTTACGAATTTCTTGTGAACTTACATTGTAAATTTCATCATCTTTTATTTTTGACGCCTTTGACAGCTTAAACAAACGGGATATTGTACTACGATGAACATTAAATTTAATCGCTGCAGCATTTATAGTGCCATGGCTCAGTTTATCATTTTTCAAATGTTGCAGTAAAAATTGCTATACAGCGTTACGTCCTTTATTATTAATTTCCTTCTTTAGGGTATTTTCTAAATTATTATTCATACTTACAATTATCTTCCCATTACTTCTTATTCCCATTACTTTACATTCGATTTAACATTGTTTGGAACACCTAGCATACAACGTTATATTCATTGTAGTATAATTTTACTGATGTCGATCTTCTAAACTGAATCGGAGGCTATTTATGACTCCGCCTACTTGAAATGTAGCAACTAATTTGGGACAAAAATTTCAACCTAAATGCAGAAACTAATTTGGGACGGCGGGAGTAGCTAATACTTCGAATAAAACATCCAAAAAAGTGAAAGATGCTGCACCTAACAATAGATGTTATAGATGTATGTTATAGATTTTGCCTCGCCCACCTAAACACTAACACGATAATCTGCTTCTAAATGTATTTTTTTAAAAATGGTTCAAAATAAGAAGCTCAGAGTCGATATGTTTTTCTTGCATGTTTAGAAGTACTAGAAACGTAAAGACGAACGGAAAAAGAATCCGTAATCATGATTCTATTAAGGGTGGATGGGACTAGCGAAAACGTGTTATATAATTACTCATGGGCAACTGGGCCTACGTATTTTCTTTCTTTTCGCGAGTAGCCTATTGGGATTATACAGAAGTCTCTCTTTGTAAACTAAAACTGTACAACTTACCTTTTTTCCTGTGTGTGTGTATTGTTTTTGCCATAAATAATAAGTTTCAAGTAAGCCCCTGTGTACAGCATTACCCAGACAGGGTTACCATTTTGATCTTTAATTCCGAGTTCATACTGGAAATACCAAAAGTATATATATATATATTTAAATGGATGTCATTAACCCCTTAACAATAATATTCGAACGTCGCTCGGGTAAGAAGAGTTTGTTTTATTCGTTACTAAAAGCTTTCAGAAACTACATTTTTTTAACTATAATTTTGCTGCATTTGGCGGACATATCTCAGTTATACAAGGCAGATATTTTAAAACGAAAAAGTGGTTTTTATTCCTTATTTTTAATTTATTGCGTCCAACAATATTAATATTAAATAAAACTGTTAAGGGGTGAAATAATAGAAAATTTGATTTTCAAAATTTCTAGTATGAATTCAGAATTTCTGTATCAAGAAAAGGGCCAAACTCAGAACCTTGGCACCATGTTAGAAACTACTGGTTCGGACTCTTGTCCAGCGGACCTTTCTCTGCTCAATAAGCACAAAAAACACTAATTTGTAAACTATAAAGTACCGTGGGGTTAAGGGGCTCCGCCTTAGAAATTCTTCCCAAAAAGAGCTCCGCGAGCCCAAGAGTTTGGGAACCACTGAGTTAAAGGGACAATTCTCCTGTACCGACGGCTGCGATCAGCGCCTTTATAGGCCGTTTTAAGTCCCAATACTTGATAATAGAAAAGTAGGTAATGAAAGGGAAGTCCCCTAGTTTTGCTTTTGTAGGGGGTGAATAGCAGAATTCCCATAGTTTTGTATTTAGAACAGCCAATGAAGAAATGATATGCGATCAGACGGATAAAGCAAAACCTGAACTTTCGACATGTGAAAGTTTAACCTGTTTTTTATGGAATCCTCTCTTAAATGGAAATATTTCATGGTCCCGACAGAAAGAATACCATAACAATCTACATGCTAAAACGGAAACCTGTCAAAACGGATTTTCTTTTCGGTTTCCAGCGATTTTTTTTCACTGATTTACTGTATTGCTATTTGTAAATCATTAAAACTACTGTTAGCCCTATGTATATATTTTTGGACCTTGAAACTTCTACATAATGTCACCTTTTCGTACTTGCCTATTTTTCCATTCAATCCTGTATTAATTTTCTTCAGTCGATATCGTTTTCCATCTCTGGTATCGTTCAAATCTTTCTTTTCGTTTTTCAACTCGCCGATAATGTTTACTGTTCGTTTCGATATCGTTCACCACATCGACCATCGTTTTCTCAGTCTTTTTCCGAATTCAGTTGCAACCGCCAGCTTCGATATCGTTTCAATCGTAATAGTATAGGGGAGCATGCGCCCAGACGCCGTGTAACAGTCTTCAAAGGTACTCTAGATTACTTTGCCGATGGGCAGTTTGAGAACTTCTCAACTTAACACATCAGAAAGGGGGCGTTTTCGGAAAGCGGTATGTTGATATTGTTTAAAAGGGATAAAAAGGCAGTTTGAATGGCGAGAGTGAGGCAGCTTTGGTAAAATGATATTGTAGATACCAAAAGAAACAATATCAGTGGCGGTATAAAGTCTTTTATGAGTGCAATGATGGTATTAAACGTTTTTTTTAGTGTTTGTTTATTTCTGCTGTTGAAGTTGTGGTTTTTCTTTCTTCTGTTGGTGATGTACGTTCATTTCAAGGATTAATTAATAGTGTGTGTGGACTGTTCTTCAACTTTTTTCTTCACATCTAATGCCATGGTGACTAATAAAATAAAAGGCCTGTTTTAATTTGTGTCATCACGTTCAATTAATTATCATGTAAGTTAAAATGAACTTTTCTTCAAGTATATTTTGAAGGCTGCATTTAAGTTACTTCATGCCATATTATTTTTGCCACCTTGTTTTTGTTGCCATATACCATTATTTTTTTTATTTAATTAAATTGTCTGTCATATTTTTCATCTTTATTTTATTTTGTGATATGTTGAATAAACGTTAGCTTTATTTAAATCTAAAAACTGTTTCATGAATGTGTCTTATCTACATTTTTAACACTTTTGTCACTACCTTGCCCAATTTCAGCTATCAAACTTCCACGTACTCTGTTTTTCAATTTAATTACATTTTTAGACCGGTCCCTGTATCCGGACCGCTATCACGGTTATGGGCCCGGCTTATTTAAGCCATATTAACCCTTTAAGGGCCGTAACCTTTGGCAAGGGTTAGCTGACAAGTGTTAGTAGACGGCGGCAGTTAGACCCACTAGTGAATTTTAGTGGGGGGGGGGAGGGCCGCATTTACGTATAAATTTCATAAATTTCAGTATGACAGTTAAAATTAAGATATTTATTTTTATGAAATTTTGTTGAAAAATTAAATTTTTTTTTGTACCTTTTTTGTACATTTTTTTTTTTTTTTGAAAAAAAATTCTTCCTCGGCAATGGCTAACATACAGGTGAGCATAAACAAGCTAAATTTCCATAATTATGGAAACTGGTCAGCCGACATAAAGTTCCTTCTATTGGACAAAAATGCCTGGGGCATTGTTAACGGAACAGAGGCTGTGCCTGATACAAGTGATGCAGCAGCATACAAGGACTATCAATCCAGAGTTCGTTCAGCACTGTCCATAATCTACCTGAATGTCGAGCCTGACTTCCGTCGAATAATAGAGAACATTGACGATCCTAAAGATGCATGGGCAAAGCTCCGATCCCATTTCCAACCTGATAATAGAGCCCGCCACATGCAGTTATTTTCAGAGTTGTTGGCATGCAAAATAGCACCAGAGGAGTCGATAGATATGTACGCTGCTCGCCTCAACCGAATCGCTGACCAATTGAAGGCAATGAATGAGCCAATTAAAGAAATTTATCTATCGTTCCAACTCCTCAGATGGCTCCCTCAAAAATATGACAGTCTAGTCCAGAACATACTTCGTTGGCCTGATTCTAAATTTGTGTTTTCTGCGATCTTGACTGAACTAGTCGCCGAGGAGTCTCGTCTTAAATTGAGGTCAGAGGATAAAAATCAACTTGCCGTCCAGTCTCACTTTTCCAGAAGTCGCCCACCAAATAAAACGAGTTACCGACAAAAATTTAAAGGCAGATGCCACAAGTGCGGAAAAATTGGACATAGCAAAAATCAGTGCAAGGCCCCTTCTCCAGTCACGTCTGGTCCCGAGTCCTCAGTTGGCACCAGTTCCAGAGAGTCTTCTACATCCAGAGCTAGTCCTGTCCAACATCAGAACAGAAATGGAGCTCCTAGATCCAGACCGAGCCGAAAGCATCAAAGTGTCTCCCATAGTCAGGTAAACTTCCTCATTCAATCTAATCTTAGCAAAGTTAAGGGGGAAGACGATGCCTGGGTGTTTGACACTGGTGCCTCGCACCACTTTTGCAAAGACCGAGGACTTTATGGGTCTTTTCAGCCTCTTCATAACCACGAACTTGCCGTTGCTGTCGATGGAGCAACTTTCCCGATTGAAGGGACTGGTACTGTTAATCTTAATTTAAATGGATCAACTTTGTGTCTAGGGGATGTAATGTATTGTCCTAATTTAAGACGTAATCTTATTTCTGGCTCTCGCCTTGATGATAGAGGCGCAACATTCAAAGGAGGGAAAGGGAGAGTTAAGGCCTACACAACTGATAAAACACTATTTAGGGCTATCCTTAAAAATGGAATTTATTACATCCACCCCGATGCCAATTCAAAAAGTAAAAGTAAACCTAGCAACAACTTAAAATTTAAACAGGTCCGTTTTGAGGCCTCGACAGTACAAAAGGATGATTTCAGATTATGGCATCGTAGGCTAGGTCACCTCAGTCCCACACTAATAGAACACACACAGAGGTGTAATGGCGTAAAAGGCTTACCACACATTAAAGACCGAGACTTTCATTGTGAAACATGCAAACTGAATAAACATAGACGCACATCTTTTAAACCACTAAATCAAATCCGGTCCAAGAAGCCACTTGAACTTTTACACACAGATTTGTGGGGACCTACTACAGTAACTGGGAGAGGTGGAGAGAAATACTTTTTAACAATAACGGATGATTTTTCCCGTAAGGCATCAGTTTACCCATTATGTAGTAAATCACAAGTCTTTAAAGTTTTCACAAACCATGTCAAAAGGGCCGAACGTTTTCTAAACACGAAACTTAAACATGTACGTAGTGACAATGGGCGGGAGTTTTCAAATGAAGCTTTTAAAAGATATTTTGAGGAAAATGGTATAAAACACGAGTTCACGAACACATATACTCCAGAACAAAATGGCGTCTCGGAACGACTCAATCAAACCATTGTAGACGGAGCACGTTCCATACTACATGAAAGTAAACTAAGTCTGAAGTTTTGGCCAGAAGCCATTTTGTATTTTACTTACACTCTGAACCGTGTTTGTCACAAATCACATAAGAAAACACCATTTGAATATTATTGTGGAAACAAACCGTCCATAAGACACTTACGTCCTTTTGGCACAGTTGCATATGTGGGAGTGCCCAGACAACTCCGAAGTACAAAATTTGAACCTAAGGCTAGAAAGGGGATTTTAGTAGGATATGCAATGTCTACAAAAGGGTATAGAATTTGGTTGCCAGACACAAATAAGATCATCGAAACAATTAACGTAAGATTCAGTGAAGAAGCAACCGTACCCAAAGACACCTACGTTGGAACTGAACAAGGCCCTATTTATTCTTTAGGCACAGACCCTTTTGCTAGTTTAGAGCAGCACAACGGAAGCGATCTGGGACCCACTTACACTCTATCATCTGAACCTCCCGAAATTGACCCACTAACAGAAATTCAACCTGACAAATTCCATAAGTCTATAATTCTACCAACAGAACGAAGCACCTCAGGTTTTTCTGCTTCCGCCGCCGGACACCCATCTATGGATGAGAGTGATGAGGAGGGCGAGGAGCTCTCAAGAACTTTGAGGGAAGTTACCTGGTTTAGAAAACCTGTAACAAGGCCTGATGGAAGGCGTACAGACATTTATTATTATGAATTTGGAGGGACACAGAGGTTAAGGTCAATTAGAGAGGTCCGTGACTACTGTCTAAAAAATGGAATTAAATTCAATCCAACTCTCTTTTGTTTTAGAGGAGCAGACAAACATGAAGGTATTGTACATGGACACTCACGATGCTCAAGCGCTAGTTCTAGTCCAGGCAGTACACCACCACATTTCTCCATTTTAGAATCCAACAACTCCGATGCATGACTAGACCAGGCTGTACCCAATACATACAAACAGGCTTTAAAATCACCTCAATGGGAGCTCTGGAAACAAGCAATGGGGGAGGAATTGGCAGTAATCAACAATAGAAAAGTATGGGTCTTAACTAACCTTCCACCCAATAAAGAACCTCTCGGTTGTAGGTGGGTTTTCACCATTAAGCGTAATGATAAAGGGCACATAGCAAGATACAAAGCAAGACTAGTAGCACAGGGCTACAAACAAATAAAGGGCGAGACTTATGATGAAACTTTTTCACCGGTAGTCAATTTTAGTTTAATCCGCTTTTTCTTTGCAGCTTTAGTGTCCTGTCACAGGTGGACTCACTTACAATGTGACGTGAAGGGAGCGTACTTATACGCCCCATTAACTGATGAGATCTATATGAAACAGCCCCCTGGTTTTGAAATAAAAGGAAAAGAACACCTGGTCTGTAAACTCCAAAGAGCATTATATGGGTTACATCAGAGCGGGAGAGTATGGTTCTACGAACTGCATAAAATTTTAATTTCTCTTGATTTTAAAAAGTTAGATTGGTGCAATTGTGTTTATACATTCTCTGATTACATTGTTTTATTATTATATGTTGACGATTTTGTCATTTTAAGCAGACATCAAAAATACATTGACAAGGTTTTAACTCTTTTAACTAAGCATTTCGATATAAAAATCTTGGGCAAAACCCGTAAGTTGCTTGGGGTGGAGTTTGAGGAGGATGAGGAAGGTGTAGTCTCTATACATCAAATGCAATACATTAAGGAAATTTGCACACGTTTTGAAGAGTAACTTTCCCATTTCTTCACTCCCGATTAGTAAAGGGGTTGTCTATTCGAAATTACAGTGCCCTCAAACAGATACAGAAATTAAAGAAATGCTTAACTACCCATACAGAAGTGTGTTAGGGTGCCTATCCTTTTTAACAAGCAGAACACGCCCTGATATTGCTTATGCAGTAAACATATTCAGCCAATTCCAAAGCAATCCGGGGATAGCTCACTGGGTCGGCCTCTTAAAACTTCTGGGTTACGTTAACTATACAAAGCACTATAAATTAAATTTACCTTGTCATAAAATTAACCTGATCACATATACAGATGCGGATTTTGCAGCCAATCGTGATGACAGGACATCTATGGGTGGTCAATTACTTATGCTAGACAAAGCTCCGATAACATGGAGAGCTTTTAAACAAAAATCAATATGCTTGTCTACTATGGAATCTGAGTTCGTGGCCTTAACAGAAGCAACTAAAGAGCTTCTTTGGTTCAGCCGTATTATCACAGAATGTTATAATAAACACATATTTTCAGGTCCACAAACTAAACCAATTTTATTAGTAGATAATATGGCAGCAATAGATTTCATTAAATCCCCCATAGAAAACTATAGGACAAAACATATAGATGTTAAACTTTTCTTTGTACGCGATTTATTAAACCAAGAGATATTTTTAGTAAAACACGTTAATAGCAAATCAAATCTCTCTGACATTTTTACAAAACCACTTACAAAAGCTGCTCTACTAAAGTTCATTGAGGCTATATTTATTTTTGGGTCTTAAATTAAAATGTACATTTAAAACTTGAAAGAAAAACTCTCCTCTCCTTTTGAATTGTTGAAAAAAAATTTTCTTTTCTTCAAGCGTTAAAAGCTTGTTTAAAATTTTTCTAGTTAAACATTCAAAGTTTAACTTTCTCTTTTTGAATTTTTGAATAATGAAACTTGCATGTTTCATGTGTCTTTAATATATTAATGTTCGAACCTTGTGATTATAAAAACTTTTCTGTAATAGCATCGTGTTTATACCTTGTTTTAATTTTTATTTCAGAAGGATCCTTCAAATTATGTTGCTATATTTTAATATATATTGGAAATCGAGTTGTAACAAGTATTTTTCAGTCCTATTATGCAAGTGTTTATCAAATAGCTTTATAAATATTGCATAAAAAGTATTTTTTTTTTTTGTGTGCACACATATATTTTTTTATTTTTAAGTGAGCTCATTGAAATTTGAATATTTGAAATACATATGCGTATTTATTTCTTGTCTAAGAAAAATTAGGTGTTGGTAAATGTAGCCATATGTTAGTATGGTGAGGTATAAGTTATGATACAAGCAAGAAACAAGAACTTTCTTTGTGTGTTTGAAAAGAAATTTCTTTTTAAAAGGTTCAGCTGTTTTTTTGTGAAAGTCACGTAAGTGTGTACGTTTCATGTAAGCGTGTTCCCTCAAAGTAGTGAGGATCAATGTTGTATTTTTATTTTATAAGTGTTTATATTAATATACCTATATATTTACTTGTTCTAATTGTGTAATTATTGTTGAATTGTGTTTATATTGTTGAATGTGAATATATTAAACAAAATTTTATTGATTAACTATGAATGTTTCTAACTGTTATATTATCAGATAATTTATGTATAAGTGTCAAGGGGGGGGGGCAAATGTTAGCCCTATGTATATATTTTTGGACCTTGAAACTTCTACATAATGTCACCTTTTCGTACTTGCCTATTTTTCCATTCAATCCTGTATTAATTTTCTTCAGTCGATATCGTTTTCCATCTCTGGTATCGTTCAAATCTTTCTTTTCGTTTTTCAACTCGCCGATAATGTTTACTGTTCGTTTCGATATCGTTCACCACATCGACCATCGTTTTCTGTCTTTTTCCGAATTCAGTTGCAACCGCCAGCTTCGATATCGTTTCAATCGTAATAGTATAGGGGAGCATGCGCCCAGACGCCGTGTAACAGTCTTCAAAGGTACTCTAGATTACTTTGCCGATGGGCAGTTTGAGAACTTCTCAACTTAACACATCAGAAAGGGGGCGTTTTCGGAAAGCGGTATGTTGATCAGTGTTGCCAGATTGGGGAATTTTTCCCCATTTTGGGGAATTTTGAACCGTCTGGGGAATTTTTTGGGGAAAAGTAATTCGTGGGGAAATTGTTGGGGACGATTAACATTTCTGGGGAAAACTTGGGGATTTTTTTTTATTGTTTCACGAGTCATCGGTCATCGGAGAACAATTGATCTGTCTCAAACTTGATTTTCATTTTGATTTCGGAAAAAGAAAATAATCGGAAGTAACAATCGGAAATAATCGGATAAATGTTGTTTTTAATTTGTATTTTCTGTTAAAAGAAATTTTACCAAAGAAAGTAATAGATTAAAGTAAAAATGTCAGTTCGCAAGTATAAAAGAGACTGGGAAAACGTACCAGACTTTAAAGGTAAGTGAAAATTTAAAATATTATTATTTTTTTTAATCTTATTAAAAAGGAGCATCTTTCTAAATTTGCAGGGGTTGATGCATGCTTTTTTTTTCCTTGGATATTCCCATACTGAACTAAAAAAATGTTTTTTTTTTTTTTTTTTTCAGAAAATTATTATATTTTTATGAAAATTACAATTTTGAAACAAAAAAAAAATACTCTAATTAAAACCAAACATTTATGATTTATTAAGTTTATATACTTTATTAACTGTAAGTTCAACTTCTCCTGCTGATAATTTCTTTTCTGGGAAGCTTGTTTTGTTTTCAGATTGCATATTTCAAATTCTAGCAAAGTTTGAATAATTAATGGAAAGGTTGCTTTTATGAAATGGAATTTTGTGACAAAGAGGTCTCTTATTACGAGAAATTTTGTAAAGGGGCCTGTTTTATTAAAAGGAATTTTGTGAACGGGCTATTTTTATTAAATAGAATTTCGTCAAGGGACCCTAAACAGAGCCAGTTTCTGTCTGGATCGACCCTTGATTTTATTTTAAAGTTACTTATTTTTTTAAATATCTAAATGAAATGTTTTTTCTGTGGACTTTTATATGCTATTTCAACAACCGTTATTTAAGTGCGTCCTTTAATTTAGGGATGCAAAACCTGCGGCCCAAGGGTCAAAAGTGGCCCGCAATCGGATTACTGATGGCCCGCGGATCAATTTCGCCGATCGGATGCGAAAAAATCGTGAATTTCGCCGATCGGGTGCGTAAAAACCGCGAATTTTGCCAAAATTCGCCGATCGGACGCGTAGACATCGCGAATTTCGCCCATTGGGTGCGTATAAATCGTAAATTTTGCCGATTGGGCGTGTAAAAATCGCGAATTGTGCCGATTGGGCGCGTAAAAATCGTGAATTTTGCTGATCGGGTACGTGTAAATCACGAATTTTGCCGATCGGTGCGTATAAATCGTAAATTTCACCGATCGTCTGCGTAAAAATCGCAAATTTTGCTGATCGGCCGTGTAAAAATCGCAAATTTTGCCGATCGGGCCCGTAAAAATCGCGAATTTTATCGATCAGGTACGTATAAATCGCGAATTTTGTCGATCGGGTGTGTATAAATCGTAAATTTCGCCGATCGTCTGCGTAAAAATGTAAGATTTTTAATATGTAAGAGTTTTAATATTTATGTTTTGTAAATGGGGAATTTTTTGAAAAAAAGGTTTGATTTGGGGAAAATTTTTGAGCTCAAATTAGTTAATTTTTTTTTGTAGTGATAAATTAAAAATTAAAAATTTCCTTTTTTGAGTAGAAACTTGAGTTGGGGAATTTTTCGGAAAAAACCACCGATTTGGGGGAAATTTCAGAACTTTTGGGGAAATTAACTTTCGACTATCTGGCAACACTGATGTTGATATTGTTTAAAAGGGATAAAAAGGGGGCCTCCGTGGCCGAGTGGTTAAGGCACCACGCCGCTAATCGCTTGCGAGTGTAGGAGGTTGTGGGTTCAATTCCCACTGGTTCCATTGCACACACACTTTGTGTGGAACCCCCAGGTTGTGTCTCTTGTGTTGTCATGTTTCCTTGTACTATCTCGTCAAGATGTATGTAATTGTAGAATTCATGTATATGTTTCTGTGAATAATAAATAAATGTATGTGGATCATTCGAGACGACAGCCTTGTAGCTATAGGTCTCAAAGCCCACCTCCCTTCAAAGTCAAATGTAGTTAAGGGATAAAAAGGCAGTTTGAATGGCGAGAGTGAGGCAGCTTTGGTAAAATGATATTGTAGATACCAAAAGAAACAATATCAGTGGCGGTATAAAGTCTTTTATGAGTGCAATGATGGTATTAAACGTTTTTTTTAGTGTTTGTTTATTTCTGCTGTTGAAGTTGTGGTTTTTCTTTCTTCTGTTGGTGATGTACGTTCATTTCAAGGATTAATTAATAGTGTGTGTGGACTGTTCTTCAACTTTTTTCTTCACATCTAATGCCATGGTGACTAATAAAATAAAAGGCCTGTTTTAATTTGTGTCATCACGTTCAATTAATTATCATGTAAGTTAAAATGAACTTTTCTTCAAGTATATTTTGAAGGCTGCATTTAAGTTACTTCATGCCATATTATTTTTGCCACCTTGTTTTTGTTGCCATATACCATTATTTTTTTTATTTAATTAAATTGTCTGTCATATTTTTCATCTTTATTTTATTTTGTGATATGTTGAATAAACGTTAGCTTTATTTAAATCTAAACTGTTTCATGAATGTGTCTTATCTACATTTTTAACACTTTTGTCACTACCTTGCCCAATTTCAGCTATCAAACTTCCACGTACTCTGTTTTTCAATTTAATTACATTTTTAGACCGGTCCCTGTATCCGGACCGCTATCAACTACACATAGTAGTATTACTTTTCTATTAATTAAACAATCTATACTAATAAAAGAAAGTTGTTTGTCTGTGTGTGTGTGCGATGGCTAGTGAAATCTGCCGCACGTAAAAGTCTGAAAATTTAGTGCGGATAGTCCAAGGCAGGTCCTGATGCACCTGAGGCCCAGATTTTTAATTTTTTAAGACCCGGCCCCCTGGGGCCCCTTTAAGTTTTTACTCTATATTGTTAATAACTTCCCATTTTTGTTCGATTTTTTTTTGTTTTTGGTGCCCTTTTCTCTATTTAGTTATTCCTCCATTTCTACATTCCAGTTAAGACCCTGGCCATCTGGGGCCTGGTACCCTTTGAAGTTTTTGTTCCTTAAATTGTTAATAACTTGCTTCCTTTTAATCCAATCTTCTGCGTTTTTGGGACCTTTTCTCCGTTTAGTTATTTCCCCATTTCCACAATTAGGACCCTGCCCCCCTGTGGCCTGGTCCGGGTCTCCTTGAACATTTTGTGCGCCATACATTTTTCACCCCTCTAATTGTGTCGCCCTCTCAATGCATAACTTTATGAGTCTTGGACGCCTCTACCTGGGCCACCATCCTCTTTTTTTTATTGGGGCCCTACGGCCCTTTTTAACCCTTTCAGGGGCAAAGTACATCTGTTGCTAAAATATTGAAATGATTGATTGGCACCAGGATTTAAGAACATATTTATTTTAAAATAATTTAAAAATTTCTTCATGTCTATTATAAATTCAAAATAGAATTCTAAAATTCTGATGTCAATGTGGCATTTTAGGATTAAACTTAAGTGGTATATATAATATACCGGCGCCCTTCAAGGGGTAGCATTTCTTTAAAATTTTATTCTAATGCTTAATTTATACCCTATGCTTAATTTCGACTAATTGATGATCTAAAGCGCTAGGTACTAGGACCTTTTAAGATGTTTTCCTCTTAGGGCCATGCTGAAAACTATCAGTTGGCCCCTTATGGGTCCCCTACTATAGCTTCCTTAAAAATCCTCTGATTCACTAGCCTTTTTTGAAACAACTTCTTAGGACTTCCAGCTACTACTTGAACGACAAAAAAATTTCTCGAACCTCAGCTATCCCTAAATTTGAATATTAATTTCCTTCTTGAGGACCTTGGTGCAGCTTCTTAAAAAAAAAAAAAAAAAAAAAAAAAAAAAAAAAACGAAATTTGAGTTCTGTTTAAGGTTATTATGACGGGTCCGGGTAACTCCGGACGGATCAGCTAGTTATGAATAAAATTTTATAGTTCCATGGGGCGCACAGACTGCATAAAAACATTAGACAAAGAATTTTGCTTACCCAAGTCCACTGAAAATTCTGATGTAATCTTTGTGCTTTGATGTTCTCGCAATAAATCGGATGCAAGAATTTTTCATGATCTGATTCATGGCTTGCAAAATGTCGTCACTCAGATAATCTTCTGTTAAGAAAGAAAATTGAAGTCATTTAGATTGAAAGCCAAAATATGTACTACAACAAAAGACTAAGAACAACAATTTCACTTCCATTGTGAAGTTAGCCTTTCATGCAACAAATAATATTGAATAAATGTAAAATTGTATATCGAGAAAACATAATATTCCGTTGTGGTGTATATTTTGTTACATCGAAAATGAGACCTAGCATGGTGTTTCAGGATGCTCGTAATACAAAACCCTACAGTGAAAAAAAAAAAGACAGTTGTTTCTTAATATACGAAAATATAATGTAACCACGAAGTGAAATATTTGTTATTGAGGTTTACCATGTCATGTTCGGTATTGAAAATTAAGTGTGTACCGTTTATGATTAGTTTAGTTTACAGGGACACTCAAAATTATTCTGTTACATTACGGTCAATGGGGAAAATCGTTTTCAGCATATTCTAATGATGTTACACTATTTCAAACATAATGAAATTGATACGCATCACTGAGGTGGACGACAACACACTTTCTATAGAGTATAAAACAAGTAGCAATTATAGTTTGTTTACAGGTACACTCAGAATTATTCAGTTACAGTCAATGGAGGAAAATCCTTTTCAGTGTATTTTAATGATATTACACAGTTTCAAACATAATGAAATTGGTATGCATCACTGAGATGGATAACAACATGCTTTTTATAGAGTATTAGAGTAAGTACCAGTTATAGTTCGTTCACAGGCATGCACAAAAGAATTTCAATACATTATGATCTATGGCGAAAAATCGTTTGTAGTGCATTTTAATGATTTATATATATATGCTATCGTATAGCAAGTAGCAAGACAGTCTTGCTCCCGCCTGGATGAAGAAAGACAAAGTCCTTTCGAGTGTTGCTCCCACCTTCCAAGTGGTAGCACGTCTTTTGCGCCCGATGAAGAAAGACAACGTTATTTCGAAAGGCCTTTAAAATTACGGTGTTATTAAGAAGTTTGTTTGCTTTATTATATCGCACAAGTGTGTTAATTATCGTAATCAAAGATATCTTAGTTATACATTTTTGTAATCGTATCTACGGAATGAGACATAAAGTATACAATTGTTAAAAGGAAATAATGTTGTTAAATTTATAACCAACTCACTTAGAGAGTCATCTATTTCAAAAGGAATAATGCCTCCAGGCCATCTCATGGAATCTCTTGCGACGGCATTTCTGTCCTAAGAAAGATAAGAAAACTCATGGGAGTATTAATCATGATTATTTTTTTAAACATTCGATATTTTGATATATATCCGATATTTCCAAACTAGTCCAACTTACTACTGATTATAAACATTTTCTGATTTAGTACAGTAACCTCTCACTTATATGCGAAGAACTATAATAACTTTTTAATACCACAATTATAGTATATTAATTTTTGCTTTATTTAATCGCAGAAATTGTAAGTAAAATATTTCTTATTAAAAATACTGGTATCAGAAAGTAATTTCCGTACATTGCGTATAAGTGAGAGGTCACTGTATAAATTAAAAAGTAAAACACGTAACATGAAAACTTAATACAACAGTATTCTAAAGGTGATTTTCTTTATTTTTTTCACTCGAATAAAAAAATGAAAACAAAAACAATTTGCTTTTTAGATTAATAAAAAGAAAACTGTGTTCAGTATATCAAGTATCAAGAAAATGCGTTTCATACAACAAAATTTTAAATACGAAATAACTTGTTTGATTGAAAATTTTGAACATAATGTAAACCTGCCTGCTTGTTCATTCCCATACCTGTTGTGCAGTTTAAACTAAACAACGGCAACTAGGAAAGATTCCTTTTAATGAAGGTATAAGTATACAGGGTGATTATAATTAAAGTCCCACTTTCAAAATGCTGTAAAAAAAGGACCACTGGTCAGAATGACTTCAAATTTGAACTGAATATACTGGAAGAAGGGGAAAACAGTATGGCATAAGAAATAAAAAGTTCTAAAGTATACCAATAGATGGCGCTGTAAGTGGCATACTATGCAAATTAAAAGACACTCATGCGCAATTAAAAACCGAATCATTATGTGCTTCTTATGCGATTTTTGGCCCTAGGAAAATTAAAAACCGATTTTTCCCATCCAATGTGGTACGACCTTGCCATGGTGAATCGGCTTTCCACTAACAGTACCGCAACTGTTGACGGATTTGGAAGTCATTTTTTCCGTCAAACAACCGAAACACTCATGTACATTGAACAGTAAGATTGGCTTACTGTGCAACTCATGCCAAAGCCGTCGTATTTCGATTACAAATGTTACTTGTAGTCGAATCCACTTTCGTTATGCCGTTTACAGCGCCATCTATTGATACACTTTGGAACTTTTTATTTCTTATGCCATACCAATTTCCCCCTTCTTCCGGTATATTCAGTTCAAATTGAAAGTTATTCTGACTGGTGGTTCCCTTTTTACAGCATTTTGAAAGTCCGACATTTTATGCAGTGTTTTCACTTTTGAGAAGTAGTCGTTCTAATTTCCAGGTAAGAATATATTTTAATTTACACGTGTTTAAATTCTTTGAGTTATGATACGTTTTCTGAAAGCTTATTTCTTTCTCTTCAACCACATTTAATTCAATTCTAAGAAATTTATCAGATTAATACTTTTACGTCGTGCAAATGGCGACCATACGCATGTTCCCAAGGTAGCCACCTTAGAAAACAAATATGCAAATCAGTGCAGTGGTGATTTTCAAATTTTTTACATAAATATCTGAAAAAACTTATTACCATTAATTGTTAACACCAGAGATCACTCAAAAGAAGTCGGTAACTGCCAGTAGAAAATCCCTGAACTACCGTACACAAAAAATGCTTCAAGGTCTTTTCGTGTCATAAGATAAGAAGATTAAGAAGAAAAACTCGAAAGATATCAAAAGAAAGTAAGGATCATCAGAGCATAATACAGTAAGAAAAATAGTTGGCTGAGTATTTTTTCACATTTTAAAAGTGATTTCAATATATGGGCCACCTTTGAAACACTATGTGCCAAAGTTGGCCCACAAACTACAATTTTGAAATTATATTATAAAAGTAATTACATTTTATTTTATAAAAAAAAAAGTATACTTGATACGTGTTAGAGTAATATGTTAGCAAGCAAACTTTACTTACTGAATCAGGATCAACTCCCATAATGTCTCCTTCAAAGAGACCTTCATTGATCATAGGATCAAGAATTGGTCCTGAAAAGTAAAAATAAATATACGTATGAATAAAAGAAATTATAATCAACCCTTTGACTGCTGAATTTTTGGACCAAAAACAATTCAAAAATTGTGTATTTTCCTTATTGCATGTTTTAAATCTATATATAGGGTAAATGTACCAATAGTCGGCCACTTAACTGATTTTTTTATATATAAATCTTAACGTAGAATTTTTAAAAAACGACATAACATTTTTAACAGTGATATATGTTAAAACATACGTTTCTTATTATGTTTCAGCAATTATTTTTAAAAAACACGGTAATAGTTTTTTTTTTTTTTTTTTTAAGACAAAGTTAAGTTCAAAAATTCAAGTTCTCCAATAGTCGGCCACGTTAAATCTAATGTTCGGCCATCACTGCCGAAACATTCGACCACCCCCCTTTAACCCCCTGCTGGGGTGAATTTCTAAATACGTGTTTAAAAAAATTTTCAGTAGATTTGTTTTCTTTAATTTCGTGCTCCTGCATAAAACTGCTGCTGAGATATGGCGAAATGACATAAAACATTCGACCACCCCCTTTAACCACTTTCAGGGGGTAATTTCTAAAATCGTTGAAATACGTGTTTAATCATTTTTTTAGTATATTTATTTTCCTGATTTTCGTGCTCTTACCTATAACTGCTGCTGAGATATGGCGAAATAACCTAAAACCTTCGACCACCCCCCTTTAACCCCCTGCTGGGGGGGGGGGGAATTTCTTAAATCGCTGAAATAGGTGTTTAATCATTTTTTAGTAGATTTGTTTTCCTGATTTTAGCGCTCCTACCTGTAACTGCTGCTGAGATATGGCGAAATGGCCTAAAACATTCGACCACCCCTCTTTAACCCCGTTCTGGGGGAAATTTCTAAAATCGCTGAAATAGGTGTTTAATCATTTTTTTAGTAGATTTGTTTTCCTGATTTTCGCGCTCCTAGCTATAACTGCTGCTGAAATATGGCGAAATGACCTAAAACATTGGAATCCCCCTTTAACCCCCTTCTGAGGGGAATTTTTAAAATCGCTGAAATAGGTGTTTAATCATTTTTTTAGTAGATTTGTTTTCCTGATTTTCGCGCTCCTACCTATAACTGCTGCTGCGATATGGCGAAATGACCTAAAACATTCGAACCCCTCCCCCCCCCCCCCCCCTTTAACCTCTTTTGGGAGGGAATTTTCAAAAATCCCTTCTTATTGCTTGCCTAGGCCATAACAGCAATCTACAGTCCAAATTTCATGACCCTGATTTTAGTAGTTTCGGCTGGGCGTTGATGAGTCAGTGAGTCACCGTTTCCTCTTTATATAATAGTATAGAAGATAAATTACCTTGACCCGCAGTGACCCCAAAATAACCCACTAATTGAATTTTCTCGAACATGTAACCCGGCCCAATAGTCTTTTCGTACACCAAATCGGTAGGATACAATATTTAGTCAAAATCGTTAGAGTCGTTTTTTAGATAAAGTTTATTTGACCCATAGTGACCCCCCAATGACCCACTAATGAAATTTCTCGAACATGCGACCCAGTCCAATGGTCTTCTTGTATCTCAAAATTTTAGCAAAATCATTAAAGCCATTTATTAGATAAAACAAAATAAGCTTTACCCGCAGTTACCCTAAATGACACACGAATTGAATTGTCTCGAACATGTGAGATAGCTCAATCATCTTCTCATAACCGAAAATGGCAGAATGCAAAATTTAGTCAAATTTGTTAGAGTCGTTTTTCAGATAAAACAAAATACTGAAATGACCGACATTTGGAGATGCGAGAACAGCGATTTTAGAAATTCACCCCAGCAGGGGGTTAAAGGGGGGTGGTCAAATGTTTTAGGTTATTTCGCCATATCTCAGCAGCAGTTATAGGTAGGAGCGCTAAAATCAGGAAAACAAATCTACTAAAAAATGATTAAACACCTATTTCAGCGATTTAAGAAATTCCCCCCAGCAGGGGGTTAAAGGGGGGTGGTCGAAGGTTTTAGGTTATTTCGCCATATCTCAGCAGCAGTTATAGGTAAGAGCACGAAAATCAGGAAAATAAATATACTAAAAAAATGATTAAACACGTATTTCAACGATTTTAGAAATTACCTCCTGAAAGTGGTTAAAGGGGGTGGTCGAATGTTTTATGTCATTTCGCCATATCTCAGCAGCAGTTTTATGCAGGAGCACGAAATTAAAGAAAACAAATCTACTAAATTTTTTTAAACACTTATTTCAGGGATTCTAGAAATTTCCCCCAAAAGGGGGTTACAAGGGGGTCGAATGTTATAGATCATTTCGTCATATCTCAGCAGCAGTTTTAGTTAGGAGCGCGAAAATCAGTAAAACAAATCTACTAAAAAGAATAAAACACGTATTTCAATTTCAGCAATTTTGGAAATTCCCCCAGAATGTGGTTGAAGAAGGGGGGGGGGGGTCGAATTTTTTATGTCATTTCGCCATATCTCAGCTTCTATGTAGGAGGGCGAAAATAATTAAAACAAATCTACTAAAAAATTGGTTAAACA
>OZ007591.1:410788675-411116175 GCA_963931845.1 Maratus michaelseni | reverse complement strand
CGGATTTCGGCGATATTGGAAATTCCCCCCAGAAGGTGGTTAAAGGGGTATTCGAAAGTTTTGGGTCATTTCGCCATATCTCAGCAGCAGATTTATATAGGAGCGTGAAATTCAGGAAAACACATTCGACATGAACACATATAGTTGCTATGTCCTTCCATGGACCGTGTATTTTATTTATTAGTTTCAATATGTACATAAACAGAAAAATTTATTTATCATATTGTTTCAAGCTTTTAATTTTCAAAATTTCTAAGTGCTGCAATTTTGTCTCACTCCCACTTTTATCCAATTTAGAACAACTTTTTTAAAGTACCTACACTTCTCTACCCTACGTTGTAGTCAACACATTGTCTACCCGTGCAAAGCCAGGACGGGCCGCTAGTATCTAATAAATGGCTTTAACGATTTTGACTACGTTTTGTGTCCTACTTTTTTGGGATACAAGAAGACCATTTGACTGGGTCACATGTTCGAGAAAATTCGATTAGTGGGTCATTTGGGGGTCACTATGGGTCAAGCTAATTTGATCTAAAAAATGGTTCTAACGATTTTGACTAAATTTTGTATCCCACCGTTTCTCTGTACAATAAGACCATTTGCCTGGGTAACATGTTTGAGAAAATTCGATTATTGGGTCATTTGGGAGGAGAGGGGGTCAGTATGGGTCAAGTTAATTTTATCTAAAAACGGCTCTAACGATTTTGACTAAATTTTGTACCCTACCGTTTTGAGGTACGAAAAGACCATTGGGCTGGGTAACATGTTTGAGAAAATTCGATTATTGGGTCATTTGGGAGGGGAGGGGGTCAGTATGGGTCAAGTTAATTTTATCTAAAAACGGCTCTAACGATTTTGACTAAATTTTGTATCCTACCGTTTTGAGGTACGAAAAGACCATTGGGCTGGGTCACAGGTTTGAAAAAATTCGATTAGTGGGTCATTTTGGGTTCACTACGGGTCAAGATAATTTTATCAAAGAGACGGCTCTAACGATTTTGAAAAAATTTTGTATCCTACCGTTAAGGTACGAAAAGAGCATTGGGCTGGGTCACAGGTTTGAGAAAATTCGATTAGTGGGTCATTTTGGGGTCACTATGGGTGAATGCATTTCATTGTGAATGAAGGTTGAGACAGTTGTTGAACAGTTGACAGTTAACGAAGTTGCAATGTTGGCAATATTTTGCCAACTTCGCTAAGTTTGGTGAAAGTTTTGGGAAATTGGCGAGATTTAGCAGGAAAATCGACTTTCAGGATTACTAATGCCAAAGCACATGCTTACCGTGATATGAAAGAATGTGTCAAGTTTCCTAATTTTCGCAAAATTATGGCGACATTTGGCGCACAGATTGGTTTTCAGAACCTAAAGGAATTTTCTAAAAATTCCCACTAACAGCGAGGATAAATGATTCAACCAATCATAGTCCACAGAACGTTCTAAAAAACATAATTTAACCAATCAGGATACATAGAACTGATTGTTATATATGTTGTACAGAGAATTTATTGTTATATCGTGCTGAACACAAAGATAATTTTAACGAGCATAGCTTGGTCTTCCCAGATGGTTGTAAATAACTTAAAGTAGAACTTTTTAAAAACAGCAAAACATTTTTAAGAGTGCCATGTATAAATGCATACTTTTGGAAATTCTTCTGGGAATCTAAAGTTATTTCTCATAAGTGTTATTTTTCAAAGTAATGTCAATCAAAATCATCAATCATTTTTTGTTTTTTATATTATCTCATAAATGATTACTTTATGAGTATTACACTACGAGAAATTAATAACGCAATACCTCTTTACATTTCAACTAAATTGATTTTCTGTGTAATGTAAATCTTAATGTGGCAGTTCAATTAAGAGTGACACATGCAGAAAGCTTCATTATTTTATTTTATTTTATTATTTAAGTTTAACAGAGGCTGCGAAAAGTATTCTAAATCCCAGTAGTTAGCCTCTTATCAATAGAGCGGCTAACTATTGGATAAAACAATCAGGTAACAAGTTTTTCTTTTATCAAAACCAACGGCTTTGTACGCATGGTTGAAATATGGCAAGTGGTATTTGTGTACCAATTAACATTAGGAGAAATTATACTTTTGGAAATAATTTAAATATTAATAAATTAAGTCACAATTTGAATAAACGTCATTTTTGTACCACATTAGGTGAATGTGAGACTTGAAATAATGTGAAAATCGTCATTGCAACGCATTTGAATCCACATCCTTCTAAGAAAACAGATACAATGCAGTTTATTTGGAAACTCTGTTTATAAGCAATCGTTTAGTGGAAGAATTTTTAAAATCAGTTCAGTAGTTTCAGAATTTATTTTCTATAAAAATCAAACGTTTCTTTTTACAATATTAATGTACCTTTATGCACCATAAAAATCAAAACACCGAGAAACAATAAGGGGGAAAACATTAGTTTACTATATTTAATTGTCATTTGTGTACGGATAAAGGCTGAATATGAAATACTTCCTTTCCTTATTGGAAATCATGTTTCTTTATTATTATCATTTGAATTAATTATAATGTTTGCTCGTACATATGTTTATCCCACTGCTCAGAAAAGTTGTTCCTAACATGGTATGAAAAACTATTTAATTTTCCTTTTCTTTTAAATTAAAAAATAATAATTAAAAAGACAAATATTGTTCTTGTGCATCTATGTCTTAGTTATTTCTATGCCAAATTTAAAGTTTCTAGACTGACATTTTTTAAGAAATCATAGTAAAAATATAACTTTAGAACGTTTTCTTCCCATTTCATTTATTTGAAATTTTTTTAAATAGAGGCATCTTTACAGAAACTTACCCATAGGAACTTGTACGTCCCATAGAAACTTACATGTCGAATTTAAAATTTCTAGCCTCGACGGTTTGGCAGTAAAATCATAATTTTAGAGCGCTTTATAATAGTTGCTTTCTTTTAAATATCAAATACTTTGATGAACGTTCTTAATGAGAATTTGTCTTCAAATCCATCACCATAAGCAGTTTCTTGCTCTTAGTCTTAACAGACTCAAAGTAAACGAGATTTCAGAGCATTTTTTGTTCTATCAGGTCGTTTGTACAGAAATATAATATAGCCTATTTTTAAGTGGAGAATGGCATCATTTTTATCCTAGGACACGATTTGAAATCGTTTCTGTAGTACAAAAGAAATAGTGATTTTAAACCCTATTCATTTCGCTCTTTTAAATTTCGAATATGTTAGAATATGATCGGCCGGCGCATTTACATCTTAAAAGTAAAAGTCATATCAAATTTCATGTATCTAGCAATCACCCTATCAATTCCAAATAAATCATAATCACAAATCATCATGTGTTTTACGTTCCTGAGTGACAGTGTTATACTGAAAGAAATTTTGGATTCGGCTTAGTGGGTCAAAAATAATTTGGATTTTAGAACTTTTCTATTCATTTTCCCATTTTAAATTTAGATTTTTGTTTAAGAAAAAGCTATATTCTGTGGGAGCATTTGCGACTTATAAGTAACCCCGGTTTCGAATATTAAGTTTCTATCCCTATTAATTCTAAATAAATCATAATTTAGAATCATAAGCAACAATTACTGATAATTTCAATTTTTTAAATTTCGAATTTTATAGAAACCATTCTTTGCTAGAGTTTACATCTTAAAAGAAACCACCATGCAAAATTTGAAGTTTCAAGCCCAACAGTATCACAGAAATTGCAATTTTAGAAAATTTTAGTTCTTTTTTAATTTCGAAATTTTTAGAAACTCTTCGGGTACGATCAGACCACTTACGTATTAAAAAGGTTATCCATGTCTAATTTCAAGTTTCTATTCTAAAATTTATAAAATACCCTATAATTCAGAACATTTTCCTCTCATTTCAGCATTCTAAATTTCCAATTTTTTAGAAACCTTTCTTAACCGGTCATTTATGTCTTAAAATTAACCACCATGCCAAGTTTTAAGTTTCCAGCACCAAAACTATCACAGATTTCTAAACTTTAAAAATAATAAAATGGTCCTGTACACTTTGAAATTTCGTTTTATTTTAAGAAGCTATTTTGTACCAGCGTTTACATATTAAAAATGATAGAAATGGCAAATTTTAAATTTCTATCCCTAGTAATTCCATATAAATCGCAATTTAGAATGTTTTTAGAATGTTCACATTTTTTTTTTCATTTTCTAAAATTCCCCCTTTTTTTAATTGTCGTGGTCCAGAATTTACGTCTTAAAAGTAACAGACATGTTAAATTTCAGGTATATACTCCTAACAATTCTACACAAATTGTAATTTAGAACTTTTTCCACTCATTTCACACTTTTAAATTTCGATTTTTTTAGAAAACAACAACCATGCCAAATTTCAAGTTCCTAGGCCCTTCAATATCACAAAAAGGACAAGTTTAGAATGTTTGTTGCTCATCCATCTACTTGGGAAAAGTGGCTCTGACGTAAAATATAGTCTATGTCGGAGCAGAGACTGCCACCTGTACTTTTGAAATTCGTTCGGTAGTTCCAGTAGTTTCCCCTACAAACAAACAAACAAGCATATATATATATATATATATATATATATATATATAATATCTTTGAATTTCAAAAAACATATCAAGTTCTTGTAACATTCTAATTAAATCTCCTAAGAGATAATTAGTAATAAAGTGTAGACAGAATACCACATAGTTAATAAATTAACAAGTGCAATCATAATATTACCATAGCATTTGCTTCAATGGTAATTGACCAAAAATACTGAAAATATGAAAAATATTTTAAAAAAGAGAGAGAAAAAAAAAAATATATATAATAAACCATAAAATGTTAATAATTTGAAGTTGATATCAAGTGAATACAAATGGATTTTTAAATGAAATATGAACTAAATATAATGGAAAATTGGATAACAAGAGATTTAAATTAGAATTGGATATGAAAAAACACGTGTAGATATAATCATCAGCCTGGATGTATCCACACGTGTTTTAAAAATAATACAGTATTTCATAAATATACTGGCATTTATGCTAAGATCAGTATATTCATCCAGGTATACTGTATTATTACCAGAAAACAATTGGAAATAGTAAAATTGGAAATAAAAAACTTGTAAAGAACAGATAAAATATCTTACTCACAATAATTATCAAAAATTCCTTAAACATCACAAGGTCAACATTTATACCAATACGACCACATGGCGCACATATGAAATATCATAATCTTGATGAGTTGTGTTTTTGTATATGTTATGTTTACAGTTATATTAATACAATGCATATTTTTATAACTGATCATTAGTATCACTTAATATACAGGTGATCGGCAGATGCACATTCACCATGACTATATAAAGTGTAAACAATGTTCAACCATCTTAATAGTCCTTATATGTTTTAATTGTATTATTTGCTATATCATTTGCTATATTTTATCGCACACTAAAACAAAATAAATTATTACATAACATGTTTATATTTATATGATGTAATAAATGTTATTTAAAAGAGTTGATAATTGAATTTATCAAAAAAATAGGATAACCATAAAGTTTTGCTTGATTTCGTATAAATCTAATATTTTTGTTTTTATTTATATCTGAGCATAGATATTTTATACGATGAAGGTAATTGATAATTATATTTTTATAAACTGATTTATGTAAACGTGAAGCAAAATTGGTAAAAATATTTACTTTAAATGGAAAGTCAAATCTTTTATCATAAATATCAAATATTAATTTATAATTATCATTAATATTAATTTTTAAGTCAAGAAAATTTATATTATTATTAATCAAATCATTTTCGCTTAATGTAAGCTGATTAGGATAAAAATTGAGTGGTGATGTGCAATTTTTATCATTGAAATAAAAAATGATAATGTCATCAATATAGCGATAAAATACATAATCAATATTTCTTTCATAATAATATAAGTAAAGGTCAGAGAGAATACTAGAAGCGGTCCCACCCTGCGGTATTCCCTGGCATTGTTTATAAATAATATTGTCATATATGATGTAATTATTATGCAATGTAAAGTTTAATAAAGTTTAAAAAAAATTTACGGAAATATGATCTTTTAATTTTAATTGAGATTTAAATTTTTTAAATAATATACACATTGTTTTATGTAAGTCTTTTATATCAATGTTATTAAATAAATCATTAAAATCCAATGTTTTTATGAATTTTACCGGATTGATATTATGTATTTTATTAATAAGCTGAAAACTGTTTTTTAGGCAATGTTGGTTATTATGTTTTATCGTTATATCATATATCTGCTTTAAAATATTATATATATATATATATATATATAAAGTTATATCTACCAAACAATGAAAAATAAACTAAAAGAAGTACAATAAGTTATGTATTCAGTATTAAGCTCCTGGTGGCCAACTATTGGACATGTAAGAAAAATTAATACCCAATGGTCGGCCACATTAAAATTAATTAAAACTAACAAATTTATTTACTTTTTATACTCAAAAACATTAGTTTATTTACCCTGCTAATATTCGAGTCTTATAATTTTAGAAAAAAATAAAAAATAAATTAATACTTGCCTTTTAAAAAAATTGCCATCAGTTAAGAAAAAAATAGGAAAAATTGCGATTTGACCTCTATCTTGAAATACATGGCTAATTACTAATTCAATAAAAATATCCACAATTCTTTGGTGATGGTTTATGACTTATGAAAGATGGCTGCATATAACCAAATTAATATTTCATTTAGAACCAAAAATAAGCTGTTCGCAAGGCATTTTATCTCAATGTGGCCGACTATTGATACATTTACCCTATATATATTTGGGAAATAAAACATGCAATTCCTTTTTGGAAAAGAGATTTTCTTTTATCGATTTATACCCTGAGAAAAGAGTAATTAAAAAGTTCAAAATACCCCATAATACTAACATTTTTAGACATAGTCACAGTTATTCCTTGATATTGTCATTGCAAATAAAACAATGGGTAAAAAAGAAAAAAAATCAAAGATTTTAAACTCAATTATGAAAGGTGGAAATCCACTGAATTACTCTTATTGAAGTATTATTATCTTATAACATTGAAGGTTTAACACTAAAATTTTTAAAGCTCCCCCAACCCCTTAAAAATAAACAAGTTGGAAATTGTACGTCAAACGTGACAAATGAGGTGCGTTCGTACTATAACTAGTTTTATAAATAGTCATATCTTGGTGCAATAACAAATTGCCCTCTTATGCAAAAATGCATGAATACGAAATGTATTTTACGTCCAGATTTTCATATTATAGATATTCATTTTATTTTATGAAATTAAGTTTCAGTACACTTTTCAAACAATTCATTACATTTCTGTTACATTAAAATTATACTATGCGCCAATATCCAATACAAGACAATGTAAAAAAAATCATCGTTTATTATTTCACTGAAAAAATTAATTATATCGCCTGTTATTATATGATTAATTTCCGTAATAAAATAAGTACATTTTAAATTGGCAACATTTTATCTTTTGTTGACATTTGCTGAAATTTCCAATGAGAAACTTAAGTCTAGCTTTGAAAATTTCAGAACTTAAAATCCCTATTTAGACTCTTTTTCCATTTAATATCTATTTCTCCGAAAACATCTATTCAAAAAACTGTCGGTAGATTATACATTGTTATAATTAGACAATTTCAGTATACAAATTCTGTTTTTAAATTCAGTAATACGGAAATAATTTTACTCCCTTATGAATAGGACGCAATCACCATGGTAACCTAGAATCATTACCTATCCCGGGATATCATTCAATTAATTACGTATGATAGAATTTAACAGAATGAAGAAATTTTTAATTAATATCTTTTTAAGTTTTGATTCGATTTTCATAAAATTTGAAATGACTCGACAAAATTCTACAACGATTCTATATGTTAAATTTCGAACCATTCGTTTGGGTATAGCTTTTGCGCTGTTATATGCGGATAGACGGACGGACTGGACGACGACTATAGGTGCTACGTATCAGGGCCGTGCGAGGGGGTCTTCGCCCCTGGCGCGGAAATTGAGGGGGTGCCAAATTTATACTACCAACCACGGTTTAATTAATTTATTTATTCATTTTTTGGTCATCGATCATTTTCTGGGGAATTTCTTTTTCTCTTTTCATCATTCTTTTTCTTCTGTCTCAAAATATCATGATCTCTCCAACAAATAGGTGCAATTTTCTCTTACGCTATTTAGCTGTTTGCAACTCCTGAATTAAAATTAAACCTTTTAAAGTTCCAACATAAACGCGAAATGTTTATTCAATAGAATTTATTTCTGTTTCTGTACTTTATCAGTTTTGTGTTACCTGTCACAAAAAGAAGGGGAGGGGAGGGGCGCCAAATTGAAACTTTGCCCCGGGCGCAGTTTTCTCTTTGAACGGTCCTGCTACATATTTATATAATTACGAGCGCACTTAAAAAATCAAGATTCCATTTAAATTTGGATTGTTCGAGTAGAATAGTTTATCATGCTTCACCACTGCATTATGCAAGTAAAATGCTTAAAAATTATCTATGATGCATGTGCAGTTTGGTAGCGGTAGAATAGTATTTCAGTTCAAGCTAGAAAAAAGAAGTTTTTTGAAATCTAAAGAGTCAAATTTGAGAGTCTAATCCTCCTATTGGCGGAAATTGCTGAAAGTGAATTATCAACAGTATTATGCGTTTTTTAACTGGACTGAATTGTGTAATATATATACGAATCTAGTGGTCATATACATGGCTGCACAAAAGAATCCGAGTAACATTTCCGACAGTGGACGGTCATTTCCGAAATTCAGTTTACAAATGCGTTTTCTAAACTGTTTATTTACTTAAGATATCTTCCTTCATTTTATTAAAGAGTGAAGTTTCGTTACAGTAATGTGAAGTGTTGGAAAGTATTTCATAATCGATGCTTGATGCATGATTTTTCTTTCATGTTAATTGAAAAAAAAAATTATAACCTTTTGTTAATAAAAATTCATAGGTCCACTTTCAATTTCATTAGAGATAAGTTTTCTACATACTGTGCATAATGACATATTTAACCATTAAATGTTAAATTGATAAATATTTTTGACTATATAAATTATTGCATTAATCAAAAATATTTTACAATTCTCTACGTACCTATTGGTTTTCCCCATGCCACTGTTATAAAAACTAAAACTACAATAGCTCTCATTGTTCGAGTTTTAAATGTTATAAAAAGTCACAGTTCTTGATAGTGGATATACATAAACTTCAAAATACCTTTTCACTGAATTTAAATTATTCCCTATCAATAAAAGATAACAGATAAAATTTATCTCCTTTTTAAATCGAAAAATTGACAGGTGTTCATTCAACTTACGGTCTTTTCGTATATTACGTAACAAAATACTGCATACACTTTTAAATATCTGCCGCAAACTGTCCAGCCATACAACAGTTTTTATAGATAAGGGATACTTGACCAGGGGCGCGCCAACCCGGTGTGCAATGTGTGCGGCGCACACAAATAGAAAAGGCGCCAAAGATTTCGATTGAGGAGAAATACTTCAAAAAAAAAATTCTTAATTTAATTATCCTAAAATATATTACATTTTCTTGACACCTTAATTATGATTTACCTGAGACAAATTTACTTACAATCATTTAATTTTTTTTTATCCATTTTGTTTTTATTGTATGTCCGAGGTCCGAGTCTTCTAATAAGTGATTTAGAGAAATAATGTAAAACTAGAACTTGTATGAGTGTGCTAACTAGAACTTGTATGAGTGTGCTAATTAGAACTTGTATGAGTGTTCTGATCAATTTAGATATTTTGGATTAGAGAGAGTGGCGTCAACTATTCGACAGTTTTTAATGGGTAAAAACTAAGTCGCTTACGAAGGTTTTGGAATTCCATGCCGTAAATTTCACGCTGTGTGATTTTAGTACTCATTGAATAAAGTCTGCTTTAGGCGGCTAAATAAATAATTTTTCAATGCCCCTATAAATGATCACTTCTGTAGAAACTATTATACAGGGTGTTTCTAAATGAATATCGGAGTTTTAACGCTTGGTAGTATTTATTACATAAAACTTAAAATTATAATTAATACATAAAATGAAAGAGCAACTCAAACAGTTTTACCTACAAGCTTACAAGTGTTCAATGTGAACAACTTAATATAGCTTAATATAGAAAATTAATATAGAAACACTCCAATAGCTTTCGTCACACGGCACACATCAAGTCTCGGTTCTTCCCAAACGTTAATTCGTGTTTGTGGGGTAATTGTTGCAACAGCTGGCTGGGGGATCACACCTGAACTTTATCCGGAACGCACGTTGCACGGTAACTACAGATTTGGTCTTTGCAAACTGCAGAACACAAAATGCTTTCTGTTCACTAGTCGCCATTTTCGGTACTAGCGCTTTCTAACGGATCACGGAAGAAACATTGCCTACGCATGTGCATGCACAAGTACCAACAAACTGTTTGAGTTGCTCTTTTATTTTACGTATTAAATATAATTTTAAGTTTTATATAACAGATACTACAAAGCGTTAAAACCCCGATATTCATTTAGAAACACCCTGTATATTGAACAAAAATTGTGTGTTTATTCCGATCATTAGGGTTTAAACCTCCGAGCAAAACATATATTTTTTATCTATTCTATCTTGTACTCTGAACCTATCTTCATGGTGTACAGAGGACTTTTTTTAAGGCGGAGGGGGCGTAGAATGGGAAAAATAGGCTAAATCTGCCAAAAAAAATTTTACTTTTTCAAAGATTTAGATTGGCTTCCTGCGTACGCCCATGTCTATCACAAACTCGATATATAAATGCGATTATTGTCAGATCTATTCATTTGAATTCAGAACATAAAATTGAAAGTATTGAAATACATTTGCATTTATTAGATTTACATGTAATCTTAGACGCTACAGATACTGAATTGGTCGAAAAAGTTAAATTTAGACATAAATAATTTATGACCTACAACGATAGCTCTAATATACAAGGAAAAATATAGATTTATAAAATATAGTTTTAAATTCGCGTGCATTTTACGTTCTACTGCTGATTCGCCCGACACTGGCCGGGCGAAATTGGCTTAACTACTCAAAATATGAACAAAACAAACATGACAAACTATAGCTACGTACATTTTTCTTTCTAACGGTGCAATCCGTTGAAAAAATATATTAATATTTTCTCTTAAAAAAAAAAATTGAAATTTTGAATTTGTGTTTTTTCCCACTATTATCTTTTCAAGCACGCATAGGCTTAACTATTCGAAATACGAAAACAAATACCCACTTAATCTGGGTACCTTTGTCTCTTCAACGGTGCAATCTGTTTTTAAAAATATTAATATTAACCCTTTCAAAAAAATTCATTTCCGAACGACAATTCGGGGTTTTTCGTTTTTTCTACATTTTTTTAAAAATGTTCATCAATTCTGGAAATCGAAATACGAAAAAAAATATATATATAAATATACCAAACAATAGCTATGTTCATTTTTCTGTCGAACGGTGTAATCTGTTTGAAAAAAATATCAATTTTAACCCTTTCAAAAAAATTATTTTTCGAAAGACACTTTATTTTTCGTCATTTGATTTTCGTCTTTTCTACAGAGTGCAGACTTTAAAAATCAGCATTCATTTTCCTGTTTCGAAATACAAAAGAAATATTCAATTAATGAGAGTTCAGTTTTCTTTATAACGACGTCTTGGGTTTAAAAATATATTAATACTAAACCTTTTAAAAAAATTATTTCCGGAACTCACTTAGCGATTTCGTCAGACTTTATTTTTTCTCGGTGAAATCAAAAGAGGGATTTTCACTTACAAATAATAAAATCGTACAAATTCGAAGATGTACACTGCCAAAGACAGTAAGGCCCCAACATTAGGTTCGTTTGAACATAATTTCGTTTAAAATATAAAATTCAACAAGTATGTTTTAGGTTTGTATCACGGTCCCGGCAACGCCGTGCGGGTGAGCTAGTTCAATATATTTATTCAAACGAATTAATCACAGGGCTGTAGCTAGAAGTAAACAATAGGGGGTGCTCAAGAAAATGTAAGGGGGGGGGGTCATACTATTTCTCTCTCTCTAACACATTCACGCACAAACACAGATATATATGATCACAGTATTATATAGAAAGGTAAATTACTGCATATTCATATTGTAGGCACTATGTTTCTAATTAAACTGTTTATAATAACTTTATTCGATGCAAAGTAAAGGCTGCAGACAGGGATGTAATGGAGAATATACGGTAGATACGTCATATACCTTCTAGATTATTTTAAGGAATATTGTATACCCTCTTCTCAAAAACACTATAGCATATACTCTTTAGGGTATACCCTCTGGGGTTTTTTATGACTACATCACTGGCTGCAGAATGAAAATTTTGAGTGTATAATTATACTAGTGAAATAATAAGTGATGTCAATAAGGAAACAAAAAGCTGACAGTTCACCTGTTTCAAAAGAGTTGCAACCTTTAATTTTTTTCTAAATATTCCCTGCCCTTAAGGATTCTAAAGTTATGTTTTTATATGATAAAAAACATTAGAAAAATCTAGGATGTATTTTGCATTTTAAAATTAATTTTGTGTCTAGTCAAATGCTAAAACCACTTGTATTTAAATTGGCTATTAGATTTTTTCATTAGTATCATTTATAAATCAAGGATCTTAAATATATATATATATATTTAAACTAGGGTGACTCAAATACGAAACATAATGTTTATCATAAGCATCATATTTACTATCAAACTCATTATAATAACTTTGTTTTACGCTAATAATGGAAAACGCTGCAAAATTAAAAAAATCAGTATATAACTAATGCAAAAAAGGTTGCTAATTCTGTATGTGCAGGTAGGGTGCATGCTTATTGAAGTACTTATTTCTAGTTTTCAAACAAATACTACAATTTAGTATTTATGCAAAACTGTAAAAAGCCCCCAAAACCAAGTTCAATTTTCTAACAGAGTTTCATTTGGATTTTTGAAACAGAATATCATTTGGTGGCCTTTGCAACTTTCCCAGGGGGGAGGGGGCTAAAAATTTTTCAGGGGGTGCTAAGCCCCCCCCCTCTGGCACCCCTCTAGCTACGGCCCTGATTAATCACTGTTTATCCAAACTTTACAATTGTTTTTCGGATTATTTTGCCATTGTCGGTATCTGTGGCATTTATGGTATCCTTGTTTTCTAAACTTAAGATTAGGAATAAATAAATAAATACGTTTCATAATGGTGCGAGACGAACTTTATATATTGTATTATTTTCTCTAAGGCAATGAAATGTTTCCGATTAATGCAGTATTCCAATACAGAAAGGTTAATTTTCAAAGGTTTTACTGTATTTCAAATTTTATTTACATAGCTGCCAACCTTACTTATTTTTCAAGTTAAATAATCATATTTTGAACCAGAAATTTTATTTAATAAATTTAATCAAATAAGAACGATTAGGAGCAAGGCACATTTTATTAAATACATTTTCTAGTTTGAAATATGTTTACTTGACCTGAAAAAAAACCCCGGAAGATTCGCAACAATGCATTTATACTCTTTGAAAAAAAAAAAAAAAATCCGGCGGGGGGGGGGGGGGGGGTGGGGGGCGGGGAGGGAGGGAGACACAGGGCGTAAACTGGAGTTAAAGTTTGGAGTTTTGCACACTACTGCTGGCTCGCCCCTGTACTTGACCATATTATGAAGCGTTCTTATTGGTCAGAATAGAGATAAATTACGATTATGTAACCGTTTTCTATAACAAGAAAGAAAAATCACGCTTCAAGTATAGACTATAAAACACTTTCCAATACACTCATAATACTGTAACAAAACTTCACACAAATATGATGAAAGAGGATGTCCAAGTAAACAATTTGGAAAATGCATAATACATTTGAAAACTCAATGCAGCAATGACCGTCAATAGTCTGAAAAGTGTCCAAATGCTTTTGTTCAGCCCTTTATAGGATGTATAGATTTGTATATATAATGCATAGTATTCTAAAAATTACTACAGTTAGCAAACGCGTAGCACAATCGAAAATTTCCCTAGAGCAAATTCCGCCAATAAACGAAAATGTACTCGAGATCTTTTGTGCTGCCCTGTATAGGATCTATAAAATTTATATACACCAAGTAATATGCAAAAATGGAGTAAAAATGCGTACCACAACTTAAAACGCACTTCCAGCAATTGTTATTCAATTTCAATTGTTGCAGATCACCAGCATAGTCAGCATCAGAAAACACATTGTTCAACAATCATCTGTTAAGTCACTGTAGTGGATTCCCATGTTTATCGTACCTTCCAGATACCTCAAAATATGTTTAATGAATTTCCATGATCCAACAGTAGATGCTGACATCCACTGCGCAGCTGTTCCAACTGCATATGCCAAATCTAGCCTCGAAACAACAACTAAATACATTAATCTTCCAATCCAATAGCTGATGCAATTGGATTTTGAGAATCCAATTCGTTTTCGTGACATAGAATATCGGATATGTGAGGAACTTTTATCTGCTGTTTACAGTCAGTCGTTTCAAACATTGATAGTGTTCTTTTAGCATCTGTCTGATGAATTCTTATTTTATAATTCAATTTGAAAACCAAGAAATTGTTTGGCATTTTCACAAATTGTGATTTCAAATTCAGTTTGCAACTGGCTAAGAAGTGTTTGTATATCTTCATTATTAGTGGCAGCAATCAATCCGTCATCAACATATACAGCAATAATGACTAGATTTTCACCAGCATACCTCAGATATATATGCACAAGGATCATAACTACTAAATCTAAATCCACATTTATTAAAAAATCAGTTAGTCTTTGATTTCAGCATCTCAGCATCTAGGTGTCTGTTTTAGACCACATAGACTTCAAATCAATCTGCTAACACGTCCAGATCTATCGTTTTAACCTTCCGGTTGCTCCATGCATATCAGTTCGCCCAGTGTTCAATTTAAAAATGCAGTTTTGCAATCAAATTGTGCTATTTTTAATTTCTTAAAAGAAATAAATCAAAATAGAAAACGTATCTTATCTTATAACAGGACTAAAAGTCTCTTCATAGTTCACTCCATACTGTTGTTCAAATCCTCTAATCGCCAGACGTGCTTTAAAACGTTCAATTTCATCATTTGCATTTGTCTTAATACGAAAAACCCATTTGGCAGTCAATGGTTTTATGGTTTATGAGGTTTCACAAGTTTCCAAGTGCCATTCTTTTGATGAGAATACATTTCATCTTCCGTGGCTTCAATCCATTTTTGTTTCCCTGGTGCTTCTACAGTTTCTTTATATGATTGGGCAGTGGCGCACCCAGGATTTCGCTTTGGGGGGGGGTAATGCATTTTAGACGTCTGCACAAGCCCGGCTCGGCCCGCGTCCGGCAAAATGAAGGTAAACTTTAAAACCAGTGGCGCCATTTCGGGGGGGGGGGGGCCCCCCCCCAAAAAAAAAAAATCAAAATATGATTAAAAGATAAAATAACATCAGATTTCACAGATTTGATTACAATAAAAAAAACTAGTTTCATTTGCCAATCTCAAAACTTTTTTCTATCTCATACAGGTTTCACATACACCAAAAACAAATCAGCACCAATTTATATTAAGATCTAACTAAGTCTTAAGTTTTATTAAATTATGTGTGTTAGTTCTGGAGATATTGCGATCGTGAAAATCGTGCAAAATGTTACATAGCAGCGCCACCTGTTGGGCTATTTACACCAAATCGTAATCAACGTCAATTTTTGTCAAGGTCTAACCGAATCTGAAGTTTGGTGAAATTCTGTGCATTAGTTCTTGAGATATAGTATCGTAAAAATCATAAAAAATGTAACATAGCAGCACCATCTGTTGGCGATTTACACCAAAAACTAATCACAACCCATTTATATCAATGTCTAACTGAATGTAAAGTTTTATCAAATTCCGGGCATTAGTTCTTCAGATACAGCGCCCACAAAATTTATCCCATACAGACACTGAGACGCAGACAGACATTTTCTAAAAATAGTCCAATTCTGTTCAGGACCTTCTAAAACGTATAAATCCGTCGAAAAGCGGAAGTGGTAAATTTTCATAAATCCAATACCTTTTTCTTGTAAAGATAGAAGAAAGTAATAAACATTTAATAAATACTTTAAACATGGAAATTTTTTCTAAAGCCTTGCTATTGCAACATTCTATAAGTGAGACATTTATCATTAATGAGTATTTTGGCTAGTTTTAGAAATATATGTGAGAAAAATCTCTATGAATTGCTTCTGAGCTGTGTACAGCGTGATTTAAAGAAAACTCGTCACCCCCAAGGCTAGAATTTTAGTGATAAATTCTCGCTTTAACCAGAAATTTAAACCCGAGAAAAAAAAAAAAAACAAAAAAAAACGAAGCAATTAACCTTTTGATAACGGGCCAGGATTGACTACTAATTTTGCATTAATCGTTCTACAATTTCCAAAAAAAATCCTTGTGACAGATTTCTCTTGAAAATATCCTAATATAAGTGTATGACAGATTTGAAAAGTCGTACTAATAGAATAAAAAATAGTCCACTGGGACATATATGTCCCAACCGTAGTCAAATGTTCCAAGTCAACCTGACCCGCAGCGAAAATAAGCCGCGTCAACCCGGCTCGATCCGTACTGCAGATTGGATCGTGTTGTCCTACCCAATGCAGGAGCAAGGGACCTGAGGACAAGGGTTTTGCAGATTTCTGAATTGTATGGAATTTAGATCATAGTCTGAAGAGGAAGGCAGAAAATGATTGCAGAAAATTGTTACTGACAGAAAATCATTAATAAAAATTTTTTTATACCTATGGATATGTTATACCTACAACATTTGCAAATTTCGTAACTTTTTGATGGTTTTCATGTGCTGATTATCTCGTGACCGATTGAATTTCACGACTTTTTTTTCGTGATTGTTTCTTTTTTTCTTTTTCTTTTTTTTTGGTGATAATTTTCGAAAATTCGCTATTTTCTGTGAATCATTGACGGAATTGATTTTTTCGACCATTTGTCTGAATTCGCGACATTTTTTTTCAACCGATCGACGAAATTCGCTACTTGTTTTCGCCATCCTTTGGCGAAATTCGCGACTCTTTTCTACGATCGTTTGTTGACATTCGGGAGTCTTTTTCCGCAACCAACTGACAAAAATTGCTACTTTTTTGCACAATCTTTGACGAAATTCCGATCGTTGACGAATTTCTTTCCACCATTTGTCAAAATTCACGATTTTTTTGACAATTGATCGACGAAATTCGCTATTTGTTTTTGCGATCTTTTGACACAATTCGCGACTCTTTTCTACGATCGTTTGTTGACATTCGGGAGTCTTTTTCCGCAATCAACTGACAAAAATTGCTATTTTTTGCACAATTTTTGACGAAATTCCGATTGCTGACCAATTTTTTCCCACCATTTGTCGAAATTCACGTTTTTTTTTTTTGGCAACTGATCGACGAAATTTGCTATTTGTTTTTGCGATCTTTTGACGCAATTCGCGACTCTTTTCTACGATCGTTTGTTGACATTCGGGAGTCTTTTTCCGCAATCAACTGACAAAAATTGCTATTTTTTGCACAATTTTTGACGAAATTCCGATCGCTGACCAATTTTTTCCCACCATTTGTCGAAATTCACGTTTTTTTTTTTATGGCAACTGATCGACGAAATTTTCTATTTGTTTTTGCGATCTTTTGACGCAATTCGCGACTCTTTTCTACGATCGTTTGTTGAAATTCGGAAGTAATTTTCCGCAACCGACTGACAAAAGTAGATTTTTTTTGTAATATTATCTATAATTAATAATAATTTGCAATATAATATCGAAGAAATATTTTCAAAAATCTACTTTTTTATACAGCTTAAAAGTTATGATTTTTTAACCCTCTTTTTCTCTTTTATTCTAGACTACATTAATTCTTAGATTGAATCTTTATTTGAAGGCTGAAAAATCTGAGTAATCATTAATGTTGCTATTCTGTTTTTTTCTGTCTTGTAAACATATAATAAGTTAAAATATATTGTAAAATTTTTCCAAAAATAAGTATGCAATATTCTTTAAAAGAATCTTAATTTTATGTTGAGTAAAATCGGAATTTTTTTTATACAAATTGAGCGGACTGGATAGGCCATGATTTAACTGATTTTGTCACTGGCCGGGTCGGGCCTGTTTTCTTTGATTTTTGTACTTGCCAGGCCAAACTTTTAACTTTTGCAACGGGCAAGATAGATTTCGTTCGGGCCTGCATCGGGGAGGTGCATTTCGCCAGCCCCCCCCCCCCACCACCACCACCACTCACATGTTTTTGAAAATATTACCAATCGTTCATACCTCGTTTGTATCTTATTTGTACTAGAGTAATAAAAGTTTTTAGTGGGGGGGGGGGGGGCGGGGCTGGAGAAACGGCCAGCCCCCCCCCCCCCCCACCTCAATGTTTTACAAAACGGATAGTGCCAAACGTTTATACCGTTTGTACCAAAAATCATTTCATTTGTACCTCATTTGTACTAGGGTAATAAAAGGTTTTTTGTAGGGGGGGTTGGAGAAAAGGCAGCTGCCCAACTCAATGTTTTACGAAATGGATAGTGCCAATCGTTTATACCTCGTTTGTACCAACAATCGTTCGTACCTCATTTGTACTAGAGTAATAAAAGATTTTTAGTGTAGGGCTACCGCTTCTCCAGCCCTCCCACTTCAATGTTTTAGAAAATGGAAAAAGTACCAATAATATATACACCGTTTGTACGAACAATCTTTTCGTTTGCACCTCATTTGTACTAGAGTAATAAAAAGGTTTTTGTGTGGGGTTGCCATTTCTCCAGCCCCCCCCCCACCCCACCCCACTTCAATGTTTTACGAAATGGATAGGGCCAATCGTTTATACCTCATTTGTGCTAGAGTAATAAAATGTTTTTAGTGTGAGGCTGCCATTTCTCCAGCACCCCACTTCAATGTTTAGCAAAATGGATAGTGCCAATCGTTTATCGACCTTGAATGGGTCGTATTGTCCACTACACAGATGTACAACGCAGACGAAATACCACCCTCGTTTGGACTTGAATCAACGCCCCCTAGAGATATCTCTAGGATGATGGATGGGTACTCAAAACTGAGAGAATCAGAGTACCGCTATAAGTCTTTACGCTTAACGTATTTCGAAAACGATTTGAGAATAAAGATGAAATGAGATACAAAGGTTTTAAACATTTTCTAAAAACCTTAAAAAAACAAAAACAAACAAAAAAACTTTTTATAATTTTATAGAAAACGTTACATAGTTACTTCATCCTTAAGCTTCAGGGTCTGGGGGGGGCTTCAGCCCCCTTAGCCCCCCCCCGTGGGTGCGCCAATGTGATTGGGGTTCAATTACTTTTTGACATAAATGAGAATAGCGTATCGGTAGATGTATTCTTGCCAGATCTCTCTACTGGTATCTGTATCTCACTGGTTCTTGTTGTACTAATTGGTCAACTTGGTCTTCCTTCTCTACCAGTTCCACCTCTTTCTCTCCCGGGCTCCAAGCTATCAATGTTTTTGGCACTGAAACTTCTAGAAATTCAAGAACTCTACTTATTTCGATTCGATTTTCACCTGTACATTCTAATACGAGGAAAAATTGTGTGTGTGTGTATATATATATATGCAAATTTTTATCTTAAAAACGGCTCTAACGATTTTGACGAAATTTTTTATCCTACGGTTTTGGGCACCAGAAAACCATTGGGTTAGGTCACATGTTCGAGAAAATTCGATTAGTGGGTCATTTTGGGTTACCATGGGTCAAGGTCAAGCTAATTGTATCTAAAAAACGGTTCAAACGATTTTGACTAAATTTTGTATCCTACCATTTTCGGGCACGAGAAGACTATTGGGCTGGGTCATATGTTCGAGAAATTTCGATTAGTGCGTCATTTTTGGGTCAACGCGGGTCAAGTTAATTTTATCTAAAAAACGTCTCTAACGATTTTGATTAAATTTTGTATCCTACGAGTTTCGGGCACGAAAAAATCATTGGGCTAGGTCATATGCTCGAGAAAATCCAATTAGTGGGGCATTTTTGGGTCACTGTGGGTCAAGCTAACTTTATCTAAAAAACGGCTCAGACTATTTTGACTAAATTTTATATCCAATGGGTTTCGTGCACAAGAAGACAATTGGGCTTGGTCATACGCTCGAGAAAATCAAATTAGTGGGTCATTTTTGGGTCAAGCTAATTTTATCTAAAAAACAGCTCAGACTATTTAGACTAAATTTTACATCTTATGGTTTTCGGGCACAAGAAGACTGTAGGGCTAGGTCACATATTCGAAAAAATTTGATTAGTAGGTCATTTTGGTCATGGGTCATTATGGGTCAAGCTATTTTTATCTTAAAAACGGCTCAGAGGATTTGAACTAAATTTTGCATCCTATGGTTTTCGGGCACAAGAAGACTGTTGGGCTAGGTCACATGTTCGAGAAAATTCGATTAGTGGGTCATTTTGTCATGGGTCATTATCGGCCAAGCTATTTTTATCTTAAAAACGGATCAGACGATTTGAACTAAATTTTGTATCCTACGGTTTATGATTTATTTGATTAGTGGGTCAGGATATTTGAACTCAAAGCTAATGTTGATCAACTCAAAGGTAATGTTGATCAACTCAAAGCTAATTTTGACCAAGCATAGCTCGGTCTTCCCTGATCGTAATTTCCAGTAACTTCTTCATAGCCCACCAAGCTTCTTGTCTATACGTCTTTGTTTAGGAATTTAGACAACACATTCACTTCTAAAAGGTCTCAAGTGCTTTAACCCTTTCCGGCACAGTGGTCCCACTCCGGGCACACCTATTTTTAATTCCAAACTTGCAACCGGCACCATGAATATTTTAATAAAATTTTGTTTCTATAATGAAATCTTAAAATAAGGAATTCTTATTTTCTAAAAAAGTCGTTTGTAAATTCCGGTGTCAGTCAGTAATTTCTCATTTTACGAACATAATTTGTCATAATTTGTCTGTGCCGTCATAAAGTGTTTTACTTTTCTCACGACTTTTATCTATATGGTTTAAGATATACGCAGAACAGTTCAACAATGCTTCAGCACAGAAGCGTTTTGACAGTCCCTTTGTCAACAGCATTGTTCTCGCAATTTGTAGCAATGTTAGGTTCTCACGTTCAACATGTCCGTTTTGCTAAGGTGCATATGCAGCTGATCGTCCAATTTCGATTCCATGTTTCTTTAGGCAATCTATGAAATCTTGGTCTGTATACTCTCCTCCAGTATCTCATCTGATAGCACTGTATTTTCAATTTGAGTTTGAATATATGCTAAGAACTGTTGCAATTTATCTTTCACCTTGCTTTTATGTTGCAGAAAATACACCTTACGGTATTGGGTATAATCATCTTTGAATGTAACAAAAAATACTTAGAACCCTGAAATGACACTAACAATTATCTCCCCTGCTTTACTGGCCTTTGTCATTTCTCGAAATTTTTTTCTCTAAAACTTCCAATTGCATAACCATCACAATATTCAGTCTCATCAGTTTGTGATATTTCAATTCCTTTTATTTTCAGCGATTCTTTTATATGATTTTTACTCTGATGACCAAATCTTTCATGCCATACTTGAAGAGAATGTCTTTTATGATTTCTTACCATAAATTCTCAAGTGCTTTAACTCTACAGTGCATGAATTTTTCTTTTAGAATTGTGTTTTTTTTTATACATATCTTAAGAATTCGACACTAGAAATTTTAAGATAGATTTTTAAGTTTATTTAGTAGCATATTTATGTTATTTTTACAGAAGTAATATTTCTATATAAATATAGTGGTTGCAAAGAACTTGATTTATTTATTAAAAGTTAAATAGAAAATGTTGCCAATTGGCTACACTATGCACTGTAGGGTTAATGAATATTCCCTTCCATACCATGCTTATTTCTTTATTTTCCAGAGTATCTATATCCAGGAAGTACATATATGTCCACATCGATGTCCTTCAACAATAAGTTTATTATTTTTCATAAATTTCTTATTTCTTTCAATGATTTGATTGAAACCTTTCTCCGCTGCTACTCATACAGAAAATAAATTTGCTTTCGTTTCAGGAACATGCATAACGTCACAAAAATGATGTTATTTTCCTTCTAGATGTGAACGAATTCTGATATCAATACCTTTGGCTAATACTTTTTTTTACCATCATCAAGTTCAATTATATTTTTTTCTTCTAATTCTTTATAGGTTGTAAAATATTCAGGCTTTCAACATGTGTGCATCCAAAATCAATTATCCACTTTAATTTTCTTGATTTATCTGACTGAAGTGTGTTTACTAAGGCAAAACCCTGAGCATCTTCCCTTTTCTTATCAAAATCTCTATCATTTTGTTGATTCTTTACACAATTACGCCTCACACACAGATGTGGTCCTCCACATGTCCAACATCGTGATTTCGATTTCTTTTTGTCACACTTGCCTTTTTCATTCTTGAAATGAACACTTTCTACACTTCTGGTTTTTGGAAAAGTTCTTATTTGGTTGTCGTGTTTTTTTTTTTTTTTTTTTTTTTTTTTACCAAAGCTGATTCACTATTTATATTCAAATGGACAATACCTAATCTAGTTTCTCCAATCCTCAGTCTAGATGTTAATTTCGACAGTGTATGATCATAAAATGATGTTGAGTCAGAAGCACTATGAAAATGACGATACTGCGATGGTAACGTTTAGCGTATTCAAAATAGTTGTCATCACTAGTGAATTTGATATTGGATCTTCCATTTCACATAAACGTCGAGCAAAATTAAAATATATCTTTGAATTGCAATTTGAATGAAATGCAGGGTCATGAAAAATCGAAGAGTGTGGACAATAGGATTACAAATATCTCGGCAACTCATTACCCGATCAACTTCACTCCTTATGCAAAATTTATGTTTTTTTATTGCTTTTATATTTATTCTTTAAAATAAACAATTTCAAAAAATTTTATATACCTTTTATCAGAACGAATATTTCGAGAGTCCGAAAAAAATAGTTCTGGATAATTGAAGTTACTGAAATTCAATAAGCTTCTTCCCATTATTACATACTAAGTACATACAAAATTTCAAGTCTCTATCTCAATTTGTTCGTGAGATAGAGCGTTTATAGACACACACACAGACAGACAGACGGAATTTTTTTTTTTTTCTAAAAATATGTTTTTCGTAATCTACAGTGTCTAAAACGTGTAAATCCGTCAATTTTTAATTTTTTTTTAATTTTCAAAACGATTACAAGACTTACCCTATACTACGTATGATGGGTAAGTAAAATCTCTGCCGTTTTGTTGGCTTTCTTCTATTTTTACTATATAACTAGAGCATACTCCTGGAACATTGGACCAAAGAATATAGAATAGATGTTCTATTTCTTTGATTGGACGATGAAACTAACACCAATTATCCGTAATGGATCCAGAATTTTAAAATTTGAATTAGTTTCCAAGATATTAATTTTTAATGACATTTCTGTAATAGTCTACATTTTTGTGAACAAATGAGAGAAAGGAGAAAATGGTAAAGATTATTAGATTTTTTTTCTTCATTACTTTCTCATTAAAACTGAAGAGATAAATTATTTTCTTCAATTTAAATTGATGGCGAAAAGAAAATCTGGGTTAAATTAATTTTTACAAGAAAATTCAAAGAATTAAAAACATATTTTCGCACATGAATCAATTTATTCTATGGAAACAAAAATTGTCTGTCAATACGTTGACATTTAGAAATCATTACATTGTAGATTCTTTTCAGCTTTACGTTTAACTAAGAGGAAGATTTAAATATCTGGCATTTAGGTGGACAATTATTGAATCTTATTCAGAAAAATTGAATCTCATCAAAAAGTCACCTGTAAAAAATGCAGCCAAGTCTCGTAACTCATTTACCGTAAAAAGTACTGAGATCGTATAAAGCCAAGTTTAATTATCTTATTAACTCTGAAATTTTCATTCACAAATCACTCCTAGTCTCTACATCTTTAGTTAATTATTATTTATGACTAGGTCAAAAGTGCCCTGAGTTGCTTCCAGAATGGGATGATTACGGTTGTGCTCTCTCGACTTGGCGGAGACACTGCCGTGGCTCCAGATACAAAATTAAAAATTCTGGAAAATTCCGACAAATCAATCTTTTTTCAATTTTTTTTTCTATTTTTTCAAATTTTCGAATTTTTTTTTTTTTTTAATTTTCTGGATTTTTAAATTTTTTTTTATCCTAAGTACTACTTATATTCCAAATTTCAAGTTTCTAGTTCTACAAAATTGAATTATTTTCAAATTTTCGATTTTTTAAATTTATTTTCGGTTTTTATTGTGTTTTTAATTTTTTCTTATTCTGAATTCCAAACACTACCTTTACGACGAATTTTAAGTTTCTAAGGTTAAAAGATCAAATTATTTTCATTTTTTCAACTTTTTTCGAATTAAAAAAAAAAATTTCTTTATTTTTTTAACTTTTTCTTTTTTTGTATCCTAAATACTACCTTTATTCCAAATTTCAAGTTTCTAGCGCTATAAAATCGAATTATTTTCAAATTTTCGATTTTTTAATTTTATTTTCGATTTTTATTGTGTTTTTAATTTTTTCTTATTCTGAATTCCAAACACTACCTTTACGCCAAATTTTAAGTTTCTAAAGCTGAAAGATCAAATTACTTTCATTTTTTCAATTTTTTTCGAATTTTTTAATTTTTGTTCCGAATTTTCTGGATTTTTTTAATTTTTCCTCTTTCTGTATCCTATATACTACCTTTATTCCAAATTTGAATTTTCTAGTGCAACAAAATCGGATTGTCTTCAAATTTTCGTTTTTTTCATTTTTTTCAATTTTGCTTTCGATTTTTTTGGTGTGTTTGATGTTTTTTTTTCTGGATGCTAAACACTACCTTCACACCAAATCTTAAGTTTCTAAGACTACAAGATCGTATTATTTTCAATTTTGATGGAATTTGTTGAATTTTCGAATTTTCGAATTTTTCCTTTCTTTGTATCCTAAACACTACCTTTATTCCAAATGTCAAGTTTCTAGGGCTACGGGATCTACCTAATCTTTTTGATGACGCGTGAACGAGTGAGTGACAAAAAATCGAATGTTTGAATTCATATATCGTCTGAACTAAAAAAGACAGAAAGATGTAATTTTAAATTTTGGTCCTTTGTGCCAAATACTCTAGAAAAACGAAGTTTCAAATTTTTGGGGGACTCCAGCACGGAGATATGGGGGAGTCAAAAGTGCCCTGAGTTGTTTCCAGAAAAGGATGCTTACGGCCGTGCTCTCTCGACTTGGCGGAGGCACTACTGTGCCTCCAGATTTATAGAGAAAGAATATATTATTTTCAATTAGTTATTTTTGAACTATTGTTGTTAAAACGTTTCACAAATATGCTAAAAGTAAAATGGTTTATCAGACAAAAATTATATACGTATAAGGTATCTGATGGTAATATGGCCAATTCGTAATACTGTCACTATTTTGAGAGAAATTTTAAAAAATGACACTTTAAGGGTGTATTCAAATCCAAACTGCTTATTTTGAGACACATTTTAAAATAAATTTTTGCTCTGAAATGCATCCAATTGGACGGTTCTCTTATTCAGAAACTTTATAATGTCCGTATTGTCTCGATTTTTTGATAAAGGCAGAATATATTTCAAAAAATGCTGTCAAAGTGGACATTTTGAACCGAATTTCCCGAAGCGATAGCGCTGGAAACAAAAAAAAAATATCCTGCTGTGAAGATAATTGTTTGTAAATCAATTTCTAATTAATTGAACGAAAAATAAAAACATGAGTCCCTTATAAATCTCTTCATAAATCACGCCGCAAAGTTTCATGTTATTATTTTTAAAAATAAGTCTGAAAATGTGTCTCAAAATTTTGAGTTGTTGAGCGTGGAAAAATATTTTTTTTTAATACCGCCTTAATCCAGTTGCGGGAAGTCAGAAGAGTTGGTTTAGCCAGGGCCTGATTACCGACAGAGCAACACTTCCACTAGTAAAATTTAATAGAAATTTTCATCTTATTAAAATGCCCTATTCATGCAAAATTACTGCCATAAATAAGGAAAAAGTTTATATTCTTTTTTACTGGTGGGAGTGTGTCTCATTGGTAATCAGGACTTGGGTTTAGCCCAACACATCCTACTTGTAGGATGTGTTGTTTTAGCCCTGTTTTGGCCACATTCTCAGACCACGTGTACGACAGGGCAGACATCGTTGTTTTACTGTTAGTTACAATGTAAAATTTCAGCATCTATGCCAATTTTAGCAACCAACGTGAAGTATCTCCTTGTGCACAATGAAAATGTTAAATAGAAAGACTGTCTTGTCAGTCTCCTGCAATTTTCACAGAAAATATTGTGCAGTTTACAAGAAAGATTTTTACCGGTGGAACTTTTTCATCAAAATGTACTTGACTTGACAATAATGGTAAACTGCATTCAACGGTATTTGTCTTGATAAACCAATTCTGCAGTGTGCGTATAAAAGCTTGTAGTTTGTTCTAATATTGAAACATCAATGATACATCCTATGGTGGCCGTTTTTCGGTGCATTCGTAATTATATAAATACGTAGCACCTATAGCCGTCATCTGGTCCGCATATAACAGCACAAAAACTACCCAACCGAATGGTTTGAAATTTATCGTTGTAGAATTTTGTCGAGTCATTTCAAACTTTATGAAAATTGAATCAAAACTGAAAAAGATGTTAATTAATAAAAGTTTTCTTTATTCTATTAAATCCTATTGTACATAAATAAAACCACAAGTCATGTGACTGAGGAAAACAAATACGGGCAAACCACTTCTTTTTACATATGCCAGGTTGCCATTTTTATTCAAAATTATTTTTTCGAATACTAGGGGGCTCTGCACATTGCTTGCTACGCTCACCAACCCCCGTTCTGATTTCACAGCCTCTTAAAACCTGGTAATGTATCCTGTTTTAAAAAGATGATGATGATGATTATATCACGAAAGGTGACTATCTTCTGTAATCAGGTTATAATGCTTTTTCATTTAACTGGTTATAATTCTTTTTCATTTAAGTGGTTATAATGCTTTTTCATTTAACTGGTTATAATGCTTTTTCATTTAATTCATCTTTTTTATTTTTAATATTCATGTGTAAACACAATTTTTATGACATAATTTTCTTTATTTCCTGCTTTCAACACGTGATCATTTAATTATTATTTTAAACTTTCATTATTGTTTTTAATAGTCTCGCGCAAATTACATTTTTTATTTGAGATAAAATATAATCATTTGCGCTTATTTAGAAATTGGCAACAATATATTCAATAAAAGATTTTTTACTCGATTTTTAAGGATTTTTTGAGTTTCTACTGTCTGACCGTGGTAATTTTTTGAATTTCTGAAAGCTTGTTATATTTCGTGTCTGGTGGTATGATTTTCGAATCCGTAGGATGGCAAAAAAAAAAAGGAATCGCTTGTCAAAAAAGTCCCTAGTAAAAAAGCGATGAGAATAACCTGGAATATCTACGCAGATTTTCATTGGTCCATTTCCAAACCATTACTTTTTTTTATATATAGAAGAAAAATTTCAATTTTTCTTTAACAATCTTTCTAAAAATGTAACTTTTATTAGTTACATTTTTAGAAAGATTGTTAAAAAAAATTGTTTGTTTGAGAGATAAGAAGTTACATTCAAATATATATAGATTCTGAGATAACTTCAGTGAAAATTACATGAACAGCCGAATATCTCAATCGATTAGAGTGAATAAACACAGGAGATTCGTTCATTATGAGTCATAAAAACATTAAAGATCTCCATGGTGAATTTTACAGTGCTGTCTGGTGTAGAAAAAAAGTATTTGCATTTGTAAACGTGGCATATGTAATAAGAGAAAAAAAAAGGCATGCTCATTTTGCTCTTAGCAGATGATATAATTCATTTCACTGAAATAAGGATGATTTTTTTACATTGTGAAACTAGATATAAGACGAACACACCTCCTATGTCACGTTTAATGTACAATTTCCAACTTGTTTATTTCAAGAAAGATAAAAATGGTAGTCGGACTGCTCTTAAAATTTGTACTGTATACTATGGTAAAAAGGCTGTTTCAGATGACACAGTTCGAAGGTGGTTTGAGAAGTTTAAACTTCAAATGACTATGCGCTGTACGTTTTGGAATATTTAGTCTGCGTGAAAGCTCCTGAATTGTGTAACATAAATTTTTAGAGATAGCTTCTTTTAAGAATCCTCCTTTACAGATGATGGTCATCCATCTTTGAGGCTGAAATTTCCATGCTTAAACTTCTGAAACCACCTTCGAACTGTGTCATCTGAAACAGCACTTTGTCCATATACAGCAAAAATTTTACGAGCAGTCGGACTACCATTTTTACCTTTCTTGAAATAAAAGAGAAGAAAGACGAAAATGGACTTTTTGGTTCTCCATTCTTAGCACTGCACTCAAAGAAAAATTATGCCACAGCATAAGATATAATTATACAGTGCAAACAGCAAAGATCAAATGTACATGTCTAGGTTATTTAAGTTCATTCCTTATCAGCAGTAGCAAAATTACTAGACAAAACCGCACTTTGCTTTGAAAAACCACAGAACTTTATGGATGACCCTTTGGGTTTCTTCAGTGTATAAGTTGACCCCTTGATTCACTCAAAAAAGAATCAGTACATTTTTTGATAAGAGACAAGCGATAAAAATAATCAAAAGAAAAACAAATACTGCAATGATTTTTCTGAAAAGAGTTTAATGTTTTTATAACAATAATTAGAAAATAACTTGTGTCAGAAATGATAAATTTTGTTGGTAGGGAAAAGATCAATGCTTATCTCATAATTATCACTACAGCTACAGATGATGATTTTTGAATGTCTGCCTTTATACAATGTGTATAAATTGCCGCTGAATCACCTTTGCATTTTTCTTATTTAATAAGTCGACTTATATTCCGGAAAATGCAGTATGATTCACAAAAATCTATAAATCAAAGAGTAGTTATTCTCTTGAAGTCAGTTTTTAATGTATACTACATACTATACAGACATCCACCGACTTACGTAAATTCACAGTTAAATACCAAAACTCGAAAATTTCATTAATAAACATACTAGCGCATTTCATATGTGTTTGTATCCTTTAGATTATAAAAAAAAACATGCATATGAAAATCATATACATAACATAGTTTTATATATATAGAGAGAGTTATATTTTTATTGGTGATATACAAACAAACACAAAACAAACCAAAATGAGGCAAAAAATACACTGATTCAATCGTTATAATTATGTTTGCTGAATGCTTGCCATCGAGAATCCTCTTTAATTATTTCTTATTTTTATAGTTATTTGATGTAGATTCAAATTTTTTTAGGTATAAACCAATTCATCGATGTTAAATATATAAATCCTGTAATCCACAAGATATTTTTAATTTGAAAAGTATTCTTTCAGTTTATTTTTTCATACTTTTATAGCTTATATTTGAGTAAACATTGCCACATGATGCTTTATTTATAAAATAATACTGTGTAAATAAATATGTATATATATACAGTAGAAGATCTTTATAACGCAATTCACTATATAACGCAGAACTTCTCAGATGTAAACAATGAATTTGACAGCTAAAATGCACCTGCATTTTACATTGTAAAAAAAATTGTTACTCTCTACAGGACTAAATTTGATACATTAGTTCATCTTTATCTGCATAATTCAGAGCTTTTTAATGAAAAAATTGCTATTATTACTTTTTTTTTTTTTTTTAAGGAGTAATATAATGAATGATTTGCTCCAGGTACATTTGGACCATGTTTATAAAGTAAATTTAACAATGTGTGAAATGATCTAGTTATATTATGCAAAAATTTATAATCTGCAAAATATCTGGTCCCAAGCAATACAATATAAAAATCCTCTACTGTATATTGATATGTTTCAGACATATTTGGCCATGTTTACGAGGTAAGTTTAATGATGTGTGAAAAAATGCAAAATTCTATATAATGCACAACCTCACGTTTTTAGGTTTGCATTATATAGATCTTCTACTGTATATGTATGTATTAATGATAATAAACATTGCAGTTTCTTACAAAAATATACTTAAGCAGTTTTACAAATTCGACTTACGTAAAATTCAAGTTGCATAAAAGTATAAGGAACGCATTACTTATGCAAGTCCTGTATTATACTTGTATCTTTTTTGGATTTAGACACAGCACATCTTTAGGCTTTGTAGTCAAGAATACATTATTTTATCACATACTTCTAGAAACAAAATTTCACACTATGAATTATAGAGTGGTGGCCAAAATTGAGGAAGCCTTTTAAAAAAAGATGTGTATTTTTTATGCTTGATGTCACATAACACCACTTTCTGTTTAAGTAATACTCAAAAATTATGTATCAGTGGAAAGATAATTTAATCAAGAATGAAATGAAATGAAATAAATTTTGTTCTATTATTAGTATTTAATCTAAATGTTATAGACAAAAATACAAAAAATAAATAAATGAACACAAGTTGTTTATGTTAACATGAAGTAACTTTCCTTTATTTGAATACAGCCAATGAGCATGGGTATTTAGAGAGCCAATCAAGTATCAACCTGTTTTGGCAGTAAGTCAGGTAAAAGTAGGATTTAACTGTTGTTTGGAGATGTGAGGAGAAAAGGACTATGTATGTATTAATGATAATAAACATTGCAGTTTCTTACAAAAATATACTTAAGCAGTTGTACAAATTCGACTTACGTAAAAGTATATGGAACGCATTACTTATGCAAGTCCTGTATTATACCTGTATATTTTCAGGGCTTTATGTGATTGATGTTAGAGTTGGATGTAAAAATAAGAAAATTAAAGAAATGGCACAAAATGTTGACTGGTCATGTAGGAAACAATGTAAAATAAATACTATTAAGTGAACAAGGTTACAGTTATGGAAAAATTAGAAGACAAATTGGTGGAAATGCAATCAAAGATGACATTTCTAAATTTTTGAAGCAGTATAAGGAAACTATGTCACTACAAAACCAAACTTGTAAAGGCAGGAAAAGGTGTACAATAGCAAGTGATGATAGAAGAATTAAGAGACTGTGCATGAGTGACAGAAGAAAACCATCTGGATGTATACAGCGTGAAATGGCACAAGCCAATGTGATGTTGACACAGACTGAAAGGATTTAATTTTAATGCTAGAGATCTAGAAAAAAAAGCCATTTTTATCTCTCTTGCAAAAGTTGAAATGATTAAATTGGGCTAAAACTCATGTTAACTGGATAGTGGAACAATGGGACAGTGATCTGACAAGACCAAAATAGCCCAGTTTGGCAGTGATGCATACTTGTCAACTTCTGAAAGCCAAAAATCCGGAGATTTTATTTCAGAAATCAGGAGGTATTTTTTCAGTGCAGTCTTCTTAATTTTTAAATGGAAACATACTACAAGTTTAATTTTAAACAAAACTTGATGATTATTGAAGATAAGAAAAAGCATATCACTCTTAAACAAATAAGAAAAATATATGTGCTACTTATATGTAGAATCCACTTAAGCATATGATGTTTTAACATACTAAGTAACTGCATATTACAGGGAGAAGTTTTGTTTCTCCATACACACATAAAACAATAGCGAAGGTCTTAAATAAGTCTTAATAGAAACAAATTATTGATAATAAAAAAAACATGCTGATTAATCATTCTAAAGAACACGTATATCCACATTGTAGTTTTCATCCCTGAATTGCAGTACATTTGATAGTAAATTAATAGAGTATTAAAAAATGTGGAGAAATATGTCAAAAATCAGCAGTATGGAAAAACATGTGGAAATCAGGAGAATTGGCAAATCTGGTGATGGCATAAAATACGTAAGGAGAAGAATCGGAGAAGATTTGCATCCTAATTGCATTATAGAAACCGTGAAGCATCCATTCAGTGTTATGATATGAGGTGGTATGACATCAAAAGGTGAGGGGTAGAATTTGTGTGATTAATGGGAATATGAATGCCATAAGATACATAAATGAAATACTTCAATCCCAACTGAAGCTGTGTGTTACCAAGATAATGAAGGATTTTTATTTCAACAGGTTTCAGCTAAATGTCATGTGGCTAAAGTATACAGAGAGGGGTTTCAGGATAATCATATTCATTGTTCGAATGGCCCGAGAATAGCTCAGGCCTTAATCCAATTAAAAATCTATGGAGCTGAATAAAGAAACTTGTTACACAGAAGCAACCAAGCAATAAAATCCAATTAATAGAAGCAATAATTTAATCTTGGTATCACAGTAATAATAACAGCTTCAGAACACTCATAATTAAGACTAAAAGTTACTAAACAAAGTATTATCTGACATTGTGATAATTTTTGCATAACTCATTTTTTTTTTCATATGTTTCACTTTTCTTCTTTATAACTACTGTTCTAATAACATTCCTGCATAAAATATGTTTCATTATATTCTTGATTAAATTATCTTCCCATTGGTATATAATATTTTATATTATAGTATTACTTAAAGAGAAGTTGGTGTTACGAACCATAAAACTTCAACAATACATCTTTTCAAAAAGGTTTCTGCAATTTTGGTCACTGCTGTAAGTCTGAGAGGAACATAATTGCAGAATGTTCATTATTTGGTAATAATTGCCAAATTATGTTAACCACTTTTTTTTTTTTTAAGTACCTATTTGTTGAAAAAGATAAAATTCAAAGAAAAAATAATTGTAACAAGTGACGATTAATACTTGTATTATTACAGTTGTTCGCATGAGATAAGCAATTTGCCACCAGTATTGAATTGAGACTTTTTTGTAATTTTTGTCTAGCTAATGGAAAATTACCAAAAATTGATTTGTAACTTTAGGTTTCTGGTACTTTCGTGTTATAGCAGCTCCCAAGGATGAATTCCAAGCGACCAAGATTTATCGCCAAATTATAAAGCTTATATGACATTTTGAAAATATATGATGTATCTAATATTTCACAATGAATATTGCCCAGTACGTATATATATATATATATGGCATATGTATATGGCATATAAGAAGTAACTAATATGTATATAATGACATATATGACACATGCATGAGCATTAGAAGTATATATATGCATTTGCCATATGAGGCATATATAAGCTTTGTAATGATCTTGGCGAAATCATAACTGCAATCTTCGCATAAATGTAATTGTGGAGGCCGCTATAACACTAAAGTACCCGAATTCCTTTTGTAAATTAGAATTTCATGTAAACAGATCCATCTAATTGTAAAAGAATGACATCCATATTAATAAGAATCCAATATTTAATTTGCAACTTTCTAAAAATACATGCAGTCACATCACCAACATATTAAAAAAATTAACAAAGTTTCATAATAGACAATAAAAATAAAAATTGTTACAAACAGAATATATATATATTTTCGTTTTTTTATCCAAGAACTAGCATCTGCATTAACAAAGTTACTTTGCGAGGAAAAAATATACATGGATATTGCCTTTACAGTGTGGTACACAAATGTGGGTATTTACATATATACAGTGCCTATGAATAATCAGGCAAATTGCTGTACTGGCACATCAAAATTGCACACAGAAGAAAAGATGGGAGGGGGACTCAAACATTGACAAGAGGGAAAAAGGAAAAATAACAAATGAAAATGATGAAGGACGTGGTGGAGGATTCAAAACTCGATTTGACAGAGAGAGCGAGGAAAATGAACTGGGAATGTAAACTTTATCACCAGAGACTGGAAACCTAAAAAAAAAGAGAAAAAAATCAAATAAATTAAAGTGTCACATTTTAGGCTTTGATCCATAAACAGAACATTTCTACTTAATGAGGGGGTTATTATCTTTGGCCAAAAAAGAGCACATTTTGGGGGGGAATTGTTTTCTTGAACTAAGATAAATATACCAACCGATGGAGATTTACACTCTATTTACTGAAGTACTATGTTATTTTAGACAAGCTCAATGAATGTTTTCAATTTAATATACAGTAGAGTACCTCTAATCTGCAAAACTGTAATCCGCACAGTATATAAGAATGTAAACAAAGAAATTTAATTCTTAAAACCAATTTACCAATAGCATTTTTTTTCCTTTTTCCCTCAAAATTTAATTTTACTTCTAATATATATCACTGTATATCATTTAATACTCTTTTTTACAATTTAAAATGATAGTACATATAAAAGTACTTTATTTAATCAATCATTCATATGGGGAAAAAAAATCCTTTTAAAATTGTATTTGTCTTACATATATTTTTTACAATAATTTGCCAAAAATATAAAAAAATTGTGATTCAGCAGACAATTATGAGCATTTATAGACTGTGAGATACAGTATTAAAACATAAACCAAATGTTTTAATACCAACAACTATTGGTGATAGATTTAAAACATATAAATATCAGTAAATTATTTTTTAAATAATTCTTACTCTATTTATATGTTTAAGTGTGTAATGTGTTTATTTTTAAGCATTAACAATTTAAATTTATCCAAAGTATCAATTAAAAAAAAATGTAAGCAAAGATTTAATAGACATGACCTGTAATCCACAAAAAGTCTCAAATCTGCAAAGTGTTTGGAACCAAATTATGCGGATTAGTGGTCTTCTACTGTATTTGAAACTTTGCTTCATAGAATGGACAATATGAACCAGTTTTGATGGAGCCTATATGTATCACTTTTATAATTAACTTCTTTTTTTATAGTGCACTTAACTTAAAAAAAAATCTTCCAAATGACTGCCATATTTTGTCAATGATGAACTTTTAAAACTTAATGTTGGTAAGTTCTGAAGAATACCATAATCTTTCAGAATCTGACTCAAAAATGGCTTTCAGGTGACTGAGTTGTGAGGAAAATGATCACCTGATTGCACAGTACAAACTCTGCATCTTAAGAAGCAACGTTTCAAATATTTTCGAATGAAAAAATTCATGAAGCTTGAGTAAACTTCAATAAATAAAGTGCAGAAAACCACTTTATACAAGAAAATATTCCTCCAAAATCATGTGTTTTTTTTTACCAAAGATAGTAAACCTGTTTTTAAAAATGTTATTAATAATATAAAGACAGTAAAAATGTAAAAGTCCTTATTATTATCATTTCACTATTTTGTATTCTTGTTTTCATTGGGTTCTGTTCACTTAATTATTAAAGAGTTCATAAACACTCTATAACTTCTAAATAGGACATTTCAAAATTAACTTTAAATTAAATAGTGACTCAAGAAACCAAAGTTATAAGTGTTTAAAATGCATTACAACAACAACAACACACTTCATTTTCTATTTTATTAAAAGATGGGCCTACCTAAATTGACCACTGACATTATTTTAGGGGAGAGTGTGCTTTTTGTCACATCCATGATGAAGCCCCCTCCTGGGAGAACAAAATGTACCAACCTATGATTTTTTTTAAAATCATCTATTACATTCATTAATGATCCAGAGGGTTTCAAATTTAAAATTTCACGCCTACCCTGGAATTTCACAATGCCCCTTAACATGCAGGGGAAGGTCTCTGTTAAACACGGCTGCACATTATTCTCAGTAGAAGATGGGCTACCAACCAATGCACTCAAAAAATCATAAATAAAACTTGCATGCATGACTTCTATAATTTCTGACAGTCCATTAATTTTATAAACAACATAATCTGCAGCTGTAAAAAACATGGATATACCATGACATTCTTTCTACTGTCACTGATCGCCCTCTCAAGCACAATGTGGTTCTGTCCCCAGCACCCATTTCTTTTCTGAGTCGAAGTGAATGGACTCTTTTAAAATACTCTTCCACTGTAATATTCAATCTTAATCAAAAGTCTGATGGACAAAGTTTAAAATAAAATATTTTTTTAAAAAGGAGGGAGCAGAATTAATCTTCCCTACACAAATGGAAATATAAATGTATTTCATTTCAAGATTCAAAAATAGTCCATGAGCAAATACCATTTTAACTAGTTTCATATTTAAATTGAAAAATTTGACTGTCTTAGAAATTTGGTAAAATGAATCTAATAGATTTTTTTCTCCTTTCGCCATTCGTACACCTTAAAAATGTATATGTATTAAAATTTCTACTGCCTTAATGAATGTTCTCTCTAGTTCATTTTTGAAGGGTGCAGCAACCTGACTTGATTTAGAACTGGCACTTCTAAAAATGATAAAAAGGAACTGTCATTGTACCTAAAAATGTTGTGTAAACATCTTTCCTGTATATAAATTGTAGAAAAGACATATGCCTGAAAAAATACTAGTAATGGAATTTATAACTGTTAAATTTTTGCTATATCAGGCTTAGCCAACAGAGTGAAAAAAGTGTCCATGCCTGGATGGGTCATTGGTCATTTCCTAGGTCATTCTTGGTCAATAGTCACCAGGGCTATTGGTATTGCACGACAATGTTCTACCACTGAGCAACCTGGACGATATCCAGCCTGGCACTCCTTACTCTCATGAGTTGGCGAGGATGCACCCGCAGCACATGATGGAACATCTTCATGAACCCCAAACTATTGTGGAAAGCATGAGACACAAATTGCCATTTATTCCAGCATCATTGTTGTTCATGAAGATATTCAATCTTGTGCTGCAGGTGCGGCATAAGATGGAAAATGGTGTAATAAACAGCATTTGAGTGTACTACATATGAGTGTAAATGTGACAGTTGATTGGAATAATTACATGAGAAAAGCATATTCCCTACACATAATACAGTCGAGCCCGTTTATAGCGACCCCACATTTAACAAGATTCCGGATTTAGCGAGGAAAATTGAGTCTTTTGCTTGGTATAATGTTTATAAATGCATTGAAATATACTCTTTTAGCGAGCAAATTTTTGTACTTTCCTAGGATTTAACGAGGGAAATAATTATGGAAGCATGAATTAATTACGGCAATAATGATTTTTAAAAAAAAGAAAACACAGTTTCTCTAGAATTTCCCCATTCCTCTTGTGAAGAAAAACTTGTTTTTTTTATCACCTACCTCAATGTCAGTGTTACAGCCTCTCGACCAAGGTGTTATTCACAGCTTCAAATGCTCTTATAGAAAACAATTCATTCTCATGATGTTAGAGAGAAATGAAAAAGTTAAAATTTCTGTTCTTGACGCTATACACCTGATGACAGATGCTGTGACTCAATCCTGTATCCAAAACTGTTACAGGAAAGCTGGATGGATTGACAGAAGTGAAGATGAAGATAACTTGCGCCACTCTCAGTCTGGTTCCAACAAAATAACACTGGGCAGTTTACTAATCGATATAACGATTATGTTTTAATCATCGATGAGTACAATAACGTTGATGACGATGTCTTAACGTCAGACATACCCTCCACTGAGGATATGATCGTGGTAGTGGTAAAAGTCCAGAAACAGGCAAATGCAAGTGATAGTGACTTGGAAGAAGAAACTGTATTTGACACGTGACTGTGTTGCAGAGTCATTACAAAATCTTGAACAGTTTTTGAAGCCATGAAAAATATTGATGATGCAACATTTAGTGCATTAATTGCTTTATGATGAAAATTAAATGAAACAAAATTTTGTAAACTCAAACAATAAACTTTGGATGAATATTTTTCCACTTCTCAAAAAAGATAATCAAGCAGAAATTCCAGTAATTTTTTTTTTTTTTTAATGTACGTACTAGTTATTAACTTGGATTCGGATTTGCGAGCGACCGGATTTAACGAGCATTTTTCTGTGTCCCGAGCTCCTCGTTAAATACGGGTCCTACTGTACAATGATTTAATGCACAAATTGGCAGTGACAATAAAATAGTCAAGATCAGGGCTTGACAAATGCGGTCGCCAGGTCACCACTGGCGACCAACTTTTTTTATCTGGCGACTAACTTTTTTAATCTGACTTTTTTTGTTTCATTTATTTATTTATTTTTTACAAAAATTGAACTAAAAAATGAGCACAAACGACATTTTCTCTAAAGCGAAGTTAAAAAGGCATTTTCCATTTCATGCACATAAAACGCTATTCTTTTCCGCTCTAGTCGGCTAGTCATGTGATTAGAATGTGAGGAGAGGGGGTGTTCAATAACAAATGGTCTTATGTGGCTTCTAAAAATTGGATGCAATGATAAAAAATGCTTACTTTTTTGTATGTTTCAAATCAGATTTTTGTGTTCAGAATTAAAACTTTTAATCTATTACATTCATTTTAAAAGAATAATAACATATAAGTGATTATAAGTAATTCATTCGAAGTAAATCTATAAAACTTAATTAAAATTTCAAGAATAATTCATTTTAATAAAAATATGTATTATTATTTTAAATATTTTTTCCCGGCTTAAAATGCTTGGCGCCTCACGTCTGTTTGCACCACACGCGTTGGACATTGCCGTCACTCTGTATTGGCGACAAGTGTCTGGTTCAGAGTTGTTTCTCAATAGTATTTTATAATTACATTGTTTGGATTATTATCTGCAGTAAATGGAAATAAAAAATCATTGATTGCACTTCAAAAAGTTTTTTTTTTTTTTTAAATTCTTATCGTAGATTGTTGGATCAAAATAAACCTCAGCCGGCTGCTGATTTCGATTTAATCCAGCGCGGGAAAAAATATTTTTTTCTTTCCTTTTTAGCTACGAAAATAAACGTTTACGTAATAACTCGTAATATTACGCGTTAATAGCCCTCGAGTTTGCGAACATCACAACATTTAATTAAATTTCTTGTAAGATATCTCATTATAGATGCTGCAAAGTTACAAAATATTAAGAAATAAATTTGAAATTATATTCACACACACACACACAAACAAACAAACAACAACAGAAAAAATTAACTTATTTTTAATTTGGCATAACTATTGCAAATGTCATTAAATGCAAATTTTGAATTAATTAAATCAGAATTATTTGACTTTTTTATTTTGATAGGCTAAATAGGCATAAAATCGTTTTCCGGCTTCACTATTTTATAGATGCCCTCTCATCCGATATAGATTTTGTAGCACTCAACTATTTGAAAATTTGAAGCATACGGCAATCAGCATTTCCCGAACATGTCTGTTAATTCAGAGTTTACAATATTTCCTTTATTATTATTTTTTTCACAAATATATAACTTTGATAAGTTTCCTTAGAAAACTTAGTTATTATGCACTATTATAAACTATGTAACTTATAATTCTAAACTATGTTTGTTATTATTTTTTCTGACTTAATTCCTAAGCAAACGTTTGTACTTTTAAAAAATCAATAACAGGGAGGGGGGGGGGATGTTAATTTTTTTTACTGGCGACTAGAATTTATACCTGGCTACCAGATTTTTTCAAATTTGTAAAACCCTGGTCAAGATCGATGAAAGCTTGTTTCTATGCCAGAAAAACAACAGTGGGTGGATACTTCCACAGCAGTGGATTTCGGAAGCATATGCCGGGAAAATGGTGAATGCTTTCTCGCTCAAATCCCAATAGAAATGCTAGTACACTGATGCAAAAAAATTTTGAACTAGACAGATGGCTGGAAAAGGTACAATTCATAGGAGCTTGAAAAAGTAGATTACAATCACTTTACTGGGATAAGTAACACTTTACTGTGTAAGTGCAATTTTTTTTAATCCAACAACGGGTGTTCATACACATGTTGAAAAAATGTGGGGGTTCTGCTAAATAGTGCAATAAGAAACATCCTATCTTACAGAATTTATGTGGAGAAAGAACATAAGGAAAAAAAAATGTTTTTGATGAATAATTAACCCCTTCGCGACGAGCGTCCTTTACAGAATTTTTAATCTTTTACCACCTGTTTCTCAAAACAGAAATTTTCGCTAATTGAATCGCGGAAATTCTAGGATTACATAAGCCAAAGCTTACAATATAAATTTACTGGTGAGAATAATCGAAGATTCTGAGCATCTTATGCATCATGTATATGTGTCGCTCGTCCCCAAGGGGTTAAAAGCAATTTTGGAAATATGGCGTATAATGTAAGACGTAACATTAAAAAGTTGTTATCCTTGTGAAACATTGTAAGAAATTGTTAGGAATTTATTAAGAAATGTTATAATATATTTTTATTAATATAAAATATTATATTATTTAATGTAATATTTATTTTTATACGTATTTTATACATGTGTGCTCTATTTGTATTTCATGAGCTTGGCAAAATTGACTGCAACTTGGCGTAATTGTAATTACGGGGGCCGTTATAACTCAAAAGTTATTTTTTAGAAACTTAGAGGGTCTCGTCCCTCTCACAGCACCCTCTTTTTTCTAGGAGTCAAATTAAAACAGGTTTAGAAAATATGTGTCTTTAAAAAGAAAAATAATAATCCATAAAGTTAGTAATATTTTCTATTCACTCTGGAAAAAAGAAACTTACCACTCAAACAGTGAATTTCCGATCTACAAAAAAGTACGAAAGAGCACAGGCGCTTAAAAGTATAATAGTAAAGGCATTGTAGTAAATCATCACTCTAAACTTAGGATCGAGATCACCTTGGCGATACCAATATATCTGAAATGAAAAAATATAAATAAATCAAAGCATCTAAATTATGGAGGTCTTTAGCAAAAAACAAATAATAATCCATCCAAATCAAACTTTATTTCTGTTGATGCCATTTATATAAAAAAATAATTAGATTTCAAAACTTATTAAATAAGATAATAGAAATGCCATTTAAACAGAATACAAACTTCATCTTTCGAGTGTTCATTCATTTTTACTGTCATTTGTACCCTGTTTAAATGCTACTTCTATTATCTTACTGAATAAGTTTTGAAATCTCATTATTTCTTTATACAAATAGCAGAGTTTCTCCCAGACAGTTTTGGAAGGGTGCTGCACCCTGCCTGCCCTTTGGTTTACAAAACAGCATCTTTCTTGCCCATCATAAAAATAATTAGCACCCTTCTTGCCCCTCAGTAAAAAAAAAAATGCCCTTTCTCTTTTTGCATTAAAAAATTTGCTTTCATAGTAAAAATTGACTCAATGTTGTCTTGAAAAGAGTGCCCTGACTTTTAAATATCAAAAGTGGCTCTAAAAACCAAAAGAATACCTTTAACAATTAAATAACAATTAAAAAAAGTGCATTCAAGAATCCAAAAAATGCCCTTAAGAATAAAAAGAGTGCCCTTTTCTCACAAGCAGCACCCTGCCCTTTTTTAAACCTGAAGGAAAACTCTGCAAATAGCATCAACAGAAAGAGAAGGTAGATCTTTTTTTTTTGTTGTTTGTAGTTCTTTTAAACTTTGTTGAATTAATTAAATTCAGCTATTTATGAGACATTAATTTCTGTCTTTGAAAAACACAACATAGTTTTTCCCAAGAATTATATACACAGTTCAGGGGAACCATCTATCCAGAAACCAATTTCCAATCAGCTGACTTCAGAATCTTTCCAGAAAAAAAGTGTCATGCAGTGCCAATTTGACATGTGCATTGCCTAATATATTGCCACGTGCATGACATGACTTTTTGCTAACTTCTATGATTTGAAATAGGCAAATTTAGATATTGGGCATTTTGATTTTTATGCAGAATGGTTGCTTCCAAGAGATTCCTATAAACTGCCCTCTTACAAACTCCGATTCATCACTGATCTTGGTAGGATCTGGTTAGTCTGATAATGGATTTGAAATCAGAAACAGCACAGCCACCTACCTATATTCAACAAATCAGATGAAATAGGTGTTCCTCTGATCTCCCACTATCCTGATAAAAAGCTCTATTGGAGGCAGATCCAGCTCTCCATTTAGAGGGGGTCATTCCTCTCTATTTAGGAAGAGGTGGGGGGGGGGGTCGCATGTCTTCATTATAAATTTTTATATCTTAAATCGAAAGTGGTTATTTTCTGACATACCTGAATTCAATATAATTTATAAATACATAAAATTTGCAATCATATTTGTAAATGTATAAAATTTGCAGGTTTTACTCAGACACTAAGAAATCAGAGTTAACCATTTTCTTATAAAGGCAAAGAATCTTGCAGAAAGTTCACATTTTAAACCAATTTTTGGGATTCAACAGGAAAATAAACAAGTTGGAAATTATACGCCAAATGTGACAAACGAGGTGCGTTCGTACTATAGCTAGTTATATAAATATTCAGATCTTGGATGATTTTTAATTCTGTGAAATGCATTATATCGTCTATGATTTTTTGGCACTTAAACAATACTATCTGCAATTTTCATGCATTCCTGTATAAAAATAACACCATGAATGCATCAGAAAAATTAGCACTTTTAAGTGGGAAAATAAAGAAAACACTTAATACATTATTTTCAGAAATGTATTGTTCTACAGAAATGTTCTTTATTTAGAGGGTGTCATAACCTCCATGACTTCCCCCTTGGATCCATGCTTGGATTCTATTCTGTACGTATTAATAATTTTCTAAAAAGATTTGTTTTGCACAAAGTAACTTTTTACTTGGCAGCTGCATATGAAAATATATTTTCATGATGACAAGTACTAAAAATAATTTGAAAAGCTATTTCAGGATGATTGGAAGAAATGAGTAAGACTGATTTTGAACATTAATAAGCGAGGAAAGTTAATCTCATTTATCTTGCTTGAGCTGAACCCCTTTGCAGACATAATGACTCTAACGTCTTGTGATGGTGGGGATTTGCTTTACAATCTGCTAACTATGTGGAATGCAATAGTCACAATGCTGTCAGAAAATACTGTCACCATCTCCATTAAAAACATAAAGCTTCATGCTCAATGTCTGAATGGGCTCCAAATAATTTAGAATGGGGAGCCATCCATAAATTCACACACCCAATTAAAGATATACTTCTCAACTGCGTGTAGGCAGAAAGTAACAATTTTCACTGAGCAAAGCTAGTAATTTATAATGTATTATTTCCTACACATAATAGGATATATTATAACTACATGGAAATTACAAGCAATTTAACTCAAAGTTTAGCCTACTTTAAGTTGAGCAGACATGCAACAAGCTAGTTTGTTGTCAAACAAACACATTATCTATTTTGCTTAGTTAGTTGGGAATCCTATTTTGCCAAACAGATCAGAACCTTCTGAATTTTTTATGACTTTAGATTGTAACACGTTCATGATAAGAGACAGAGAAAAATTTGCAAGATAAAAATGACATCTGTTTAGCAGTTGAGTGAGAAATGCTAACAACCTATCCATTGTCAATAAAATTTGAAAAAATAATGGAACAAACAAATATATATATAAATTATTTTAAATTTCTTTTTTTTCCCCTCAAATGTTATTAACAATGGACACATTGTTAGCATATCCATACAACTACTAAAAATATGTCATTTTTACCAGTACTTCTTTACTTTCCTATCAGTACTTATGGGGCCGAAAGATAGATCGCCAAAAATGGTTCCTAATTGCCATTATTTATCTTAGCAACTCACACTCAAAACAGTAATTTGACATATGCTTATTAAATACATAACATTGTTAAAAATGGTAAATAACACTAATTTAGTAAAATTAATAAAGGATAAATAATAAAATAAATGAGAATGAATAATAAATAATATAAGAAATGGTAAATAATATAACATTAATGCTAAAACAAATTTATTACACATTATTAATTTAATGCACATTTACTAAATGCATAGCATCAGGTTGGCAGTTTATAGTAGTGAAAGGTACCAATATAATAAAAAAAACAGTAATGTAGTATGACATTTTAACATAAAAATAACTACTACGTGATAAAAGGATTTAAGGTGGCATTTTGTAAATAAACAATAGCTTCTGCTTCCGCTCGTAGTAAATCCTTTACAAATGCATACTTACAAATACAGGCTGTAAAATAATGTATGAATAAAATAAGTTAAAACAAACATCACAAATCAATAAAAAAAAATAAGAATATGAAGTAACATAGAAAGAAAATAATTTAAAACATATGTCACAAACACGAGTCATCAGTCACCATGTCACCAGTTATATGCGGTTACCATGTAGCAGGGGAAAAAAAATAAGGGTTACTGCAATTAGAATTAGTAATATTGGCATACTTGGCGCAGTTGTATCTGACCTGGCATGGATAATACGTAAGTACCTTCCTATCAACCACAATCACCCAAACTGATAAAAATGATCTGTTACCAAACACTGCAACTTTCAGCCCATAATGGATAAGACAAAAGATACTCATACGATGTCTGCTCAGTTTTAAGGAACCTAGAGAGGTGCGGCTATTAAACAAATCTGTCATCTAAAAGATAAATTTAACTCAAATAACGATAGAAGTCTGGGAACTCTTTATTGGGACAGAAAATGAGCCAATACAAAATACAGTAGACTCCTTTAAAACTGTGTGGCGACGCTAATTGTGCTAATTCGCCTTATTTGAAAATGGAAGAGGAAGCATAATCCATTTAAGTTTCTCCAGCGGAGCAAAAGAGCGTTCTCGCATTTGGCGAAAGTTTGGCGGTTGGAAAGTTTTGCCAAGTATAGACTGACGGTGGATTCGACCGGAATCTCGGAATCTTTGACACTTGCTCTTCGGCAGTCTCCAGTGATGCATCGTGATTTTAGAGCGGCTGCTGGGGCGGCTATTAAACATTATATTTATTTATTAATTAATTATGTTTATTTGAATATGTTGAATTTTATATATTTTGTTAAAGTAATAAAGTCGTATATAGTAAATTATGCCGTCGTATAAATAACCACAGCGCAACCTTTACATTCCTACAAGTGGTGACCCGTATACACGCTTTTGACTGTGGTTTAAAAGAGTAAAAGAAAGATTAATTCATAATGAGTTCTCGTCCAGTCTATTAGGATGTCTTTCAAGGATTAAGGTATGAGATTACGTACTGTTTATTTCCTTTTGCATGTATCCTCTGAGGACTTTTAAGATAATTTAAACTTGTTTTAGGTTCCAATGGTTGGATGGTTTCGATGTTGATATTGCTGTTTTAAGTGTTAAGATGTTTTAACCTTCGTTCAGTCTGGATTAAATTGTTGTTTAGTTCGGCAGTTTGAGATTTCTGTTTGTTTTTTGATAGTATAAGGGATGCCGGACGACAATCCTAGTGAAACTGTGAAAGGGGGGAGTACAGGATGCAATAGAGTGTCGGTAAAAATTCCAAATTTTTGGCCTAGTAATGCAAAGTTATTTTTTGTACAGCTAGAGGCTAGTTTTAGGTTAGCGGGAATCTCGGTCGAACAATCTAAATTTGATCATTTGGTGGCGTCTTTGGATGCGGAAACTTTATTTTTTGCTTCCGATATTGTGTGTAAATCACCAGAAGAACCGTACAGTGCTCTTAAAGCGAGGTTATTATCGGAATTTGAAGTTTCTCAGAATCGGAAGGTTAAGACTCTGCTGGAAGATTTAGAGCTGGGTGATAGGTCCCCCTCAATGTTATTGCGTAAGATGAGAGAGTTAAGTGAGGGCCATGTTGACGATGACTTTTTGAAAAATATATGGCTTCGGAGGTTACCGGTATCTGTGCAAACAATTTTGTCTGTCAGCTCTGAGGATTTAAATAAATTAGCGGAGATGGCGGATAAGATTTGTGAATGTACGCAGGTTGGTGTTAACTCTCTGGAATCGAGAGGGGCTGAACAAACTCAGTTTAGTCAACAAAATAAACAGTTGGAGCAGCTACAATTTCAGGTTCAGGAACTTTCAAAGCTGGTTAAAGTGGGTTCTTGTCCCAAGTCGCCTAGGAAATCTTACCGGCGGAACTCATTTAACTCAGGGGATAGGTCACACAGAGAGGGGTGGCTATGTTGGTATCATTTTCGATTTAAGGAAAAGGCTCGAAAATGTGTACCCCCGTGTGCTTACAAACCAAAAAACGACCTTCGCTCGCAGGAGTAGCGACGGCTACTGCACGTATGGGCTTGAGTCGCAGGCTTTATGTTACAGATAAGGTTACTCAATCCAGCTATTTGATAGATACAGGCAGTGATGTCTCATGTTTTCCGAAGTCATTTTTAGTTAAAAGTACTAGAAAGAGGGATTTCACATTGTATGCCGCTAATGGTACAAAAATCTGTACTTACGGTACTAAACTATTGACACTGGATTTGGGACTGAAACGTAAATTACATTGGCCATTTATCATAGCTGAGGTATCTAAACCAATTATAGGCGCTGACTTTCTACAACATTTTGGTTTATTGGTTGATTTAAAAAAGCGGCGTTTATTAGACCCTGTAACTAACTTTTCTGCTCGTGGTCGCGCCAATCTGTGTGATGTCCCGGTGGTTAAAACTATCATCGGAAACACTGCATATATAGAACTGCTAAAAAAGTATAAAGAGATTACCCAGTTAAATAATACGAATAAACGAACTGTAAAACATGATACAATCCATTTTATCCCTACTGTTGGCCCACCTGTGACAGCTAGAGCTCGGCGGTTACATCCAGCGCAGCTCCGGATAGCTAAGCAGGAATTTGACTATATGCTTGAGAAAGGTATCTGTAGGCCATCTAAAAGTAATTGGGCTAGTCCATTACATATGGTCCCTAAAGGCGTTTCGGATTGGAGACCAACTGGGGATTACAGGGCACTTAACCGAATTACTGTACAAGACAGATACCCCATTCCTCACATTCAAGATTTTACTTATATGTTAAAAGGTAAAAAAATATTTTCTAAAGTGGATTTAGTCCGTGCTTATCATCAAATTCCGGTTCATCCTCCCGATATCCATAAAACTGCTATTATAACTCCTTTTGGTTTGTTTGAATTTCCATTTTTAAACTTTGGGTTATGCTCTGCAGCGCAAACGTTTCAACGCTTTATAAATGAGGTATTACGAGGTTTGGACTATTGCTTTCCGTATCTCGATGACATCTTAATAGCGAGTGAAACTCACGCTCAGCATATGCAGCATTTAGAGGAAGTTTTTAAGCGGTTTAGAGATTACGGAATTATAATTAATGAATCTAAATGTGAGTTTGGCAAAGAAACTATAGATTTTCTGGGTCATACTATAGATAGCCAGGGCTGTGTTCCACACAAAGATAAGGTGAAAGCTATACTTGAATTCCCAAAACCAAAAACTGTTAGCGATCTCAGGAGATTTTTGGGAATGGTGAACTATTATCATCGTTTTGTACCCCATATTGCAGAAATATTAAGACCACTAAATGTGTTCTTAAATGGAGCAAAAAAGAGGGATAAAAGAGAAATTCAGTGGGATGCGGATGCAGAAAGTAGTTTTGAGCAAGTTAAGCAAGCTATAGCTAATGCGACTTTGCTTTATCACCCTTCTCAAGATGCGAAGCTTGCACTTATAACTGACTGCAGTGATTTTGCTATGGGTGGGGTGTTACAAGAAGTTACGCCCGATGGTCCGAAACCACTTGGATTTTTCTCTCGTAAGTTGTCCCCTACACAGTGCAAATATTCAACATATGACCGGGAATTGTTGGCGGCATATTCTGCGATCCAATATTTTAGGCATATGTTGGAGGCTCGGGTATTTACATTGTACGTAGATCACAAACCCCTAATTTTTGCATTTCAGCAGAAACAAGAGAAATGTTCCCCTAGAAGGCTTCGGCAATTAGACTTTATATCTCAGTTTACTACGGATATACGTTATTTGCCAGGCAAGGGAAATTTTGTTGCTGACAGTTTATGTAGAGTTTGTGAGATTCAATTTGCGTCACTTGCAGATTTTGAGTTGTGGGATAAGTTGCAAACAGAGGATGAGGAGCTAAAGGCTATTTTGGACGGAAAGGCTGAGTTTAGCGGAAATTTAGCTAAAGTACAAATGCCGGATGCTAAGACATTATTGTATTGTGAAACTTCTGGTGAGGTGAACAGGTTTTATGTCCCCCAGACCTTGAGATATAAGGTGTTTGAGTCAATGCATGGGCTGTCGCATCCAGGAATACGGGCTTCTAGGCAGCTAATCTGTTCGAAATATATTTGGCCAGGGCTAAATAAAGATGTTGCTGTGTGGTGTAGAGCGTGTATACCCTGTCAAAGGACTAAGGTACACCTGCATACTAAGTCTCCTTTGGTGAAATTTTTGGTTCCAGACGAGAGATTTGCTCATATACACATAGATATCATTGGTCCTTTACCTCTAGTACGTGGATTCAGATATTGCCTAACTATGATTGATAGGTTTACCCGGTGGCCAGAGGCAGTACCTATTGTGGATATGACTGCTGAAACTGTTGCTCATGCTTTTGTTCAGACGTGGGTTTCCCGTTTTGGTACGCCTCAGAGGATAACATGCGATAGGGGTAAACAATTTGAGTCCATACTTTTTGAAAGTCTGGCAAGAATGCTAGGCTCTGTTATAGCTAGAACTGCTTCGTATAGGCCCCAAACGAATGGTTTGGTGGAGCGACTTCATCGACCTTTAAAGCAGGCCTTAATGTGCTATAAGGTAGATTGGTTGGAAGCACTCCCCCTGGTTTTGCTGGGTCTACGGACAACAGTACGCGCGGACCTTGGTGCATCTACAACTGAGCTGACGTATGGAACGACTCTACGGCTTCCAGGCCAGTTGTACGAGGATAGCCTCTTCTCAGACCCACCGACTTATATTTCAAAACTACAAAAAATTATGTGTTCCTTGAGACCTTGTCAACCTTTAAGGCATGGGCAGCAAAAGATCTATGTTCCGAAAGAACTAAAGAACTGCACCCATGTATTTGTACGGAGAGGTCCTTTTAAGAGATCTTTACAACCGACTTACGAAGGTCCATTCAAAGTTGTAAAACGACTGCTAAAAGATTTTGTGGTTTCTATCGGGAACCAGGAAAAGATCATAAATATTGATCGTTTAAAACCTGCGTTTCTGTTGAATGAGGATGGTGAGCCTGATCCTACAACTTATATAACGAGATCGGGAAGGAAAGTTCGTTTTCGTCTCCCACGGGTTGTGTGAGACTGGCGGAGGAGTCATGTGGCGACGCTAATTGTGCTAATTCGCCTTATTTGAAAATGGAAGAGGAAGCATAATCCATTTAAGTTTCTCCAGCGGAGCAAAAGAGCGTTCTCGCATTTGGCGAAAGTTTGGCAGTTGGAAAGTTTTGCCAAGTATAGACTGACGGTGGATTCGACCGGAATCTCGGAATCTTTGACACTTGCTCTTCGGCAGTCTCCAGTGATGCATCGTGATTTTAGAGCGGCTGCTGGGGCGGCTATTAAACATTATATTTATTTATTAATTAATTATGTTTATTTGAATATGTTGAATTTTATATATTTTGTTAAAGTAATAAAGTCGTATATAGTAAATTATGCCGTCGTATAAATAACCACAGCGCAACCTTTACATACCTACAACTGCATCACTTAAAACCAGAGGTTGTGCAGATTTTAGAATTTTGTGGATTTCTAGTCACTGTTTTATTTACATTTTTAAACAGTAATTTGAATTTAAAAAGCACTCGAAATTATAATGAATGCTTACAATAAAGTAAAATAACAAAAATTAAGAAAATTTTAAAATATTAAAAGTAAAGGTCAAGTAAATAATTAATAAGGCATAACTAAATAGGCATAATGATGAGATAATTTTTTCTGGAGTTATTCAGTGAAACTTGCCTCATAAATGTACACTAATAATTCACTTCAAAATCTTAAAATAACAAAGTTTTGTTTCATGTTTAGCCATACTTAATAACCAAAAAAAGCTTGATTAATACATAAATGTATTTTGTAAAACAGGGTTCGTACACATTTCATTACATGAAATTCAAGGACTTTTAAGGACTTTCAAGGACCAAAACCAAAAAAATTTAAGCACCTAAAAATTGAATAAACTAATGAATTGCATGTTTGAATTGAAATTTTCATTTTTGTAAATACATAGAACTTTTTAAGTAAATATAAGTACATTAGATGTACAACTTATTGAACTTTACAAAAAACGTATAATATATTTAATTGAAAATATCAGTAATAATTTTAATAATACAAATTATGAAACGAGAAACACAAATTTTCTTTAATTCTGAAATTTTTTCTAACAATTTTAGATCAAGGCTATTAATGTGAATTTCGTTTTCTTTGATAGTTTTTCTCAGTTCATGATATTGCCAGGGATCTGTCCAGACTTTTTTCCCAGGGTCCTGTTTTTGTGAAATTGTGAACAGCTTTTAATATTTGTGAAAAATCTAGTCATAATTTTGTGAATTTGAAATGATTGTTATATTCAGGTTCTTGTTTATACATTTTTAAGAAGGTATATGATGTAAAATACATATATTTTCTTCATATGTGCAAAAGTGACAGGTCCGATTTTATTTTTAAATGATTAATTTGTGAAATGTTCAGTTTAAAGATGGAAAAATTTTCTGAAAAACCTATTTTTAAGATAAAGAATTTTGTGAAGGGTCCTGTTTTAGGAAAAATAGTTTTGTGAAGGGTCCTGTTTTAGGGAAAATAGTTTTGTGAAGGGTCCTGTTTTGAAATAAAAAAAATTGTGAAGGGTCCTTTAAAGGGCCCATTTTTTTCCTAAACAGATCCCTGATTGCATAAACAAGTCTATGTTCTTAGATGTTTCAGCTTTATCAGCCAAATTATTAGCTTCAACATTTGTACTTTGCATGTCCTTTTCAAGAAAAATCTTTTTTTTCTTTAGGAAGGTGATCTCATCCTCTAAAGTTTTCCGTTTCAGTTGTTTTGTTTCAGCCTGAGCTTCGTTTTTTTTCTTTTCCAAATGCTGCATGTGCATGTACTTTGAACGAGCAGATGAAGCAGCTATTCTGATTTCTTTTATAATTTGCAAATTGTGAATTTCCCCAGACAGCTTGATATATTCATGAATCACACGTTGAGAAATATAAGATGCCTCTTTCAAATTTTCAACTTCAAGGGCTTTATTAACTGAGAAGCCTCTTTCAACAGATGCTTGTCCATGGGAGGAGAGTATAAGAATCATTTTAATAATCTTCCATAGGTTTTCATATTTGTTTCCAGAAAAGTAAGGTTGAAAAAATGTATCCAAGGAAAGATTGTTTGGATCAAATGAAGCAAAATCGAATGAATTCGGCTTGACAACATTGGATAGGAAATTGGCTGGATGGGAATCTCATCACAATTTTTTTCTAAAACACGCTTATTTTGAGATAGTACTAAAGATGCTTTTCATTTTTTCTCTTGCTTTCTCGGGATGCCCAGCCATCATGCGTGGGTCAATGCTAATTGCATTTCTTACTAATGAATAATTAACTGGACATTTTTGCATTAAATGTTTTATCATTGTTGTAACGCACTTTAGACAATCTTGTCTAAGTGAAAATATATCATTTTCTGTTATTTCTGTTTTCCTTTTCTTTTCTTTTATTAGTTGCTCTGCAGCAAAACCTAATTATATTTTACCATTATCGTTGTGCATATTTGGATTGCTAAAATTAAATTTGCATAATGCATCAACTTTCTGTATCTGATTTTCAGGTTTCAGATCCTTAAAATGCTGAATACAATCATTTACAAGTTTCAACAAGTCAGTGGCAAAAAATGGAATCATTGGTTTATCACTCTGATATAGCTTCAAAAATGGTAAAAGTATTTTTGACAGTGTGGTGTCTAGTTCAAAATGTAAGTAATAGATGGCAGCACCACAGCAATCTACGGCAACTAAGGATATTAAGTTTTGTTTATTGTCATGTGTAGAATGTTCTGTTCCGTGTTGTTAGATGTACGTGTTTGTGTAGATGTACGTATTGTGATTTAAATTGTAAATTAAATGTGTTCAAACGTCCACCTCAAGTTATCCATTATGAAGTTGCTGCAATTACTTTAATTTAAGTACTTAATATATTTAATTATGGCGACGCAGGTCAAGGTTTTTACCGGAATTAATATAAGAAGAAATTCCACCTGATTCGCAAAATGGCGAAGTTTCGTTTTTTACATCTACAATTGTATATGCTGCAGTAATATTTTGAAGGCGTACATCGAGGGTGGTAAGTGCTGACATTTTTTTTTCTTCTCTGAAATAAATAAAAGTTCATAATGTTTGCAAATTTCAAGGAATACAATGATTCCATTGAAACGTTCCAATCATACGTAAAGAGATTGGAACAGAGTTTTCTATTACATGATGTTGAAGAAAAAAAAAAGGTACCCGCAATTATTTCCTGTATGGGGCCAAAATTGTATAATTTGCTGTCAGATCTAACATTTCCGAAAAATCCTGAAGCATTAAAATACGACGAAATAGTTGAAATTCTGTTAAAGCCTCTAATAAATTTTGTTCAAGAATAAAATTCCGTAACTCTTATCAAAATGAGAACGAATCTATACAAGATTTTGTTTCAAAATTAAAGAAGTTAACCACATTTTGTGCGTTTGCTGGTGAAACACTTAATGAAAATTTGTTAGAACAATTTTTACGAGGTTTAAAAAATGAAAATATCCAAAGTAAATTACTTTCACAAATAGATGATTTAACTTTTGAGAAAGCTATTGAAAAAGCAATTATTTTGCAAAATAATGAGCAGGATATATCTGAATTGAAAAATAAAAATGTAAATGTCAATAAATTGGCATATTCTAAAAATATTCAACTGAATAAAATTTCAAATAATTTCCAGAAACCGAAATTAAATAATGTAAATAAAGGGAATTTTGATGTAAATAAAAATAAATTACAATGCTATCGATGTGGAAATCCATCGCATCTTGCTAATAAGTGTAAGCATATCAATACTATATGTAAAATTTGTAAAAAACGAGGCCATCTTGGTAAAGTATGTAAAAGCAGTTCTCAGAAACAAACAAACTGTTGCAAACTGTCGACATTTTATCTGTCAGTCATGATAAAAGTTCTACACCTATAAAAGTATGGGTTTTAATTGAAAATAAAGCTAAAGCTGAAATGGAGGTCGACACGGGCTCAGGAATTTCTGCGGCACCTGTAAATCGTTTTCGGAGAATTTTTCCGAATAATAAAATTTTTCCACCAGATGTTCAGTTGAGAACGGCAACGGGTGAGGTGTTTACACCTGTGGGGTATGTAACAGTAGATGTTTCTTATGCAAATATTACTAAAAATCTTAAATTGTATTTAATTAAAGAAGATAATTTCCCACTTTTATTTGGCAGAGACTGGGTAGCTGCATTTAATTTGTTCCCTACTAACTTTAAATCTGTGTATGTCAATGAAATTGCAAATTCTATGGATCAATTGAAAACATTATTAAATGATTTTTCTGATTTATTTTCGGATAAAGTTGGTGAAATAAAAGGTTTGAAAGCAGAACTTTATCTAGAAAAAGGTTCTACGCCCATATTTTGTAAGGCTAGAACAGTCACGTATGCTCTACGTAATGCAGTAAATGATGAAATTCAAAGGTTACAGGATGAGGGTATTATTAAACCTGTCACCAGTAGTAAGTGGGCAACTCCTATAGTTCCAGTGGTAAAACCAAATGGGAAAATTCGTTTATGCGGAGATTTTAAAGTTACAGTAAATAAATTTTTGAAGGTGGAAAAATATCCTTTACCTAGGGTAGAGGACATGTTAGCTACTTTAGGTGGTGGTTTACATTTTACGAAAATTGATTTAAATCAAGCTTATCTTCAGTTACCTGTAGACGAAAAATCACAAGAACTATTAACTATAAATACTCCGAAGGGCTTATTTCAATTTTTAAAGTTACCAATGGGTCTTACTAGCTCTCCAGCAATTTGGCAACGATCTATCGAACAAATATTAAGTGGTATTGATGGTGTCACTGTGTTCATTGATGATATTGGTGTTACAGGGGAAACGGATGAAATTCATTTAAAAAGACTAAAACAAGTCTTAGAAAGATTACGTGAATATAATATTAGGATAAATAAAGATAAATCAATTTTTCTGGCTGACCATATTACATATTGTGGTTATAAAATTGATAAGCAAGGTATTCATAAAACGCAAGATAAAATTGAAGCTATTGTCAATGCTCCTAGACCAATTAATGTGTCACAAGTTAAAGCTTTTTTAGGCTTAGTCACATATTATTCTAAATTTGTACCAAATTTATCTACAATTGCCCATCCTTTAAATCACTTGCTCAAAAAGAATGTAAAATTTATTTGGTCTCCTGTTTGTGAACAAGCATTTAAAGATATAAAAAAGGAAATTATTTCAGAAAGAGTTCTTACTCATTTCAACCCTAAATTGCCTTTAGTGTTAGCAACAGATGCTTCTCCATATGGTATCTCTGCAGTTCTTTCGCATGTGATGCCAGATAACGTGGAAAAACCAATTGGTTTTGTGTCCAGAACGCTTACGAATGGAGAAAAAAAGTATAGCCAGGTGGATAAGGAAGCTCTAGCTATTATCTTTGGTGTAAAGAAATTTTTTCAATATTTATATGGTAATAGGTTTACTTTATTTACAGATAGCAAACCACTCGTGTCCATATTTTCTCCAAATAAAAGTATCCCTGTTCTTTCAGCTGCTCGGATGCAAAGATATGCATTATACTTACAAGCGTTTAAATATGATATTCGGTATAAGAAAACATCCGAACATGGAAATGTCGATGCTCTTTCACGACTTCCATTACGTAGTGAAGATTTACCCCCACAATTAAATTCAAGTAATGTAATTGATGAATCTGAATTTTTTCAAATTAACCAAATTTCTACATTGCCTCTAAACGCCAAATCAATTGCTGTAGCTACAAAATCTGATCCTTTATTACGTCAACTTTTTCATCATCTAATTTCTGGTTCTCCAATTCCTAAAAATTTACTTTTTGGTGGCAAACAAGAAGAATTTACTCTTCAACATAGTTGCATTTTAAAAGGATGTAGAGTAATTATCCCAGAAGTTCACCGTAAACAAATTTTACATGATTTGCACTATGGACATTTTGGTATAGTGAAAATGAAGTCCTTAGCTCGCAGTTTTGTTTGGTGGCCAGGAATTGACCAAGATATTGAAGATCTTGCACGAAATTGCACTACTTGTGTCAATTTAAAAAATAATCCTCCTAAGGTAGATACTCATCATTGGGAATGGCCTACAGCTCCATGGCAAAGAATTCATATAGATTATTTTGGTCCTGTGATGGGTAAAATGCTTTTGCTGGTGGTTGATGCTCATAGCAAATGGCCTGAAGTTTTTATTGTCCCTAATACAACTTCAGAACATACAATTACTTGTCTTTCTTCTCTTTTTGCAAGATACGGGTATCCTATATCTCTGGTATCAGATAACGCAAAACAATTTACTTCTGAAGAATTTGAGACATTTTTGAAGAATCATGGGGTTAAACATAGGTTTAGTGCTCCATACCATCCAGCTACAAATGGGCAGGCAGAGAGATATGTGCAGATTCTTAAAAAAAGGGTTAAAAGCCTTATCTTCAGAATCTGGTACATTGCAGATGAAAATGAATAACTTTCTTTTACAGTATAGGAAGATGCCTCATGTTACTACGGGGGAAAGTCCTGCATCTCTATTTCTCAATAGAAATATAAGAACGAAAATAGATTTGATACTTCCAAGCGTTACAAATTTTGTGCATGATAAACAAAATGCGAGAAAGGCCAATTCTAAAGTAAAAGAATTTCAAATCAACCAGAAAGTGGCTGTAAGAAATTACACTCCAGAAGCCAAGTGGAAAATTGGTCGCATTATTGCAAGAGAGGGCAAGTTGCATTATAGAATTCAAGTTGGTTCGAATATTTGGAAAAGGCATGTTGATCAGATAACTAATGTCGGTTCGAAGATACATCTAAATAATGATTCAAATTCTGAAGAAAGTGGTACAGAAAGTCACAAAAGTGATTCTCAGCTAATGCCTCCTAGTGTCTCAGATCTTCGACCAGCTGACTCTGTTGTTCCATCTACTCCAAATCCTGAACCAGCTGACTCTGTTGTCCCAGCTCCTCCAAATCCTAAACCAGATGACTGTGTCCTCCCAAATACTCCAAGTCCTGCTCCAGTCGACTCTAAAGTGAAATCCATAGTGCCCAATACTTCTAGTGATCATGCTACAGATACTGTAAATACTAACTCTTCTTTTTCCCAACAGGTACCTAGAAGATCCACCAGGAAAAGAAAATCTCCCACGAAATATCCAGAGTAAGGAGGGGAGAGTCTGTGGTGTCTAGTTCAAAATGTAAGTAATAGATGGCAGCACCACAGCAATCTACGGCAACTAAGGATATTAAGTTTTGTTTATTGTCATGTGTAGAATGTTCTGTTCCGTGTTGTTAGATGTACGTGTTTGTGTAGATGTACGTATTGTGATTTAAATTGTAAATTAAATGTGTTCAAACGTCCACCTCAAGTTATCCATTATGAAGTTGCTGCAATTACTTTAATTTAAGTACTTAATATATTATAGACAGCGATAGAAAAAAATTCAATTTTATCAAAAATGTTTTATCTTTAGTTGCTTCCTTAATGATACAAAATGATTTAGATGTAATTTTTAGCAAAGTACCCATATCAATCTTCTTTACATATGTTATGATATCATTCCCTATTTCTATGGCCCTTTCGGCTGCTGGGACATTTTCGAACCACCTGTAACTAACAGAATTTTACAGGGAATTTTTTCATTGATGAGATATTTATAAAATCATCACGTCTTGCTGGAGGATCTTTAAAAATCCAATACAAACTTGACAGAACTGAAGTTATGTCCCACCCGATGGATGAAATTTCATGTTTGAAGGAATTGTTTAGGATATGGAGACCACATGAACCTAAATTAAAAGATTGTATGCCATATTCCTTGGATAAGTCTTCCTGTAAACTGTTGTAGAATTTCCAATTAACATAAGGTCCATCATAGATATTTGTAGAAGTTTTGATAAATCCAATTTTACAACACATTCATACAAAGAGAGAATGTCTTCACTTGTTGAATGCCCAATAAATGCTGATGTTAAATATTGTGTCTTGACTCTACATTCCTCCTGGTGCCAATATCGTACATGAATATCAAACTGCTTTTTTTGGTTAGTTTGATTTAGAGTCTCATCAAAGAGCAGAGTAAAAAACTCTGCATTTTTGCAGTTATCTACCAAAAGCGTTTGAAAATGAGGGCCAAGACCAAAATGGCATATATATGCACATTTTTTTTCTCCACATGAAAAATTGCTAGCGATGCTACTGTCTGAGAACATTCTGGAAAGTAATTGTGCAATATCTTCACAGGGTTTATATGAATAATGACTTTTAATGCACTTTAAGGCCCACAATATTTCAGCATCTAGTACATCATTTTTAGAAACAAATATGTCAATTCTATTTTTTTCGGAATTTTTTGAAGTACTAGCATCTATTTTTACTTACCCATCATACGTAGTATAGGGTAAGTCTTGTAATCGTTTTGAAAATCGAAAAAAAAATTGACGGATTTACACGTTTCAGACACTGGAGATTCCGAAAAACATATTTTTAGAAAAAAAATTTTGCCGTCCGTCTGTGTGTCTGTAAACGCTTTATCTCCCGAAAAAATTGAGATAGAGACTTGCAATTTGGTATGTACTTAGTATGTAATAATGGGAAGAAGCCTGTTTCATTTCAATAACCTCGATTAACCGGAACTATTTTTTTCGGACTCTCGAAATATTCGTTCTGATAAAAGGTATATAAAAATTTTCGAAATTGTTTATTTTAAGGAGTGAATATAAAAGATAATACAAAGACATAAATTTTGCATAAAGAATGAAGTCGATCGGATAATGAGTTGCCGAGATATTTGTAATCCTATTTTTAACACTCATCAATTTTTCATGACCTTGTATTTCATCCAAATTTCACTTCAAAGATATATTTTAATTGGAAATATGACGCTTAATCAGATGTAATAAACCGCTAGTTAATAGGATTATTATTTTTGGAGTTATAAGGAAAAACCTCTTTCAAGCAATTCAGTAATCGAGCCTTTAAAGTTTATGACGTCATCAAGCCAAGATTTTATTTGAATTGCAATGCATTTTATAGGTAGTTTACACATTTTTATTTTAATATTTTACATTATGCATATCCATGATGGGTAAGTATTACGGTGGCCCCCAACGACTAGTTTCTGATGTATTGGCATCTAAATTGTTTGAAGTAGATGCTGTTTTTGAGAAGAAATCTTTCATTTTCTTTTTCATTTTTTTAGATTCAAGGTTTTTAGAATGTTTGCCACGTGTAAGAAATATAAAAATACATCAGAAATAATCTACAAATACATCGCACGTGTAAGCATACAATCAATTAAGATGTAATTATTTTTATGTCTGAAGTATAAATAAAAACCTAGAATAAATTTATTTTAAAATATAGAAAACTAGCTGACCCGCCCGGCGATACCCGGTCCCGTGTAATAACCTTAAATCTATTGCCCCGGGTGGTGAAACACGGAACTAAAATCATTAAGTTTTGTCGAAATCGAGTCGAATGAGTCAAACCGTATTGTGATCGGATATAGCTGCAAAATCTATTACTTCCACCTTCCACTGACAGGGGGCACAATCTCTTCTATACGAACATAACTGAAATTTTTAAGACTATTGATGTCGAGGCGAACGAGCCAAACCGCGTTGTGATCGAACCCATAGAGCCAGAGATAGCTCCAAAATCCATTAGTTCCATCTTCCACCACCAGGGACGCAATCTCTTCTATACGAACATAACTGAAATCTTTAAGGCTATCGATGTCGAGGCGAATGAGCCAAACCGCGTTGTGATCGGACCCATAGAAACCGAGATAGTCCAAAATCTATTAGTTCCACCTTCCTCCACCAGGGGGCGCAATATCTTCTATTCGAACATAACTGAAATCTTTAAGGCTATCGATGTCGAGGCGAATGAGCCAAACCGCGTCGTGATCGGACTCATAGAACTCGAGATAGCTCCAAAATCCATTAGTTTCACCTTTCACCACCAGGGGGCGCAATCTCTTCTATATAAACATAACTGAAATCTTTAAGGATATCGATGTCGAGGCGAATGAGCCATACCCCGTCGTGATCGGACCCATAGATCCAGAGATACGAAAGCGCTCCTGGCCGCAAGGGCATAGGTGCCGACTAGGAAGGGGAAGGGGGGGGGACGTCGCCGCTGTCTGGTTAAGGTTAGGGCGTTTGTTAAAGTATTACCGATAGTAATAAAGACAAAAAGAAGGCAGACAATTTAGAAAAATGATTATCATTGAAATTTTTCAGACAAAAATTAAGGGAAAAAAAATCAAAGAAAAATTTAAGGACTTTCAAGCACTTTTTGCAAATTTTGAATAAAAATAAGTACTTTCAAGGACCAAAAAATCTTTAAAAAAATTTAAGGACTTTTAAGCACTTTCAAGGACCGTACGAACCCTGTAAAAAGATTGCGATCGCCAGTGATATCAGCACTATCTTGATATTTTTCAGAAATAAAGTTATACTTCCTTCATGAGAAAACATGAGTTCTATCCTATTTATTGACCAGAATTACATACAAAATATGTACAAAATGATATAAAAATTTAAAAAACTTATAATTTAAGATATACGGTGAAAAATTAAAGTTTCATTGTTTACATCGGAAATGATGGGCAGATTTTAGAGCTGTGAATTTGCAGGAATCTGCAGTACAACATAATGTTCTCTTTTTTCCCCATTGAATCACTGTTCACTCTTTTGACCCATAAATCTGAGTGGCATGACAAATGCCTCTTTGGAGCTATCCAACCCCATTCCTTTAAGATGTCACCATTTTTCACTTTGCATTGGCATTGCTTATCCATTTTTAAATGAATTCTCATATTGGACCGTTAATGAACAGTTCATTTTTTACAGGTCCATAATCTTGAAAATATTTCACCACATCCTGTTTCAAAGAAATGTCCCAAAACCTTTACCCTTTTTTTAACACTTTCCAACATAGTTCAAAAGGGTTTATGAATTCGGTTTGTCTGTCTGTCCGTGCTCTAACTCGTGTTAATATACTCGGATTGCCATGCAATTGTGTCATTGAGGTTTACTATGTCATATTCGATATTGAAAATAACAACATGAGTAACATTTATAGTTCATTTACAGTTGCACTCACACGATTTCCGTTACATTATGGTCTATGGGAAAAAATCTTTTGCAGTTTATTTTAACAATGTTTCACTATTTCAAACATACTATTACATCATAACATTCAAACTATATGTATTACTGTGGTGAATTACAAGAGACTTACTATAGAATATTGAGTGTATAGTATTCATCGTTTATTTACAGAGAGAAAAGTATACTTTGGACTGATAGCTATCCACTCTTGATATTGAGGACATGTTTTAGCTTAAAAGTGTCATTAACATGATGTCAATGAGAATGCTTCCCATCTTATACTTTACAGAAAAACAATAAAATAAAATTACATATGGTAAAATTTTATTTATTAAAAAATCAGGCTCAAACAAAGAAAGCTCTACTTACTAAAACAACGTGGCTGAGACCTATTAGAGATATGCAAATAGCGAAGTACACATTTACGCCCCTGGGTGGCCAATGAGCAGCAAAAGCAGAGATCAAAGTGACCTAAGAGAGATGAAAAAGAAACATTTTACTATGGACAATAAACAATAATTCTTTGATTTGCTATAAAACCATCCTTCATTCACTACAGATTTATAAGAAATCTCAATTGGGTCTTATTTTTTTAGTATCTTAATCAGTCAATTCGATAAAACAGAATAGAAATTTATAGGAGTGTGCAATAGGTAATCACCATCACATTCTATATGTGTTCTTATGACACACTTTATAAAATACTATAGTGCTATGCAAAGTAGATATCCATAATGTCATCTTTTAACATTCATGGACAAAAACCTGTTTAACTGCTTAGAATGCTTTGTAAGAGAAAATAAAGTATTTTTCTGTTAGACCAACATCACGCCAAAATGTATGCTAATGCATCATTAATTTCAACCCTGACCATGCAAAGGATTTGTATTACAAACCATGTCAAACATTGTGACTCGCTATTTACTGAATGTAAATAATTTTTTTCTTTTTAAATTAAATTATATACAGTATAGAACTGTTTATCCAGAAACCAGTTAACTGAAAAACCAGTTTACCGGAATAGTATGTTCGATCACCAACTGCAGAATCTTTCCAGAAAAAATCACCAATTATTTTAAAATTTTCAACACTGCATTTTTTTTTTTTAATTAGTGATGTAGTATTTTTTATTTAGGATTTATTGTTTCACTCGAATGTGGTATATTCATTGATCATATATATATTATACATTAATCTAATGTGCTTTGGCGATATTTTTGATTTGTAGCGCTTAATCTACAACATGGACAAATAAGCAAAGCAGGACTGTTGCCAATCTGAAGAAATAACATAGAAAATATGCTGCTTATCAACCTAAATGGAGAAAACAGCGGTAACTGTTCCTCAAAAATGCTTGACATGCATCGCATTTCTTATTTTTCTCAGCAGATGGCAGGAGATTAAATGGCATTGAGACTGGAAATGAAGTTCTTAGAAGAAAAGGCAAAATAACAGCAGTAAAAAACTAGTTTCAAAAAAAGGTTTTGCTACATTGCTCCTTCAGACTTGCAACAGTTCAGTTTAGTTTATTTTCAACTTTGTTGCATGCTTACTAAGTGGATTCATTGTTTGTCAAAATTGTAAAGCTTTCAAAAAATGTATTTATTTTGTACTTGCTTTTTGAAAAAAATATGTTAAAGGTGAAGAGACAGATGGACTGGGAAATCTAAAAAGAAAAGAACATCAGGATTTGAAGCACTTAAATAATATCAGATTTTAATTTTTATATGGAATTATTTAATTTATTGAAATGGATTCCTTTACAATTGTCCTCCTTTCATATTCTGATTATTCTTTGATTCACAAACGAAGTCAGAGCCAAATATATTATAAATGTCTGCATAATGGGTGATTAGTCTATGAGCAACCAGTTATCCAGTATACATCTGGACATAGCCATTCCGGATAACTGGTTCCATACTGTAATCATAATTTCGTAATCATGCAAAACATCATAATTTGCTATTTTTTTTAATCAAAAATACTTTTTATTAAATTATGGCTTACATTTTTTTGCTGACGCTGAGATGGATTTTACTATTTGGCAGTCATCTGATGTTGAGGAAGCTGCAATAACATTGTTTCAGAGCTATGAAATTATACAGTATTTTTTTTTCTCAAAATACAATCTAAAAACATTTCAAAGTAAATCACGCAAATATAATTTTGTTGACCCAAACACTGGATGTCATGCCCAATCTGTTGAGAGATTATAGATATTATATACTTCTGATATTTATGCAAATAAGATGCAACAATGGGGTACTGCAAAAGGGCATAATAAAAGACAGTGCTGTACTGTTTGTCATTATTAACAAAGTTCATGTGACAACATCTTTATTAAAATTAAATTGAATTTTATTTTATTGTATAACATTTATGTGTTCTTTTATTTTAAGCATATATTTATATTGATATAATAAAATAGCTCGTGAAAGTCTGTAATTTTTAAATGTATTTTTTGAATAATCACTTTTGCACCTACAATTTTTTAAATTAAATTTGATTCTTTTGGCGTCGACTATTAACGCTTGGCAGCAATGGTGTTGATATAACAGAAAAGTAACGAAAATAATAATTCAGCAACTGAATGTGAAAAGGAAATCATTTTACTTGACACGAAAAGACAGAGTTACTATAAATATCTTGATACTTCTTTTTTAGAAATGAGATAAAGAAAATGATAAAAGGAATAAAAATATATCCCTCTCAGACAACCATTCAACAAAAATTTTTCTGGTAACCTGATTTTCATTTTTTTTTTTTTTTTAAAGGAAAAAAATCTCTTAATATCTATTAAACCCATTTTTTCAAGCTAAAATGTCAAAGTTCTAATCGTTTTGAACATCCAATTCTTTCTCAATCACTATTGGCAGTTACCACATTTAGAACATTTGTGAATTTATTTCGCATTTTAACTGGATCAAAGAAATCTCAAATGAGAGAGGCTCCTAAAAATTCATCTTAAAGAGAAATTATTTTTTTTTTTAAATCGATTGAGGTTGAAATTCCTATAAAGTGTTCCCAAAATATGGCCTTTAAACACTTATAAAATGTGAATCTTTTTGTAAAAGAAATTCTCTGTTTGTTTTTTTTTAAGTAAATTTTATTTTTCTACTTTGAAAATATAGATTATATGTGTGCAGATTCTGTGAAGTTCGAAAAATGCAATTTTGAAATGTAAACTCTCTTTTAAATTGAATGAAAAAAATAAATCAACCCCTATGACCGCTTTAAAATGTAGTAGTTAAAACGATCTACCTTGAAAACAGATATAGGATTAAATTCCTATTGAATGAAATTTTTATATTATGATTTTTTTGGAAGAACCGTGAGATTTGTTAAATAGAAGTTCCACTACACGTAAACAGTTCAATAGTTTGGTTTATAGTAGGGATGCACCAAATATTCGATATCTATTCAGTATTCGTCCATATTACCAAATATTTGGTATCTATTTGGTATTCAGCCACATTAAAAAATATTCGGTATCTATTCAGTATTCAGCCATATTACCGAATATTCAGTTAGGCCGAATATCAAACTATTTAATCTGCTGAATACTTGGTTTAGCCGAATATCAAAATATTCGGCCAAACCGAATACTTGAAAACTTTTTTTTTTAATATTTTAAAAAACCCACAATTTCTACTTTTAACTGTCAATTAAGAAATGTATTCAAAATAATTAGAAATAGAATTGTATTTCAATGAAACAGAATGCTTTTACATTATTTATTTGCTGTTTGAAAAGTGTCACTTAATAAAATTAACCATTAATGATGACCTTCATAGGAATTGATGTACAAATAAATGCAAGTTCCTGAATATTGTCCAGTAAATAATGTTTCTTGCTTTTAAGCAAACATCATGTTTCTAAACAAAACAGAAAAAAACTTTCACAGGTGATAATAGACATCAACACAGACAATTTTTGTCCAGAAAACCAGGATCACAACACACTTATTCAATCAAAAATAAAGTGCATCTCACTCCAGGTCAAATTTGAATTTTTGTTTGTTACTTTAATAATATTGAGGATATTGTAACTATATTTTCAAAATAATTACTTTGATTTCTGTGAATCACGAGAAGTACTGGAAATTCCCACCATTCATATCTAAACAACACTGAGCTAGATATTCTTTTATTCAGAGTGCCGCTAACAATACTAGTTATACTGGCCAAAATTCAGCCACTTTCAATATCATCATCATAATTGCTACAAGCAAATTTAATACAATGCAACTCTCGCTAAAATATCTTCATTGTTGTTAAAGTTGTGAATAAAAATTCAGTTTCAGCTTGCAGTGACACACCCTGTGTTTTTGATTGAATGTATTATTTTTGATGGAATACGTGAATTGAGATAATGTTTCTTGCTCAAAAAATGTTTGCCTTGACCACATTATCTACGCAAAAAGTTTGTTCCAAGATGTATGAACACCCTGCATGTTTACAACCTGTGAATATGATCGCCCATTAAAGACACATGCTCTCTGGTTCATTTAAAAACTTCCTTACCAAATCAAAAGGAGCAGGGAAGTTTTTCTCGCAGATTTTGCCATTTAATATATTGTATTGTAAATATCTCGATACTTCTTTTTTAGAAATGAGATAAGGAAAATGATAAAAGGAATAAAAATATATCCCTCTCAGACAACCATTCAGCAAAATTTTTTCAGGTAACTTGATTTATATTAAAAAAAAAAAAAAAAAAAAAAAAAGGGGGGGGGGGAAATCCCTCAATATCTATTAAACACATTTTTTCAAGCTAAAATGTCAAAGTTCTAATCGTTTTGAATATCCAATTCTTTCTCAATCACTATTGGCAGTTACCACATTTAGAACATTTGGTATTCAGTTTACCTGTGGGCTGAATATTCTGCATTCGGCCAAAATCACTATTCATTGCATCCCTAGTTTATAGGGCTGTTAATATCATTTTACAACAGTTTTCACTTTCATAAGGGGACTCTCAAAGGACCTGCTCAACAATGCTAAACTTTCTGACACATTTTGAAATGCAAAGGCGTAAAATTGGCAGGCCTGATTATGGAAGTAATTTGGAATCGGAGTTTTTCATTCTTTGATAAATAAATTACTTATTGAGTTATAAGCGATTCGTCATGTTTTTCTCCTTTCTCATGTTGCGGCGTTAAAAATTCGGTTCAAAATACCACCTTTGATAGTATTTTCTGAGAGATTTTCTACCTTTACCAAAAAAATTGAAGACGACTTTCAATTAGAAAGTTTCTGAATAAGAACACCTGCCAATTTCATGCATTTCTGAACAAAAATGAATTAAAAAATATGTCATAAAGTGGCCAGTTTGAATTTGAGAACAGCTTTAAGCAAATAGCTCTAATGCCATTTTAAAAAGGGCCTGTATAAAAAGGGAGTACCCATATCGCAAAGGATAAACTTATCTGGAAATTAAATGAAATCATTAATATTTAGAATGAAGCAAGATGAAAATTAAAATAAATAAAAAAGGACAGCTGGGATTTTATTACAAAAGCAAAAGAATCTTTTTGAAAATGGAAATTTTGACTTACCATAAATATGAGAACAGTAACAATTACAAAAAATAAATTGAGAGCTCTGTCCTGTAAGGGAAAAAAAAAATCATTATCTTTATAATAGGGAACACAATAACAATGATACAAAGATTACAAATTGAAGTAAACCCTTTAAATCAATTTTGTTTTCAATGATACTTAATGTTTCAAATACAGTACAAAAAACAAGATAGGGATGGATGGATACACAGTCATCAAAATGCACTGAAAGATGTCGAACGGAAGATAATTCATATTATATTACAGAATCATGTTCCTAGTAGAAAAAGACAAATATTGTATGTCACACAAAATAATTCAAATCTATTACTATTGCTATGCATTTTCATCTTTCCTAGTTGAACTCAATTTTGATACACTCTGTGGTGAGAGTAAAATTCCTATGAAATTCCATAACTAGATTCTTGTAATAACAGCAAGTGTCTTATAATCTACATGAAAGGCTGTTTTAACCAATAGGATGATTGTGCAAAACTTTTTTTCTATCTCTGCTGGAATGATCTTTGATGAATAAAAATGCTCTGTCACATGATGGATCATGAGTGGAATGATTCATGTTGGCTATGTACAAGGTTCATCATAATATTTTCAAAAACCAGAACGTCGTCTTCTTAGAAGATATAAAAAGTGATTCACTTTCATCCCAATCAATAACTTTATTTTAAGACAATCAATCCTGCAACCCCATCTGAAGTTATAACTTATATTGGGAATCTTAAAAAGAATAAATCTCCTGCCTCGATTGCATTCTTACTAATATGTTAATGTACCTTTCTTTAAATTTTATATTTTTCCTAACTATCCTTATAAATACTATGCTTAATCTCTGCATGTTTCTTGACTGCTGGAAGAAGGCGTTGATTGTACCAATCCCAAAACCTGGGCAGGACAGACATGCTCCATCCAGCTTCAGACCTATTTCTCTTCTTTCATGTCTTTCAAAAATTTATGAATACATACTCTCAAACCATCTGAAAGAGTTCATCACTGCCAATTCAATTAATATTTCCGAGCAATTTGGGTTCTGACCTAATCTCTCGACGCAGCACCAGCTTTGGAGGGTGACTGAACTTGTTCATGAAGGTTTCCATAACAGACAAAAAACTGGTGTTGTATTCATAGACATCGCTAAAGACCACAATATCAATTGAATATTTTTACTTAAAATGCTTTACGCAGTATACAAAGCCCTGCACAATACACATTATGGAACAGATGCCGCAGATACACTGGGGTTGATGTGATTTTTATTTTAAAATTATTATAAAACTCATTTTCGAACACATGTTAGAACTAGCCTGCGAAAATAGCATGTTAGTTTTATTTTATTATGAAGCAACTTTGTTTATTATAAAATACACAATTTATTATAAAATAAACATATTTATTTTATTATAAACAAATGCAATTTTTATTATAAACACACACACACAAAATGTTTAATTTATTACAAAACCTACACATTGCAGAATGTACTATAAAACACACAATAATTATTAATACCAGAGGGTTGTGATTAAAATACACACGATCAGGTCTGCCGGCCAAAATCACCAAGTTGCTATGCCAGATCACCATTTTGGCGACAAAAAGAAACCCAGATGCATCTGCGACATCGGTACCCACATTTTAAATCATAATAAATTTATAATGGGAAATTTAGACATGTTGAAAAAGGAAATGAGGAACACAACAAGGCAAGAATATCTATTATATTAAAATTGAACTCTTTGTTTTTATTTCATAAGTACTCCATCTAGAATATGAAGTGCAGCACGATGAAATTAACACCAGTTATCTGCATGGACACGGGGATGTTCTATAAGCTCTCAGAATTTTAAATAGTTTTTTAGATATTATTTTCTAACTTTTAACAAAGTTTCTGTTCCTGTAAAGAAGGTCATTTTTTTTGTGGAAAACAAAGGACAGAAAAAGTTAAATAACGGGATATTGTCTGCTATCCAAAATGGTGAACCAATAGCTTTTAGTTGTTGTTGTTGTTTGTTTGTTTGAATAGATTGATTTATGATTTTTAGTTTGCCTTCTCTTTAAAAATATATAATTTAAAGAATAGTCATATGACTAACTTCCACATTTAGTAAAATTACAGTCGACTCTGTGAAATCCACACACTTAGGGACAGATGGATTTGCAGATTATAGATCATCTCTTTTGTTTACATTTTACTTTATAAAGTAGGAACAATTACACAAAAAATGCAATAAAAAAGGAAAATATAATGCAAAATTAGTTTAATATATTTAATAACTAGGTTAATATAAAGGAAAATTAAATTATATACAATGGAAATTTAATTAATTCATTTTTTGAAACATTATGCAAAAATTACAATGGAGAAGGAAAGTATTATGCAAAACTGGTTTAATATATTCAATAACTAAGTTAATATAAAGAAAAGAAAATTAAATTATATACAATACAAATTTTACTGATTATTCATTTTTTTTTTTTTTTTCATTGACACAAAGGTAGTTTAAGTTTTGGTTTGTTGTCAATATTTTTTTTTTATCTGTAGTCTATGAGCACTCATTACTTCGTGCTCCGAGATAAAATTTTGTTGCTCAAGGAAATTTAAATATTTATATCCCAGTTCTAAACCCTGTACATAAGTTATCTTAGTGCTAGAATCAATGTCAGTTTCAGTGTGGTTTAAAACAATAACTATAATTTCATCATCAGTTGTTTATTGAGTTATAGTTGGCTCATCTTCACAAGCAAGCTATTGAACCAAATTTTGTTAAAAATGCAGGAATAGCATCCATTGCATAATTCAAAAGCTCACTGGATTTTGCTTTTGCATCTCTATTATGAAAGCCATCAATACCTTGAATTTCGCTGCTTTCAGTATCAATGAAAATAACTTGCTAGAAGAATCACATGCGGCATGCAAAAGTAGGTAGAAATACACTCATGGAAATTTTATCAAAAGAAATATTTACCTGTATTGTGAAGTAAACACAATGTTAAGATAAAATCAGTTACCATTACAGTTTCAACGACATTTGAGAGAAGTGTAAGTTTGTGTTACGTATAACCAAACAAACATTGATGCCCATTTAAAATAAAAATTTCTATCTCAATTTGGTTGTCCTTTGAACCTAGCTCAAATTATTATTTTCGAATGCAGGGAAAAAACATACGAATTTTCTTAAATCACCATTTATTTCATTGGAAAATTGATAATTCATGAAAAAAACACCACATTTAACTTTATTGTATGAGCTTAACTGTTAACTGCAATTTTCACTGTTTACATTTCAACATGTAGTGTGGATGGATAATAGACATTGGAGGATTTCACAGAGTTAACTGTATTATAAAAAAGAGGAAGATTTTAATATTATTGATCTGTATGAAATAGTGGTACTCCTCCATTATCTTGTTGACCACTTTCCATAAGAAAACTATTGCCAAATTATTCGCCAAACTGTAGTGCCCAATAAACAAATGGAAGAATGTTGCCATTGGAATCTCAAAAAAAAAAAAAAGGGGGGAGACAAAGAAATTAGGAAAAGTGCCATTTACTAAGTATCATTTATCAGTAACTTTAAACAATAAAATTTACAGTATATTAATGAAAACAGAAACAAACATAACCTTGGATATTTATTTACATTATTTTTGTTAATTATCCCTCTCGACTGCTGGATAAATGTTTGTGAAGTCTGTTGAAATTGATCTATTGTACGTAACTATGCATCGCAAATTTTTTTCAATGCCTTTTCTCTTTTAATATCATGGTATCGAAGACATAATTTTTATTTTAATAAATGAAATAACTAAAATATCAGTAAAACATTAAAAATACAATATACGTCGAATTAAAAATCCCTTGATGAGATAATAAGCACATGTAACACATCTGACATCAAGTGAATGTGCACCACGATCATGTATTTTTGGCGTTATATTCTTGTAGTTTGGAGATAGTTTTTTTTTTTTGATGGAAAGTGGTCGACGGGATAATGGAGAAGTACCAAAATATTTTCCGAATTTCTTTAAAATATAAATAAATGGACTATAATCAGGGTTGGAGTTTTGGATGCTCAAAACTGGTTTTGGATAGGGCATGAGGGTTTTACTGTCCAAAACCTTAAAAAAGGCAACATTCCACATGTAACCACTGCACACATATTAAACATGAATAAATATAAATATCTCGCAATATATTTTACTAAAATTTCATTTAATTCTTTACTAAATGACAAAAAAAGTTCAAACTTTCCCAATATCTGTGTAACGTAAAAGTTCTATTTCTATTAAAATATAAAATTGATTTATAATAATAAGAAATTCTTTAAAATACCACATGTAGTATTAGGGGGGGGGGGGAGCTTTGCTTAACACTGGTGCTTTTCTTTCAATTTCTGTGCAAAAAAATGTTTCAAAGAAATTTCTTTTAAATAATGTTTCATTGTAAATTATCTTTTCTAGATTATAGGATAATAAAAGAAAGTACAAATATTTAATTTAAAATCTAGAAGTTATTTTTTTAAATATGTATTTTTCATTTTTATTGTTAGGTAGTATATCGTAGGGAAATTAGGTTGTTAATACTAAATTGTTATTTTTGTATTATGATCTTTTTGTCAAGTTTCAGCATTGTTATTGTTCTGATAAAATACAATTTTACTACAAAATATAGTTTTAAACAGTTTAAGACGGAAGGGTTTTGGACAGTACAGCTTAAAATATGGATTTTTCCGTGTTTTTTACCGTTGTGTCCAAAACCTTGCCACCCCTGACTGTAACAGAACATGAAGCTTTGATCATGGTGTTTGAATATACATACAGGGAACATGCTCAGATTAAAAGCTTTTGTCCAAGCTATAGCAATACATATTACAGAACTTGACAGTATTCACCTGAACTAATTTTTTTAGATGAGTTAGACAAGTAAACAAACAGAAGTTTGGCAATAATGGCTCTCCACACTTTTATCCAAAATCACCTTGACCAATAGAATTTTATTGACTGTATGTCGCAATTTTCTTATAAAGGTATTCTTCTAAAATTGCATCAAAATCATGTAATTTTCCTTTTATTTATATTGTAAACATGATTTCTTGCTTCTAATAAGAAATAAACTAAAACTAATATTATAAATCTTTCCTAGATGTAGCATTAAATTACATTTTTTTTCCCCAAAATTTAAAGATGTCATGCAATTGCAACACATTGGGTTGCTACAGCAGCTAGTCTCTGATTAAAAAACCTGAAAAAAATATATAGTTTCCAGTAAGCAATATGTAATGTGTAGTAAAAGCAGGCCAATGTGTGGTTTCTATACCTAATGTATAGTAGTTGGCAGCCGTCAATATAAAGTATAATAGAAAAGCCACAGCTCTAGCAAGATTATATCAAAAAGAAAAGCTATCCAAATAAATTTCAACGAAAGCAAAATAATTTTTCCTCCAATCTATACTATCCCTTCATTATAAAAGAAACCATAGAGCCCAGTGGCAGAACTATCTTCAAGTGTCTGCAACGCTAATAATGTTTTCAAAAATTGTCTGCAATACGCAATCTATCATATAAATCTATTCTTGCTGTTGTTGTAGTTGTAGGGCTAATTAATTAAGGCATCAGCATTTATCTGCCTTTCTGAGTAAAAAAAAAAAAAAATCTGAAATTCACAGCAAATATTCTGAAAGGTTACAGCAGAGGGGGGAGGGGAGAAAATCCCCTCTCGGCAGTAATTTTTCTTGTTGCAGGTCGGATTAACTCTGCTTTTGATTCGAGTCGATTTCAGGCTGAGTGCAGATTCTTGCGAATTGGGTTCGGGTTAATCCGATTTTTCAAAAGTTAGTTCAGTATATTGTTTCAGATCAAAAACTATGCCTATATTAATAAGCATAGAACTTTGTGTGTCTGCTGCTTTCTAAAGGAATGCTGCATCTTTTCCGGGACTATTTCACAAAATTCACGTTTTGTTCGTGAACCTTTGACGAAATTAGCGTTTCTTTTTTTCCCCCGTGATCCTTTGGCGAAATTCACGTTTTTTTTTTTTTTTTTCCGTGGCCCTTTGACGAAATTCGCACTTTTTCTGTGATCCTTTGACGAAATTAGCATTTTTTCTGCGGCCATTTGACGAAATTTACGTTTTCCCTGTGGCTCTTTGATGAAATTCGCATTTTTTCCACGATCCCTCAACAAAACTCATGGGGTTTTTTTTTACAGTCTTTTGACGAAAATGAAGTTTTTCCGCGGCCCTTTGATGATTTGGATTTTTATCGCAATCTGTCGACAAGATTAGTCATTTTCCCAGATCCTTTGATGAATTTCACGATTTTTCTTTGGCCTTTGGACAAAATTCGTGTTTTTTCCGTGATCCTTCGATGAAATTTGCTGCCTTTTCGACATCATTCAACGAGATTTCCTGTTTTTTGGCGATCCTCTGACGAAATTTGCCGTTTTTTCGCGATCTGACGACGAAATTGACTGTTTTTTCGCGATCCTTCGATGAAATTAACAGTTTTTTCTACGATCTTTCGACGAAGTTGGCGTTTTCTCCATAGCCCTTTGGCAAAATTCACATTTTTCCGCGACCCTTCAAAGAAACTCATGTTTTTTTGACGGCCTTTCGACGAAATTAATGTTTTTTCACGGCCTTTTGACTAAATTTGCATTTTTTCCACGATCTGTCAATGAAATTAGCCATTTTTCGTGAACTTTAAATGAATTTCGTGCTTTTTTGACGAAGTTTGCCGTTTTTTCTTGTAATTTACGCGCTATAGCGCGTCCGTGGCATTGCTGTATGTTTTTAGTCTACAGGTGTCCTAAAAAGTCTGTGACGTCCATCGCAGCGCCGCGTACATTCTGCCACGGGGCCATAGAGATTGTAACACGTAGAAATTCAATATGTAACAATACAGCATCATTTAATTTACCAAAATTATGGGTTGAGTGATATGGGTACAATACAAGTATGGAAATAAGCATCAAAGTAAAAATAAAATAAAATTATATGAGTAATTAGAAAGAATGTGAAAAGCATGAATGATAGCATTTCAAATCATTGCATTATAGATTGTGCAACTATAGCATATTCTCATTTGTCTTGATAAAGTATTCAGTAAACCTGAAACATGTAAACAGCTTATTAAAACATCTTTACTGATGTATGGTTTTTATTTAACGCCTTTTAACAATTAATGAAGTAGAAAAAATACTCTCAAACACTGACAATAAAAAACTCTCTAGACCAGACATACACTTAGTATTATAAAACATCCAATCACAGTGTAGGATCATTCCATGGTAACTTATATTACATTTAAAATAATTAACTTCTGTAATTTTAGTAATATAACACCAAAAAATATTCATCAGGGCTTGAAATTCAATTTTTCCAAGGCGGGGAGAGTCTCTCTCCCAACATTTTTAAATGATGGGGATTGTAATGTTTGGGAGGGAGAAAAAATATTTTTAAACCCCACTATTATTTTACGTGCTATTTAAAGAATTACATTAATGCAGACATGACAAAATACCATTGAAAAAAAAAATTAAGTCAACTCAGAATGATTATGTAAAATTTTTATTTTTATTATAAAAACGGGGAAAAAAGTTAAATTTTATATATGCAGTGTATTTTTCAAGTTCCACCAAATGTGTGTTAGGGACCTTTAACAATTAGGTTGTTAAATGAATTTCTGAATTTAGATTTTATTTATTTTAGGGTTGCTGAAGCCTCTTTCACAAGGTACACTTTGACCTCTTCACAAAAATTAAAAAGGTTTACTCCTTTACCTCAAGGAGTAAAAGTAATAAGATCTTTGCAGCTCTTCTAAACTCATTTTTGTTTAGTGCTGACTCTAGGCCAATTTGACAGGGTGCAGCGACCGGTGGCTCTTACTGCCCTTTTTGCTCTTTTATCTCTTTTCGATCGCAGGAAAAAAATATCTTTAAATACGTCTATTTGTCGTTGGAAAAAATTGTGAATTTAGTCAATGGTTGAGGGAATAAAATAATGAAATTCGTCTTACGCATGAACAGAAATACTTAAAGACTTCTAACTTTCTTTTGACGAAATTTGCAGCTTTTTCGAGATCTGTTGATAAATTTTGTGGTTTTTTCGCGATTTTTTGACAAAATTTGCCATTTTTCGGCGATCTTTTGACGAAATTTGCCGTTTTTTCATGATCTGTTGACAAAATTTGCGGTTTTTTTGCGATCTGTTGACAGAATTTGCAGTTTTTTAGCGATCTTTTGACGAAATTTGCCGCTTTTCACAATGTTTTTGACGAAATTTGCCGTTTTTTTCACAATTCTCTGACGAAAGTCACATTTTTCCCGCGATCTGTTGATAAAATTTGCCGTTTTTTAGCGATCTTTTGACGAAATTTGTCGTTTTTTGCAATGTTTTTAACAAAATTTGCCGTTTTTTCGCGATCTTTTGACGAAATTTGCCGCTTTTCGTGATCTGTTGACAAAATTTGCCGTTTTTTAGCGATCTTTTGACGAAATTTGCCGTTTTTCGCAATGTTTTTGACGAAATTTGCCATTTTTTTCACAATTCTCTGACGAAAGTCACGTTTTCCCGCGATCTGTTGACAAAATTTGCCTTTTTGTCGTGATCTTTTGACGACATTTGCCGTTTTTTCGCGATCTGTTGATAAAATTTGCCATTTTTTGCGATCTTTTGATGAAATTTGCCGTTTTTCGCAATGTTTTTTGACAAAATTTGCCGTTTTTTTGCGATTCTCTGACGAAAGTCGTGTTTTTCTCATGATCTTTTGACGAAATTTGCCGTGTTACGCAATGTTTTTGACGAAATTTGCCTTTTTTTCGCAATTCTCTGACGAAAGTAATGCTTTTCCCGCGATCTGTTGACAAATTTTGCCGTTCTTCACGGTCTTTTGACGAAATTTGCCGTTTTTTCGCGATTTTCTGACGAAAGTCACTTCTTTCCTGCGATCCTCTGACAAAATTGGCAACTTTTCTTCGAACGAATGACGAGATTGGTTTTTTTTCAGGAATCAGTTGCCGAAATACCAATACATTTTATGTCCGAATTTTTGGATTTATGACCGATATATTTTTTAATTTTCGGAAATCATTGTCTTAATTTTTCGGAAAATTCGGACCAGAATCACCCCTGGTCGATCGGTTGCGAAAAAAAAAAAAATCACGAAATTTATCGTTCGGTTGCAGGTAAATTAAGTAACGCAAATTTCTCCGGAAAATGTGAAATTTTTTGGGCGGGAGGCTCCCGCCCACGATATATTTTTGGGCGGGATTTCAAAATTTTCGCCGCGAATCCCGCAATCCCGCCCTGAAATTCAAGCCCTGTTCATAATGTAAAGTTGATGTGATTTGTTAATTAAACCTGTCCAAAGGAAAATTTGCATGAGGATTACTTAAATTAAGTGCTATTTCTTGAACTCTGGAAATTATATACTATGGTAACATACCTTACTGAAAAAAGAAATTAAGTTACCATAACAAATTTAATTGCCACTGTTCGAGAAATAGCACTAAATTTGGGTAATTTTCATCCAAATTTGAGTTTGGATAGGTTTAATTAACAAATCACATCAACTTTACATTTTGAATATTTTTTGGTGTTATATTACTAAAATTACTGAAGTCAATTATTCTAAATGTAACATAAGTTACCATGGAATGGCCCTGTAAATGACTCAATATAGTTTGCAATTTCTCCAGCTGCTGATATAAAAGTAATGACACTATTGTTAGAATAAATAATGATCCATACCCTCCGGTTAGAGACTCCGAAGAGTGGTCTGTCAGTGACTTCCCCACCAAAGAGCGGACGGTATTCTTCGTTTGGAACCTCCATCTGGAAAGGATAAAAATCATGTCATAACAATGTTAGGACATGAAACAACTTTAGAATGAGTTGCGTATGTGCCTAATATCAGTGTTTTTTACTCATTTGAATATAATCAAGCACATGTAAAATTATCCCTGTCACACCCGGACTCAAAACAAAGTACTGGGTATTCCACTGATCACTTTAACAGTGGCGATGAAGACCCTCTTCACCTAATACAGTGGAAGATCTTTATAACGCAAATCTAAAAAAGCGAGGTTATGTGTTATATAGATCACATTTCACACATCATTAAAATTACCTTATAACCAGGACCTGATTACCACACCTTCTTTTATACGCAGTTTTCTGCAATTATTTGTTCAAAACAAAAAATTTTTTAAATGATAACTATATCATAATATCTAATGTTAACCTCTCTAATACTCCTGAAAAAAAAAAATAATAATAATAATTCTAGTGATAACTTTTGTTTGAGGGGGGCCCCCAAAAAGGTGCTGAGCCTTTGGCCCTAGGCAACTTTAATCAGGCTCTGCTAGTAAACAAGGTCAAATATTAAAATAAATGATCAACATAAAAATAGCACAAATAAAAAATGTGTAAAATAGCAAATAGCTGTTTCAGAGTGTCTAAAGCATCATCATTAGTGCCAAATTTAAAAAGATTAAAAACTGATTTAAAAGTTTAAGCCATGTAAGTATGTTTGCATCTCCGCTCGCATCCAAGATAGAATGGCTGCGAGTTTTTAAAAACAACAGCGGAGTCACGAGTCATATGTGACGTAGGAAACTAATATAGAAGCGCTCGGCCAGATTGGCTGAGTTTAAGTACGGAGAAGAAAAAAGGAAGGGGGGAAGTGAAAAGAATGAATTGATAGCCAGACATTTGAAAAATTTGGTTTACTGGACATATCATTAACTAAGTAGCCTGAATTCTTCCATATATGATAAGCTTCCCAAAAATCAATGTTGTAAATCGGTAAGAGACTTTTATTGGTCTCCTACGTCACATGTAACTCCCGACTCTGCTGTTGTTTTTAAAAACTCATTGCCATTCTATCTTAATTGCGTGCGGAAAAGCAAGCATACTTACATGGCTTAAACTTTTAAATCAGTTTTTAATCTTTTTAAATTTGGCACTGATGATGGAGCTTTTGAGGCTTCGAAAGAGCTGTTTGCTATACTTTTTGTTTGTGCTATTTTATATTGATCATTTATTTTAATATAATGGCACAAAGTTCAATCCACCTATTTAAAATGGTCAAATATGTCTGAAACATATGAATACAATACAGTAGAGTATCTTTATATTGCATACCTTGGGACCAGGAAGTTATGCAGATTACAAATTCTTGCAGAATATACTAGATTATTTCACACACTGTTAAATTTACTTTTATAAACATGGTTCAAATGTGCCTGGACCCAAATCATTCATTATACTTACCAAATCATTCATTACTTATACTATACCAAATCATTCATTATACATATTACTCACTTTCAACTTTCAAGTATTTTTATTGTAATGGTATAGTAAATTTGTTCATTAAAAAGCTCTGAATTAAGGAGATAAAGTTGAACTAATGCATCAAATTTTCTCCTCTAGGGAGTAACAATTTTTTACTATGTGAGAATGCAGGTGCTTCTTAAGGGGCCTCTTCACTTACTTAAAAACACCCGCTCGCTAATGTTAATCCTATGGGGCATTATTTTTCTAATATCTTGTTTGCATTTCAATATTTTTAAACATTTTTTTTTTTTGCATTGGATAGCAGAGATCAATTTTTATTTACGCCGTTGATTACTTTATCGATTTTCTTTGCGAATTTTCTTTTACGAAGATACTTTCACTTTCGAAACCGGTGAAAGTCAAAGTATCTTCGTAAAAAAAATCGATAAAGTAATTAACGGCGTAAATATAGATTGATCTCTGCTATCCAATGCAAAAAAAACATTTAAAAATATTGAAATGCAAACAAGATATTAGAAAAATAATGCCCCAAAATATTAAAATTTTAGCAAGTAGATGTCTCCAAGTGAGTGAAGAGGACCCTTAACTGCAAAATCCATTGTTTATGTCTGAGAAGTTGTGCAGTATATAGAGAATTGTATTATGTAGAATTGGGTTATAGAGATCTTCTATTGTATTTTATTAAAAATTATTCACAGAAATACATTTTGATCTGTTTTCTTTTCACCTAATTTAATTTGGGTTTACAAATATTTTCAATACCTTGAATCATATCTTACAGAATTTAAAGGAAGAAAATACCTAGAATTTTTTTTTTTTTTTGATGAATTATTGAAAGCAATTTTGGAAATATGGCCTATAATGTAAGTTTACATAACATTAAAAAGTTGATATTCTTGTGAAGCATTGTAAGGAATTGTTAGGAAACATTAGAATGAATTTGTTATGAAACATTGCAATATAATACTGATTAACATAAAATATTATATTATTTAATGCAATGGTATTTATTTTTATATCCCCAACTATAGATCCTAGTTAACTCGACCATTTTGCAAAATCTTGCCCATCGTTGAGAGTCAGCCAGATGTAGTTCGTCTATTGTTGGAAAGGCTAATTAAATATTTTTTTGTGGTTATTCTTATATCAAAGTTTATCTGTATTTTTCATGATGTTTTATACTGATTTATTAGTTCTTTCATTAATTAAAATAACTATTACGTATATTAAAAATTTCGGTACTTCTCTATTATCCCGTCGACCACTTTTCATGACAAAAAACTATCGCCAAACTGTAACACCAAATAAACGAGAGAACGTTGCCATTGGAATATCAAAATAAATAAATTAATAAAATATAAGAATTTAAGGACACAATTGTTATTTTAATTAATGAAATAACTAATAAATCAGTAAAACATAATGAAAAATACACACAAATGTCGAATTAAAAACCATTTGATGACATAACAAATACTTATAATGCTTCTGACATCACGTAAATGCGACTGCATTTTTGGCGTTTAATCTTACAGTTTGGCGATAGTTTTTTGTTATGAAAAGTGGTCGACAGGATAATAGAAAAATACCAAAATTTTGTATTATTTTACAGATATTCAACTTTTTAGGGATATTTCAAAGTTTATTTTTCAACATTTGAAAAAGAAACAACTGGTGTGACTAGAAAATTCAAAATCTATTTGGCATGATTTTAATAAATTGTCAATTCTTTCATTGTTTGTTTACATTTATCATACTGTAAAATTTGTGTTAACCATAGAGATACTAACATGCAAAAATACAGTGTGTAACGATACAGCATCTTTGAACTTACAGAAATTGTGGCTCGAGTTACTCCATGGTCACAGATATGGAAATAAACAACCAAGTAAAAATAAAAGATAACGTGCGTAATTTTTTTTAAAGTACATGAAAATTAAATTATAGTATTTTAAATAATAACTTCAAAGACCATGCAATTATGGAATATTCTCATTTGTTTTTGAAAATGGCTCAAAGTGAGCCGAAACATGTCAAACAACCTAATAAAAGTTATTTTACTGTGTATTTATTATGTTGTTAATTTACACCTTTTAGCATTTAAAAGAAATATATATTTGTTTACATCGGCGCATTTATCACCTAGCAGAGGTAAATTCTACGATTTACCTGAAATTTTTTTTTTAATTAGTAAAATTAGAACAGATGTGTTACACTCACGCACAGATCTTTGCCGACTTTTTGATTGGTACGATTTCCAAACTCGCGCCAAACCAATAACTTAATACAATAGCCAGGTTACCATTAAAGGAAAAAATCCTCAAAATTTGGCGACTTTTTCTTTTTTATAACGGATTTTCAAAAAAAAAAAAAAAAAAAACAGTGCATGAGTGTATGACATCATAGCCGTAAAATTTATATGAATTATACATTCACAGCCAATTGGCATATTTTAACGAGCAGGGCTTGATGCAAATTTAATTGCATTCTTGCAACATGAAGAGGGGGAGGGGGGTTCCGTGTTTAGGGAAAATATTTACACTTGAATTTAAACATTTGCCTCTCCTGCATTTGAAAGCACATTATTGTCAACATCGCTTGTCATTGACGCCAGCCTTAGATGCAAACCTGATAATAGAACTTTAGCCAATTTTATAATAGCGGCAAAAATAACAGAAAACCAAAATATATATAATGTATTTATATTTCTAAAAGTAGTTTGAAAAAAAAAACGGTAAAAACTCAGAATTAATTCATGGATGAAAATATGGAAACTAAAAATTGATGTTTGCAAACATTTGTTGATAAACAAACAATAAACAGTAAAATATTGTTCTGAGAGGAGTAAATTATTTACAAAATTATACAAAATAAAAATAATACAGTTGCAATCTGAAGCGCAGTGATAAATTTTGAAAACGTTAAATAATAGTAATAATAATAATGATTGCATATTAAATACAGCAGAACGCAGAACATGTTAAGCTTATAAACTGCTTCTTGCCATTAAACTAAAATTGTGTTCAGTTATAAACAATAGGAGAATGAAAAAATATTCTAAATAATTAATAAAACAATTGTTAAAATTTAATAAAACAACAGAAATTCAGTTCTACAGCTATAAAATCAATTCGTTGTGGTTGTGTACTTACACTAATATTTTAATAGCAACACTAAACACAGACAGAACATGCAAAATTTCAAAAAATTAGACTATAGATTGAAATTTAAGTAAGATTATATTCATCCTGAATAATAAAATCCGCAATAAAATAACCTTTTTCGCTCTATTTCATATTATAACTTCGGTTCGACCAAAACATAGCAGACAAAACATAAGGTTTTAAAACCTACTGAGATTGCCAATCGAATAAGTCATATGACAGATAATTGGTATTTCACGACTTCCTGGAAACATATATTAACTATTGTATAACAAAATGAATTTTTGTACTGAATTTCAAATTTTCAAATTTCGTAACCCATATTTTATACTTTTTTAACATGTGATAAAAGTTTAAGATTTTAATAATAAATTATTATCGATCTTTCATCGAATTTGTTTGTTGTCGATGAAAATATTGTAATCGATTGTTGACGCCACTAAGCACAAATGTCAATCTGATTGGTGTACGAACAGTAACGAGTTCTCATTGGCGGAAAAATTGAGGAAGTGGTTGACGTGGGGGACGGGGATGTTTGTTTTCTGTTTGTAAACATGCCCTTTCTTTAGTCTACTTCAATAATGTTTTGTATGTTAGTATTATGTAATGTTAGTATACTGTTACATCGATCCATCACCTTCGATGTGAATTAAGCACAAGTGTAGGAATTCCTCCTTTATATCGCCAGATGCACTCGCCTTCAAACAGGGCTGTAGGGGACAGTGGCGTAGCTACGTTTTTTGGTACCGGTGTGGGAAGAAATTCTACTTCTCCCCCCTCATCCGCCCTAAATAAAAAAAATCATTATTTTTCCTCAAGACGAAAAAAGTTCTTCCGGCTTGTACAGGGAGGAAAAGGTAGCTTCCATCTTCCTTGTTTTTAAGAATTCAGCTAATTTTATGTAAATACATGAAGCTAAAATGCATGGAACCCGATTATAGAAGATTCCTAGTTTTCATCAATACTGAATTGGAATGGGATTTTTGAAAAATTAGACAGATATCGCCAAGTTGACTTCATTTATGACGACCTACTTTTATCACCAAGATGTTTAGCCAAATATTGCAAAGCTCGGCTAGAATTTGACATTAGCAAATATGACTATGTAGTTTTCAGTGTATAAAAATAGCAACAATGAAAGTAAATTTGCGAGAAACCACGCTTGCTAAAACTCATAAATTAAACTCGATTATGGAAAAAAATTCTGCCTTGTTTCATTTGCCATCTCTTTGGAATTTCCAAGTAGTTCTATTTTCTAATTGATTTTTCACTGGCTTCCTGACAGGCTAAAATTATAAAAAAAAATTGTATGCAGGTGTATTTCCGATGACAATGCAACATTTTAATATGTTAAGTACTTAATTATAAATTAATAAAGTAATTTTAAGGCTTTTTTCTGTTGCATATCTTAAATAAAAAGAAAAATGCCCAGTTAAACTAATGGCATTGAGCTCACAGGATATTCACACGAATTGAATATTATACTCTTATTTCAAAGAATAATGCCCCTCGAAAAATAAAGAAATCGACAATAAACCTGTATACCAAATTTAAAGCAAATCGAATAATTCTGCATGAAATACACATTTGCTAAATTAAGGGGAGATTAGCCCCCCTCTCGTTTCTTCCCTTTATACCTAACCAATGAACGTCCAAATCTAATCAGGGAAGTGCCTTATCAGAATAAACATGTATACCAAATCGGATAATTCTGCATGAAAAACCCATATATCTAAATTAAAACGGGGGATTAGCCCCCCGTTCCCACCTTTATACTCCACCATATACTCAACCAATGAACCTCCAAAACTAATCACGGAAGCGCCTTATCAGAATGAACTTATATACAAAATTTGAAGCAAATCGGATATTTCTATCAAGAGTTATCGCGTTACGTACGTACATACGGAACCTGTGGGGACATTAGCTATCAGGATTTGATTGCCTGTGAGCTAAAAAGAAACAGAGTAAAGAATTTAATAATAATTTAAAAAACATTCACCAGTTCACACTTTCTACCTAGCGTAAATCAAATCGAAATTTGAATTATCGGACCCCTTGCGAAATTAACGTATGTACCGGAAATGTTCTGGAACTATACATGAATTGCAGTAATGCAATAAAGTGGAATTTTTAAGATGAACATGGAATGCTTACAAGGATGATTTTTTTTTTTTTTTTTTACTTTCATTATTAATTAATTTGTTTTAGAAGACTGATTACTATTGAAAAAACACTGTTTGTCAGTCAAATAACAGAAGAAAAAAAATCGACCTTTCAAATATAAAATGCACGTCACCTCTTTAGAAGGATCTTCTTTACAAAAAAATGACGAAAATAACAATTTTATGTTTAGAAATATGGTTAGACATCCCTAGTATTTTCTGGTTATTATAAATATCTAAGGTTCCGATGGTTATAAATATCTGAAAAAAGCTTTTTACTGCATCCATTTCTCTTCAAATGATTCTGAGTTGCAATCTTTAATTTTCTCAGTTCAAGGCTTTTTTTTTTTACTCTTTGCTACTTTTAAAATCATTTAGAAAATCATTAAAAAATGCACTAATTACACTATTTTTTAAATACAACACATAAAATTTTTTGTAATAAAAATACTCAAAAAAAAATATTTTCTTATTCTTTTTTAATTCTTCGTTGAATTTAATTTTCTAAAATTTTCAAAGTTCATTTAATAGTTCAGGTACTTTGAATGTTTGCTTTGGACTGAATGAGCATTTAAATGATCTTTGGAAGCTGCATGCCTTAATAACGCTCGCGAAAGATTTTTTAAATCGTCAATTCCTTCTAAAGATCACACACTCTTACTTATATTTAATAGCAAACAAAGCCAATAGAATAATTTTGATTTTCTCCATTTCCATATAGTCATTTGTATTCGTCGTAGAAGGAAGACTAAAAGTCCTGATTTTTATGCGTTTTAAGAAGGGAAAATTGGGGGAAGGATGCCCACATTTTATTATTTGGCTTTTTCTCAAAGCTAGCAACGGGAAAGTATGATTTCCAATAAAGAAGGAATAATATCTTTACTTACAGTTCCTCCAGCTAAATCCATTTTGCACTGGTTCAGAGAAGTCTCTATTAAATGAAAATGTTCCTAAGAACACGAAAATCAGCGGGAATTAACGAAATGCTCTATTGATAACAGAAATGTGACGCCATTTGTTTTATAAGATGGAGGCTAGACAGTGACAATTCTTATTTATTGTCAAAATATGTAAGATAATTTCGGTTTAAAGCATTTCTCAATTGGGCGCCCTACCCCCTCCCTATTGAATCCTTTTGCGCCTCCTATCAGGTACATAGTCATGTAAGATATAAAGTGTGTTGAGCCACCCCCAGAAATATTTACGGAAGGATTTTCTTTCCTTATTTAGATATAATAAAATATTTTACTTAGGAAAACATTCTCTCTCACACACAAAAAAAGGTAAAAAAAAGTTATTTAATGTAAAAATATGTGAGATAATTTGGGTTAAAAACCTTTCAATTTGGCGCACCTTGGCAGCGGCGCCCGGGGCAATAGCCCCCCTTAACTACGCTACTAGTAGGGGAATAATGGTAGTGACAAGCTACTGCTACGCTACTGGAAGGGTCAAGCAAAGAAGCAAAATAAGGTCTTGTTGCCGAACTCACTGAGGTCTACAAACTCGAAAGAGCACTTCGAGGCCTGGAAACGCCACCATCCAATCTGACCCAACTTACAGATGCCATTATGGTCAGCATGGGCCAACATTTCTCAGCAAGTTGTTGAGTCCATGCCAAGAAGAATATCGGCTGTGATCAGAGCTAAAGGTGACCAACTCGTTATTAGAGGGTGTCTCTAATTTTTTGGCTACTCAGTGTATATGGTCAGTGTATAAGTATTATATCGAGAGATAAATTGGTGCATATTCATATTGTAGGCCCTATGTTTCTTATTAAACTATTTATAATATCTTCATTTTATACTAGGAAAACAAAAGGTTGCAGAATAAGAATTTCCAGTGTATAACTAGTGTATAATTATTATAATAATTATTATAACTTGGTAATTATTATATATTATTATATTAGTAACTAGTGTATAATTATTATAATTACTGGTAATTAGTATAATTACTGGTGAAATAATAAGTGATGATGTCAACAAGCAAATAAAAAGCTGACAGTTCACCTGTTTCATAAAAAGTTGTAACCTTTATTTATTTTTTTTTTTAAATATTCCTTGCCTTTAAGGATTCTAAAGTTGTATTTTTATATGATAAAAAAGAAGAACAAAATCAAGAATGTATTTTGCATTTTAAAATTATCATTGTTTTTAAAACACTTATTTAAACTAATTTAAAACACTTATTTGCAGTTTTTATACAAATACTACAATTTAGTATTTCTGCAAAACTGTAAAAGATCCCCAAAACTAAGTTCGAATTTTGAAAAGAGTTTCATTTGGTGACCTAGGAATTTTTCCCAGGTGGGGCTCAAAAATTTTTAGGGGGGGGGGGGCTGATCCCCCTCGCACCGCTTTAGCTACGGCCTGCCTCCAAAACGTTATCACAGCTAACATATTCTAAACGGACATTATTATAGATGGCTAAATTTCTCGCTTATTTTGCATTAAAATAATTTACGTAACATAAATGAAGGATTTTGCTTCACAAACAACATGTGTAGACCTTCATTACCCAAAATCATTTCGAAAAAAAAAAAAAAACATGAAAATATTAAAAAAGATGGAAAAAGGTGACAGAGAACATTACTAGAACTCTGTGGAAAAAGGCATGAAAATTCCTTATTCCATGGAATAAGAAATCGTTCAATCTAGCACAACAGAACGAAATATTTTTACCAACTTAAATATGCCCTCTAATCAGCAAAAGTTTATGTTTGTTACTATCGGGGTAAAATCCATGGGGAGGAGCTAGTTTCGGCCCTGTACGCATGTAGCACCGTAAGCTTAGAACAACATTGTCTCAATGGTTTTTAAGGTTAAAACAAGGGCATAACAAGATTTTGGCAAGGATTTATGCTAACGTTATAAGTTATGTTACTTCGGCTAAAAGGCTAAGCATACCCATGTACGCTAATGGCGCATGGTGCATGTAAAATCCATTGTGGGTGCAAAGTCCTCCAAGCTCCCCAAGAATTATACCTCTGGAGGTGCCTAGTCTGGTCTGGTGAAGGTCTCGTCACCTGATCAAGATTCTAAATCACGAGACCAATTCCTGTCTCTTCTTTAATTTTTGTTTTCTTTTTAAATCTGCCAATTCAATAAAATTAAATAGAAACCTTGAACCTGCAAAAAAAAAAAAAAAAAAAAAAAAAAACTGTTGCAAACCACTAGAGAGTACTGCAGCAATGCTAACAAGGCTATTATCAGGTAGATCACAGCCATGCCGTGATCAGGCGAATATCGCCCCGCACGCAGATACTAACTCGTCAAGCTAAGCACTCATGCCGGGCAGGTAGGGGCCAAGTTAGCGATATAAAAAAATAAGGCTAATCATGGTGATTTAGAAATGTCACGAATTTTAAAAATCGCCAGATCTTTCATCTACTTCATTCTTAAAGCGTTGGATCTCGACGACGGATACATTCCACTTGTGTAAAAGAGTGGAAAGCAGCCCACACACTCTGATATAACCAGAACACTTGAATTTATCCCACAAACTCAGCACAACGTTGATGAAAACCCAGATAACACTGTGCAACAAATATCGATAAAGTTAATGCTTCCGATATATAAAAAAGTACTTGATTTAACGATTTCGATGCACTAAACATGAATAGTACGATAAAAAAAAAGCTAAATTGGATATATTTGTTTTGTGATTTACATCTGAGTCTACGCTTCAATACTTCTATCACTTTATACATAGCGTGCGTCATATTCTTTTTTGTAAATAAATGCACAGTGAGAAACAATAAATGTAAATAAATTTATCAAACACAATAACTGTAATCATGATACAATTAAAATGATATAGTGTAACAAAGGATGTAGTGTCTACATTTCTATTAAAATTAGCTTGGAGATAGGTACAGTAGTAAAAAAAAGAGAGCACCTTATACTTTTTAATCGCAAAATTGGCGCAGAGAAAAACGAAAATAGCCATTCGATAGAGATTTGTGGCTTCTTTTAGTGTGTGTTAAAAGATAAGCATAGGGACGTCTCCCTATTGTAACAAACTTTGCAATTTCCAATATGAACTGAACACCCACTTTCGACATCACTCTTGGACTTTTCAAGTTTTTGAACCATAACTCCAAAACTACTTGGCGGAATGAGCTGTCATTCTTGATTCGCCTATTGGAAGCTTCTAGAAATTTATTTCTATTCACAGGTTATTACAATTCATATTATTTCAAATATTAATTTCAAATAATGTAAATTTTGAAAAAAATCTCAACTTTACACATTTGTATTTTTAAAACAAGAGTCAATGAAGCCTTTTCATGATGATATTCGAGTTCAGTTTTATACAGAATTACAGAAGCCATTTCATGATTGCACGGTGTCATTAATGGACACACTCGCAAACGAATTGTCGTAGAAGGAACAATCAAAATTGTTGTCAGATATAAGGAAAATATAATTTATGCCACAAGAAACGACGGAAAAGCGCCCATCTGACCTAAAAGTCACTTAGGCAGAGTAGGGCCTGATAAAAGCAAGGACCAATTGGGCTGTGGCTCATATTTTTGAGCCCCAAAATTTTGCATTAGATTTTCGCAAATTTGAAATCTGTATTGACTTTTTGTACTAATTATAATATACATTTCGAACTTTAAGAGTATAGCATAATATTAAAAACAAAAAATATATTTATGAAAATATATTTATATTTATTCATTCATATATGTATTCTAAGGCACAGAAAACGTTAATTTTTTTTTGTGATAGTATAGGAAGAGAGGCTTCTAAATGAATATTGGGCCCTTAGGTCTTTTATATTTTTGGCTTGGTCGGGCACTGATTTTCGGAACCATTTTAAATAAAAAGCAATTTGTTTTCATGCTTAAAAAGGTTTATATTTTTTCCCTTTTCTAAAAAACTTCATCTTGTGAATTGTATCCAGTTTACAAATAAGCATGGTATTTATTTTAATTTTTTCATACCTAAAGACTGATACAATGACTGATGTAAAGACTGATGTAATTGTATTAGGTCTGGAACCTGGAACTAACCCTCTCACAAAGTTAACCAAATGCAAAAGAATCTAGTATGTTGCGGCCATCACAAAACTTTCTTCTATATAAACCAAATAGTCTGCAAGCAAAATTAAACGGCATTCTATAAGGAAAGGGCATGTTTTACAAACAAACACTTGCGTCAGTCAATCTACCATTACATTTTTGTCGTAGCTATCATTGCAGGAATTGTCATGGCGACGGAGGCCATTCATAACATGGACCTGTTTAACGTAGACCAATCAAATCGTCCCATCTCATGTGTACAACAGGAGTTATAAAGAACGGACAGGTTTTTCTTTCTATCCAACAGAAATTTCACCAACAATGGTGCCAGCTGCCCCCTCCTTATTCGTGGAAACCGTGAAAAACAGACCATAGCAGCGACACCTGTTGGGGAGTATACATGCGAACCTAATAATGATTTATTTATGTCAAGGTCTAACAGAATATGAAGTGAGGTGGAATTACGTGCATTAGTTCTTGGGATAGAGCGCCCACAAAATTTGTATCACATATAGACAGACAGCTCACGGAAGACATTCTCTACTATTTAGTAAGTTAAATTTTATCCAGTTCGTATATTTTTTCATTATTTTCATTATTATTAATTTATTTATTCATTTTTTTTTTAATAATCGCTTCTTTTGTCTCAGTTTGATTTCAATTTGACGTCACGCAATTACAGTGCATGCGAATAACAGCAAATGTTTGCATTTCCCAGGTTTTGGAGTATATTTTGATCTTTCCCCTGAGATTTTACAACCAAAATTTTTCTCTTGAGATATCCCTGAGGAATATGAACCCTGATGAGCCCCTCCTTTTCACAGGCCCTTGAAAATTACCAATGTGACACAGAACTTTATAAATATGAAAAATGTTGGTAGCCATTAAAAAATTCTAGTTACAAGCAGAAAACATTTTTGTTCACCCCCTTCCCCCCTTCCTATAAAATCACACATTTAATCATGGATTCGCACATAAGTTCTTTTTATTAACGTTGAGGAAGAATAAGAATAATTACAAGCACAGCAATGATATCGTGGATTTCTTTATTTCTTCAACTCAGTTAAGGAATTAATTTTGAAAATTATATTTATGAATAGTCGCCAGTTAAAATATTTTGGTCGCCAGTGACAATCTGCGAATGCATTCATAGAGTCCTCTCCTTATCCTCCCATTATTCTCTGCAGACTGGTTTGATTGATTGCTAGATTATAAATATGCAAAGCAGGGTTCTACAAAAAATATTCTGGTTTAATATTAATTTTATTTACCCTATGAAATTAATTGAAAGCAGCTAGTTATGAAAATATTAAACAAACATAACTCTGTAAAAATCATAGACCTTTTAATATACCAGACACCAAATTTGTAACCTTTTCTGGGCTCCAAGATCACCTACCACCAAACGTGATTCCCACCTAATTTAGTGCGCCAAACCGTTTTGTCTCTCTCCAAAACCTGCTTGGAATTTCCGTATTCTCGCCGAAACTTTATTATTTCATCCGTGTTCCGGGATGCCAGTATTATAATGTAAAATCAACACTTTTTTTCCAGTGTACCGTCCTTTTGAAAATAAAAAATCCCTGACGGCTCGGCCTACAGGCACAGGTAGATTTCGAAGACGCAGACCGTGGGGCGCCTGTTTGTCGGGAATTGCGGAAGAAATGACTTTTTTTTACGATGATGCGGCAGTTGGAACTGCCTACTTCGAAACCTAACTTGTTTGCAGGCGGAGCCGGCAGGGATTTTTTTATTTATTTATTTATTTTTTTTTTCGGTATAACGGTTGGCCCTATAAAAAACTTGTCGATATAAAAGTTTTAGATAATATTAAGAGAATTTATAATAAATTCAAGCGGATTTTAAATCTTGGGAATTGGCGAAGTTATGCATTTTTTTCTTCTAACACCCCTCCCTTCCCCCCACTCTCTTGAGGCAATTTTTAATTATATCAAAAATCTGTCATACATAAATTTTCGGCCCTTCTCCTAGAAGTAATAATAACTTCAAACGGATTCGATACGTATCATAATTAAGAAATTATGGGGGGGGGTTCTGTTTTCACAAAAAGCCGCCCCCCCATCCCCCCCTTGGTTCGATTTTGCCCATTAACGAACTTGACCGAGATTTTATGCCCCTTGATTTTATGTATCAGTTTCGAAAAGATGCGGGAGTTGGAACCGCTTTCTTCGAAAAATAACTTGTTTGCAGGCGGAGATGGCAGAGGTTTTTTTGTTTTTAATTTTTTTTTTTTTTTTTTTGCTATAACGGTTGGTCCTATAAAAAACTTGTCAATATAAAAGTTTTAGATAATATTAAGAGGATTTATAATAAATTTAAGCGGATTTGATATCTTGTGAATTGACGAAGCTATGATTTGTTTTCTTCTAAAATTCCCCTTCCCCCCCCCCCCCTTGGAGCCATTTTTAATTATATCAAAAATCTGTCATACATAAATTTTCGGCCCTTTTCCTAGAAGTAATAATAACTTTAAACGGATTCCATACGTATAATAATTAAGAAATTATGTGTTTTTTTCTGTTTTCACAAAAAGCCCCCCCATTCCCCCGCCCCCTTGGTTCGATTTTGCCCATTAACGAACTTGACCGAGATTTTATGCCCCTTGATTTTATGTATGAGTTTGGAAGAGATTTATGCAGAATTTTTCCAGTTATCGTGTTCATAAAAAAGTGACATAGATAGATAGATAGATAGATAAAGTTTTGAACTGGGGGTGGTTTTGGGCTCTGGGAGTCGTAATCGGCGTAGATCTGCAAAAATTTTTCAAAATTTTCAACTTAGGTGAGAATGTAATAAGTAGTATTTCTGCAAAAATTTTTCAAAATTTCCAACTTAGGTGAGAATGTAATAGGTAGTATTTCTTACGAAATCTACCTAAAAGTGGGGGAACGCTTAAGATAAAATAAAAAAGTAAGGGGACGCCATCTCCCCGCGTTCCCTTAGGTCAGCGGTTCCCAACCAAGGCCGTAGCTAGGGGGGTGCCAGGGGGGGCTCAGCACCCCCTGAAAATTTTTGAGCCCCCCCCCCCCCCCCCTGTGAAAGTTGCCAAGGTCACCAAATGAAATTCTGTTTTAAAAATCCAAATGAAACTGTTCAAATATTCAACTTAGTTTTGGGGGCTTTTTTCAGTTTTGCACAAATACTAAATTGTAGTATTTGTTTAAAGATTGCAAATAACTTCAATAGGCGCGCATCCTATCTGCACATACTCAGAATTAGCAACCTTTTGCCGATGCAAACATTGACTTTTGCATTAGTTATATACTGAAATTTTTCATTTTGCAGCGTTTTTCATTATTAGCATAAAACAAAGTTATTCTAATGAGTTATAGCCAATTTAAATACAAGTGGTTTTAGCTTTTGACTAGACACAAAAATAATTTTTAAATGCAAAATACACCCTTGATTTTTCTAATGTTTTTTATCATATAAAAACATAACTTTAGAATCCTTAAGAGCATGGAATATTCAGAAAAAAAAGTAAAGGTTGCAACTCTTTTGAAACAGGTGAACTGTCAGCTTTTTATTTACTTATTGTCATCATCACTTATATTTCACTAGTATAATTATTAGAGATCGACCGAAATTTCAGTTTCGGCGCAAAATCGGAGTTTTACCGAATATTCGTTTTCGGCGAAACTGCTGCCAAAATTTTGGCCTGACCGAAATTATCTATATTTCGAAATCTCGTTCTTCTTTCGGAAATTTTCAACTTTACTCATTGATATGAGTAGTATCGGCTAAAATAAGACACTGTTTATTGCTGTTAACTCCACTGTTTATCATTATCCGTCGTCATGTCTGATTTATGATGCGAGCGTAAATTATAAAGCAAGCAATGCATATATGACTAAACTTAAAAGACGCTTATCACGTGATCTTTAAAAGCTGCAAACTTATCAGTGATAGAAATTTTTACTTTGAAACTCCAGATTGCTTCGAATGCTTTATGAGGAAGGTGTTGTTAAAACTCTAGGATTTCGTAAAAGATTTACGAAATTTATTACAAAAGATATATCGGGGTATGTATACTTAAAATATCTTTTTATTAGATGAAATTCGTATAGTTGGAAACAATTTCTGTCTTATTGATAAATTAATTGCGTTTTATTTTATATGAAAATAAATAGATTTGGATAGCGGCACAGAGAGTCAACTTGGCACCAGAGTTAAAATTTTCTAACAGCGGAGCCATTTCAATGCTTTCCTAGGGAGGCAGGGAGTGGCAAACCTTTTTTTTTTTGGGGGGGGGGGCGGTGATTCAGCAAAGATTGCCTTATTGAGCACATCCTAAAAGAAAATTGACAACTGTTACATTTTTATCCTTACATATATATTTAAAATTAGCTAAAGTACAAAAAAATGTTAAACATGTCTCACTTTGAGAATACTGAAATGGAAAATAAAGTTTATTAATTAATAATTTCTAGGCTTAAAATGTTGTCTTAATGCCAATTTTCCTTTTTTAGTCAAATTAAACAAATTATTTTAGCTTTTGTGCCCTTTACTTAAACTAACCTATAATGAACCATACATTCTTATCACATTCTTTGAGGAGGAAACTGACCCCCCCCCCCCCCCTAACCTTCCCAAATGACACTCCTGTTTGTAAAAAATTGCACATATAGGAGCATAAAAGGTGCATATATATGTACGTTTGTTTGTTAGAAATGTGGTTCAATACACGTATAATTAATAAATTAATTAGTAACGTAATTATTATTATTTGTAATTAATAATTATATGCAGTTATGCATGTACTAATCAGTTTTAAATATTTTTTTACACTTTCGGTTTCGGTCTTAAAAACCTGTTTCGATCGATCTCTAATGATTATACGCTGAAAATTTTCATTCTGCAGCCAGTGATGTAGTTGTAAAAAAACCAAAGGGCATACGCATTAGGCGGAGGGTATACTCTAAAAAGCATATGCTATAGTGTATTTGAGAAGAGGGTATATGGTATACCTTAAAATACAGGCACGGACTGGCTCCTTTGGGGGCCCTCGGCTAGAGACTTAAAAGGGGCCCCTTACCGGAAAATTTAAGAGGACATAGCATATTAGAATACTTGCTTGTTGAAAATTAGGTTTACATGCCTAAAAACCACATTTCGTTACTTAGTCACTTGGAAAATAGTTGGATTAAAAAGTAAGCTTTCTCTTATGTAGTTTGTTTACTTTCACAATAAATATTTCTATTATTTTTATATACCGTACCTAAACTAGTTCCATGCTAGAAAAAAGTAAGTATACTAATTAATTACGAGTTGTTTAATACTAAAAAATGAGAGTGAGATATGCTTTTAGTTTTAAGCAACCAAATAACAAAAGTTGACGATCTAATAATCTAAATCCTTCTGTTAATACCTAAGTAAATATTAACAAGAACGAAAAATCATGCGTCAAGCATAGATTATGTACCACTTTCCAACGCTTCCAAAATAATTTTACAAGTCATACCGTTTAATAAGCTAAAAGATAACATCTAAGTAATCCGAATATTTTATTCAGCCCTGTATAGGATCTATAGATTTGTATATATACTACATAGGATGTTAATTTTTAGTTCAGTTAGGAAACGCGTAGCACAGTTTCAAATTCTCTGTCTGGAGTAAAATAATACGGAAATGTGTTCGCGAACTTTTGTGCGTCCCTGTAAATGAACGATGACTGCTGTACACACACTATTCTGTAGTAAGCCTCTTGAAATACACCTTAGTGATATATATAAATTTCAATGCGTTTAAAATAGGGAAACATTATTTAAATAAACCGCAGACGATTTTTCTCCATAGACGTAATGTAACAGAATTCTTTTGACTGTCTCTGTAAAGTAACTATGAGTGCTATGCACACCCTATTCCATATTAAGCTTTTTCTAATGCACCTTAGTGATATATATATATATTTCAATGCGTTTAAAATAGTGAAATATTATTTAAATAAACCGTTAATGATTTTTCCCCATAGACCGCAATGTAACGGAATTCTTTTGAGTGTCCCTGTAAAAAAACTATCAATGCTACACACTTCCGTTGAAATAGGGAACATGCTATAGATAACGACTATAACATATAAAAATTGCAGAGCAATCCGAGCATATTTACGGGAGTTAGAGCACGGACAGACGGCAGACGGCCATACGGCCAGACAAACCGAAGTCATAAACACTTTTCAACTAGGTTGGAAAGTGTTAAAAAGGGAAACAACGGTAATAAAAAGACAAGCATATTGAAAAAAAAAACCAATGTCCTCTTTAATTTTAATTTAATTGTTACAAATTGTAAAATGGATTTTATAACAAAAATAAAAATGGCTCTACAATACCTTGGTACAGATACAGCGAACTAAGAAAGTTCATGTGATTGTGAACGGCTGTATACTAACCAAACGCCTTTTTGGCTAGTTCATCTATAATAGCATCTTTATCCAAGTTATAAAAAAATCTTTCTACATTCATGAAAAGAAGATTAGAAATAAGGTATTGGCTTAAAGTAGATCTAAGTCAATTCTTAACTATTTTAAGTTTAGAAAACACAGGTGTACAAACAGGTGTACAGCCTGTAAGTACAGGTGTACAGTGTTGTAAGCTACATACAGGTTGGTAAACATTCCAGATTCTAAGAGTTCAAAAATACAGAAAAAGCGCATGATAAACACAGAAAACATTGTTTCTTGCCAGAGCAGTAACCATAAAGATTTTTGTGTTTTTCAAATTCAGATTCTACATCGTCATACTCACAGATTTCTTCAGCTCCATTCAGATTGTCTTGTTTTCTTTTAATGATAGTTTTTTAAGCAGTTTTAAAGCTTTCAGACTGATCTGCAAACTCATTAACTCTACCTATAACTGACTTCTTTCAACTTTACAAAGATTAGAAATTCTACAAAGGACTTCCGCATGAAAACTATCAAGCATTACGATTTTATTAAATTTCTTTGGGTCTAACCAGGAACAATCTACTGAAATTTTTATGTTTGGACTAAATCTTTTTCCGATACTTGCCCTGGCACAATCTAAAACACTAAAAAAGACCAATTTATAGTTTTGAGCAGTTGAGATTCCAGGAGCCTCGTCTATTGATTTTTCACCAGGCATTACCTTTTTCTTTGAAGTTCTTTTTTCCTTGAAATCTAATTCTACTTCAGCATCAATACTGTTATCTTCTAAGTTACTATTAACTATGCTTGTATAATATTTTGTTTTGGAATACAGAGCGTGGAAGTGTTTACCACTCCTTTTACCGTTATTTGTTGAAGGAGCTTCTCTACCAAGTTCCAGACTGTAGAAAATAGCCAATGGTTTTACTTTGTAAATATTTTAAAATAGGAGATATAACAAGAAATATATCTAACAAAACAATAGACATAAATAGATTACAAATTTATTTTTACTACAAAGTTTCTAGTATGTTAAAATATAAAATTTTATTTGCATTGATATAATTAATATATGTAGTACACGGCATTATATATTCCTTATATTCCAATTACGTTTTATAAGAAATATTCATTTTATTTGCAAAGTTTTCAGAATTCATAACACGCATAACAAAGTATAATTTCAAAAGAAAATGTCTTTATTTATATTAATTACCGACAGATGGTGCAAAAATAATATTTAGAAACGAAGCTCAATTTGTGTATGGAATCTCAAAACTTCGTTCTCAGTCACGTGATTTGGACTTTTTTATAATGATTTTAGGGGCAAAAACAAAACATATAGTCCAACATTAAGGGCTCAAAAAGGGCAAATTAAAGAAAGTTTTGGTGAAGTTTTGATATTTGGTACCTTTATGTTTTTTAGGTCGCTGAACACAAATAAGAGATTTTCCAAAAAAAAGTACTTCCCACATTTTTTTTTTTTTTTTTTACAAAAATCATATAAAAACGGACTTGTCTCTGTTTTTGTTTTTTTGTTTTTTTTTAAGTAACTCTAAAGATGTGCATTTTACGTGAAAGACAAAAGTATATGAATTAAAGAGAATAAAATTTTCTACATTTTATGTATTAAAAGTTTTTTCCCTGATCAATAGTTTATCCGTGAAAGTGCCACAAAAATGGTGGTTAAAAGCCAAAAAAGTATTTATTAAAAGAAATAAACGAGAATTACGGACTTGTATATCGATGTAACATGAAAACTAACCATTTTACGCAAACGTTGACTATTAATGATACTAAGGACTATGTGATTGACTACATTTTACAATGAAGTTGCCTGATAACAAATACGACGACTCATTATGAATCATTAATTAATTATAAATAATTATGTACATTAGTGAGTGCATTTACATAAAATAAAAAAGCAAAAATCTTATTTCCGCATTCTTTTATTTGAAGATCCCTGCTGTTCATCGACATCTACAACATAAAAAATAGATGTATGAAATTAGTGGGTTTTTTTATTACTACCAATATTATAGAATAAATGTTTTCTTAATGGTAAATATTTCATACTTTGTGACAGCAGATGGTGGTAGGGTAGACCGGGGCACATTTACGCGGATTTTTTTCAATGAATTTTCTAATTTTTATGTTTTAACTTAGGAAATTTTAGACATTGTGGTTTTATAAAGCAGTTAATAAAGTCAAAATTTGTGTATTCAATTGTTACCCTATTTGTGTTTTTAACCGTAAAAAAAATTCTTTTAGGTCCAAGTCATCTTCGTAAACTTGCCCCGGGAACGGGGCACGTTTACGCATATTCTAAGTGATACCAAAGAGTAAGTGAAATAAATATTTAATCAAATTGAGATGCTTTATTTATAACTTAAAACACTGTTTAAAAAAACAAAAAAAATTAAGGAGAATTAATTAAAGAACATTTTATAGGCTAAACTGAAAACATAGGGTTCATTGCTAGTTAAAAATAGAAACTATTTAGTCATCTTCATCATCACTGTTACAGTTTTTACAAACAAAAAATAAAGTATTTCCTTTTGCACACTTGTCATGGGACCACCTTTTGCATCTAAGACATTGAACCCAGTCTTGTCTTTTTTTGGATTGGTAATCACAGTAAGAACGTGCGTAAAGGTACCCCGATGTCAATGCGTAAATGCGTCGCCATGTTTGGATTTATTTTTAACGTGCAACCAAAATTAATAACATTTCTGTTCATACAAATACAGTTCTAAAAAAAGGATAAAATTCTGCTAATGTTCATATATTTGTTTATCCTTAACTAAGTATTATTAGTTCATAATAAGTTTCAATAAGTTCAACACAAAATTTACTCACCTTGACAGAAAACATATTATCCTTTCCGCATGCTAGACCAAAGCTCGACTGACGCTCAAAATCTTGTGAGAATACCCGCTAGGGAGCAGCATCAATCTGTCATGACTGGTGGCGCGCCAGTTATAACTCGTTTCGGAAAAAGTGCACTGCGTAAACGTGCCCCTGTCTACCCTACAGTAAATACAGGCTGAAGGCCAGCATTTGTTTTCTTCCGTCCCCACTCATCAGCCTTTTTTTCAATCCCCAGCCATTGCTGGACTTGGTGATATACTCTTAAAGAGTGCTGTTGCGCTGCACCTGCAGATGGTGGAAAAACAGCAATATTAGAACTGTATCTAAAGGCTGACTTCTTGTACGAAATATACTTTAGGTAGTTCAGAGAAGGCACATTCGCCCCACTATAGCAGTACAGTGAGACAAAGAAACGTTCCACAGCAGCTGCAACCATCGCCTGAGTAGCGATCAGGTATTTGAACACTTTAACAACGTCTGCAACATATGGATTATTCCCAAGAATTTTGAGGAACTTCATTTTCCCTTGCATAAACGGTGCTGACTTTGTATCGCATCCGCTCATAGCGTGTAGGAAGAGGATGTTTTCCGACACCGTTGAACTCACAGCATTTGATGGAGAAAATGTCAATGGAGAAACGGTGTCCTTTCCAGGTTTTAAAAAGAAAACGTTTTCAGCTCTGTAGAGACCTATCAAAATGACCAAGAGCTTTACATCCTCCCCAACTATATTCACCATCTCATTTTATGGAGCCAGGGACAAAGCAGTGTTTAAAATAAAGGTGTCTGCGTATTCTTTTGCTTGCTTGCATGTAATATCTGGTGATGAAAACCTGTCAATCATCATAGATATTAACCGACCCTTGTTTTTTGGGTTAGCAAGAAACTTTTCTTCGGACGTGGTAGGTATCGTTGTGTCGTCAAACAATACGTCAGTCAAAGCATGCTTCCTTAACTCCTTAAGCACCATATTCAATTTAGTGATAGTATGCTGAATACCAGCTATGTTAACTTTCGTCAAAAATACAAAAAAATTCAAAAATACAAAATTCATACTGGAAATTCTAAAAGAATAATTTTAATTTATGTAATCACGAAAAGTCTGTCATTATATAAAATACAAATTACTACTATAACTTTCTGGAATGAATTCAAAATTTTGAATTAAAAAAAGGTCAAACTGGCAACCTGGACACATACGTCCTGAAATTACAGATAGAGGTTTTCATGACATACGCAGGTACGTCGTGGTGCTTAAGGGGTTAATCGTTTCATTCGCCCATCAGTTTTTTTACCACTTTGTACGTCATCAGGGTAGCCATCAAAGAAAACTACTGCCTGTGGTTGATATTTTGACTACTGCACGTACTCAACATATTCGTCGGATATTAAAGAAAAAGAATGATTTTTAGACCAAACAGCCCTATGCAATTAAAAATAACCATCAATGACGAATTGAACCCTGCCGCTGAACCACTTGGTTGTTAGGGGTTTGAATGCCTTGTAGAGAGTAGATTTGGTTCCTTTTTTTAAGTCATTGTCGAATAGGGACACGGAATAAGGTCCTGGATCATACGTCAAAAACTCCTCAATATCTTCATCCGAGTGCTTTGTAACTGAAATTCGTTGGAACAAAGATGTGGGGTTAATAGAAACCAATTCGTCGTCTACTCGTATCACAGTATCACACTGTTCATTACAACAAAAGGTTTTACTCTGTCGCTCCGTTTAAATTTGACAGTTCCAAAGTCACCAACAACAACATTGTTCATGTCTTTAATGCCTGATTCCCTAGACTTATGGAAGTTGATCCGTTTAGGCAAAAAATAAAACTTTTAGGAACTGAATGTCCGTGTCAGCTTTTATTAGCGAAAGTGTGTTTTAATTATTTTATTTTTGTGTTATTTAAAAGGCAAATTAAAAAGTGCCATATTTTTGTAAAAGAAAATGGAGATTTTGATCCGATCCCAGGTATGCTCAATTTTATTTATATTTTAGTTATGAAGAAAACAATGAACCTCAGATGCAAAAAATATAATCAATCATAATTTTTAGTATCATTAATGGTCAACATTTGCGTTATAACGCCCTTTCAAAGATAATCCGCGAAGTGATGACTTGGTAGCGAAAGGATTAAACTTCGAAAATATTTCTTACATCCGCAAGATCACTTTATTGAATAAACAAAGATTTTCTTGGTAGATGAAAAATAAGAATAATATTAAAAATAAGAATACATTTTATGAGTTCGTCGATATGACGATCTTTCGTTTTAAACTATCGTTCATTGGATTTCAGTGCCTGTTCAGTCCACTATAATTGAGAGTTAGATTTGTTTTATATTAAGAGTTTTAGCACTCTTCTCGATTCGTGAAAAGTTCAGAATTCTCTCTCACTCTAGTAGGATTTTTATCCAGATCATGTGTTGCATCTCAAAAGGTTTCTCGTTCCCTGTCCGCACAAAGCTTGTTGCGGGCGGACTTTCTAGCATTCCCCCGGGTACTATGCGTACCTTGTATTCTCGAACAGAGGTCTAGCACCTCTCCGCGTTCCTCTCTCAGTCACCTGAGTACTTGGCGTAACCTGCATTCTCGAACAGAGGCTTGGCACCTATCAGCGTTTATCTCAATCTGAACTCTTAATTAAAATCCTTTCGCTCATAGTTTTCGCAATGAGAGGGGCGTTTGTCCGAGGAGGGGCTTATCAGGACCACTTGTACCATAGGACCATGACATCACCTGCAAACCAATGCTGTATTGGTTTCTTTCTAAAAGGTGAAACTAAGTAGTTGCACTTTGTGGTTTCTCATGGAGATCTTTTTCTCACCAAGACAGGCCACTAGCAAAGTAAGTCCTGTCATCCTTGTTGGACAATTCTATCAATTATCATTCTAAAGTTTTCCTCTGTTCACAAAAGAAGTTCAGGATTGCCACTATTTCAAAGCAACGCCGATGTGAGAAAATATGCTGGAAATGTTCTTTTAGAAGTTTTTACACGAGAACTCTCAGCTGCTAAACACTGTTTCTCACGCAACTTCACGTAAAAGTAAAAATGGATTCTTTATAGTGTAAAATGGTTAGTTTCTATGTTACATTGATGTACAGAGCCGTATTTCCCGTTGTTTCAGTTTTTGGCTTTTAACACCCATTTCTGTGGCATTCTCATGGCTAAACAATTGATCAGAGAAAAGAATTTCAATTTATAAAATGTATCAAATTTTATCCTCTTTGATTCATATACTGTCGACTTTCACGTAAAATGCATAGTTTTAGAGTTATTTTGATAAAACACAGAAAAGTTCGTTTTTTGTTATATTTTTGTAACAAAAAAAAGTATTTCCCGGAAAAAAGTGAGTTGGAAAACCTCAGATTCATGTTCAGCGACCCCAAAAAATATAAAAGTACCAAATATCAAAATTCCACCAAAACTTTCTTTTATTTTCTACCAAATAACTGGACTAATAATAGGCAAGAAACACAAACACGGAATTGGCTACTCGAAATACTGCGTATGTGGAAAGTATTTATGATCTAATAAACTAATTCAATTTACCTTACCTGTATTTAATGTATCACTTTTGTCCCTCAAAGGCTGACTTTGCGACTGAGAAGTGACACTAGTTAACCAAGTATTTTAACTCTTCGAACTTTTTTCAACGTCTAAAGATTTTCTCTTCTTTTCTTTCCCTTTTCATAGCGCCACTATGGTACACACGTTTCATGTTGACATAACTGTGACACTGCTCTAACTACAACCATCATGGCCCGCTTACGACTTAGAAGTAGGGGAAGCCTGACGTCACACAGGGGAGCCCCCTTTTACTCTGCCAATTATGCTTCAACAATTTGAGTTTTATCATCAAAATTTCGAGTAAATAACACTTTTAATATTAAACTAAAACTACCAATATACATATAAACAAATTTTATTATATACATAACAAATTAATTTTGTAAATGAATTTACAAACATGGAACAGGTGTGAATATTTGAACTTCAAAATATATTTTATGCTTTACAAATTGCAGGATTTGTCAGTGTTGAGAACAGTGCAGGGACAACAAATATTTGACGTCAATTTATGCTTAGCTGCAACACAATTTTGCTTCTATTTTATAAACAGAAATTTGGTATCACCTGTATGCTAATGACTTTCCCCTTTATTCAAATAACCTATTCTCCATATTTTATATCATTTCTCCACTCTTTATGAATATAAACAAAATTTAACTATACAGATTAAATTTTCGGTTATTTTTAGCACGTTCGAAATTAAAATGACTAATTAATTACTAAATTAAAATAAACATAAGAAAAATGAAAATAAGTTGCATTTAATCACTGATTTTATACCATTTATTATATCAACAGAAAAAAATAGAGTATAAATGTGTCAGTAATAGTCTGAGGGAAAATTGAGTAGCTATAATTAAGGGAAAAAAATACATTTTTTACCCCTCTAAAAATTAGTTTTGAAAATAAATTTGGGTATTTGAGTGGGTAAGCTCGGACTTCACGCGCCTATTCGGTAAACAGGCCGTGACAACCTTACTACGAGACTGAGCAAATGAGCATCGCATACGCCTATGAGCACTACACAGAGCTCGATTAGTTCTTCCGCTGGCCAAACGCCACTGCGTAGGCTACCATAAACAAAAAACAACTGGGCACTGCTTAAAATTTATTGGAAATAAATTTGTGGGAAAAAAAGTGGGATCGTTAAATTAGTGGGAAATAGTGAAATTTGTCTAATGTAACTAATTATAAATTTGTACTCATATATCCATTTTTGGGGGCCCCCTTGGTCCGGGGGCCCTCGGCAATCGCCGACCAGCCGACCTGGCCAGTCCGGGCCTGTTAAAATAATCCAGAAGGTATACGCTGTATCCACCGTATATCCTCCATTACATCCCTGTCTGCAGCCTCCACTTTTCTTAGCATCATATAAGGTTATTAGAAACAATTTAATAAGAAACATATACTACAGGCCTACAATATCAATGTACACTAATTTACCTTTCTATATAATACTTTGATCATATATATCTGTGTTTGTGCGTGCATGTGTCACAGTGAGAGAAATAATATGAGCCCCCCCCCCTACATTTTCTTGAGCACCCCCTAATTTTTACTTCTAGCTACAGCCCTGTTCCCAACCTGGGGTACGCGTACCCCTGGGGTTACGTGGCGGGCCTACTGGGGGTACGTGAAAATAATATCGGTAATGGCGGAATTCACAAAATTGGTTCAACTGAAAACACATAAAGAAAATTGATAGTTTTGGATTACAAAGTTAGTCTCACGTGTAAATCCATTATGTTGCATTTAAAAAGAAAGAAAAAGCCCACAAGACCTAATAATTCATTGATAATGCAATGTCACTGGCTCCGCCCACTGTTAAGCATATTACATGAGTTCTTATATATTTTCCCCCATCTTCCCGAAAACTTCAAGTAATAATTATGCAATATTCTTTTCTCCTCAGTTTTTTTTTTCTTTGTTCCGTTTATAATAATAACGTCAGAGTTTCTGGCTTTAATGTCTGTTGTTAAAACGTGTTGAAAAGCTGGCCGTTATTTTCGTTTTTGAATAGGCGGAGTTCTATCAGTAACGTATTTTAATACAAAAGCGTCCATCATTTTAATGAGCATTTAATTTGAAGTGTTTATTTATTAAATGAGTGACTTTGTTTTGTGCTTAAAATGGATAAATGGTTGAAAACCCAAACTCTTAAGAGAACTGCAACAGCGATTGAAATTGAACCTGGTGAGTCTGGAACTGCAAGTACTTCGAAACAATCTAATTATTTAGAAATGCTAGACAGCCTGTGTGCAGCAGTTAATAGCCCTGTTCTGATAAGTGGTAAACCTAATACTTTAAATAAAACTGAAAGCATCAGTGCTCCATTAAAGAAAAGAACATATAATAATGAGTATTTGAAATATGGATTTTCATTCACGGGAGAGGAAAAATTTCCAAAACCACTATGCGTTGTATGTGGAGAGATATTGTCTAATGGTAGCATGAAATCTTCTTAAATACGCCATTTAGAGACAAAACATCCAATTTATAAACAAAATGATGTTAGTTTTTTTCAGTGACTATCAAGCGACCTTACTGTAGCATCTTACGTGTTTTCTACAAACAAAGACAATGAGAATGCTGTTGAAGCATCGCACAGAATATGCTACCATATTGCTAACTGTGGTAAAAATCATACAATTGCTGAAAATTTGATATATCTTTGTACCAAAGATGCTCTCGAATGTATGTTTAGTGAGGAACATGTGAAAAAAATATAAATATTCTTTTCTCAAACAATACAGTTGCTCGAAGGATTAGTGGTATGTCTGCCGATATTGAATCTACAGTAATTCAAAGAATAAAAAAAGTCCCTGCTTTTCAGTTCAGGTGGATAAGAGTACGGATATCTCCAATGTGTCAATTTTGCTTGTTATTGCAAGATATTTGAATGATAATGTACTTGAAGAAAATTTGCTACTCTGCTATCCTCTCATAGAAAGATGTACAGGAAAAGATATATTTAATGCCATTAACAGTTATTTCTCTGAAAAAGAAATTCATTTGACCAATTGCTGTTGGGTTTTGCACTGATGGTGAAAATCTATGTCTGAATGTTATATAGGCTTACGTGGTCTAATAAAAGAAATTGCACCTCATGTAGCGTGGAACCATTGCTGTATACACAGACACAGTCTAGCGCCAAACCCCTGCCAGACTCGTTGAAGGAAGTACTGCACCAAAAGTTGTCAAAGTTATTAATTTTATTAAGGCCAATTCAACAAACTCCAGACTATTCAAATCTTTGTGTGAACAGATGGACAGCCCGCATACTACATTGTTTTTGCACACAGAGGTGAGGTGGCTTTCACGAGGAAAAGTACTTGAAAGATTATTTGAATTGAGGCATGAAGTTCAAGTTTTTTTTAGATCATCCTTTTGAGCTGAGCCCCAAATTTCATGAAAAAGAATGGCTTCAAATGCTTGAATACTTATCTAACATTTTTTCAGAAATAAATAAACTTAATTTAGGATTACAGGATAGTTCCATAACCATTTTTAAGGTATCTCACAAGATCGAGTCTATGATTAAAAAATTAGATTTTTGGGAATCATGCATCAGAAAAAACCAACCAGAAGTTTTTCAAACAGTTTACGTTTTCTTATCTGAAAACGAGCTAAAATTATCGGAAGAAGTAAAACCTTGAATAATGGCTCATTTAACAGCACTTAAAACGTCTTTTACACAATATTTTCCGAAGCACAGTTGTGAAAATAACTGGATTTAAAACCTATTTAACGATTTGTTCTTTCAACAAGCCGAAAATTTATCAGTTTCTGAAAAAGAAAAATTGATCGAACTTTCGACTGATTCTTCTTTACAATCTGATTTCAACCAAAGAAATATTATTGCTTTTTGGATAGCAGTAAACGAAGAATACCAAGAACTCGATGATAAGGCTATAAAACACTTGTTGCCTTTCACAAATACCGAGCTTGTCGAAACAGCATTTTCGTCTTATGCGTATATTAAAAGAAAATATCGCAATAAGTTTGACGTTGCTCCTGACTTGAGACTATATCTGTCTTCGTTTGAACCCGATTTTAAGAAACCCAGTTCCATGAAACAGGCTCCCATTGAGAGTATGAAAGTCATTTTTATTATTTGTATATAATGAGACAAAGTTGTTATCAATAATCATCGTAAGATAGCTAAAATTTCTTTTAATGCTATGTTGATTTTTCTGTAATGTTTAGATAATATTATAAAAAAGCAATATTATTTTTAAAATGCAAGTTAAAAAATAAAAGGTTAGTAATGTCAATATAATTTGTGTTGATTTATTATTTGGTTGTGATAAGAAGATTACTAATGAAAAAAAGCATGTTTGCTTTATATGGTTGAGTGAAGAAGGAGGGAGATGTTTATGAGAAATGGGGGTACGCCGAAATGAAAAGGCTAAGAAAGGGATACGTGAACGGAAAAAGGTTGGGAAGCGCTGCCTTAGGTGGTCCCTACCATATTCTGTTTTTCACGATTTCCACGACAGCTATATCTCAAGAACGAACAGATTACTGTCATTCAATTTTAGTTGCAAACGATTTGATTTAATATGTCAAAGAAATTTTTGTGATGGCCGCAACATACTAGTTTATGTGGGGGTCTTAAAACATGAAAGCAGATTATAATCAGAGAATCAAATTTCAGCGTAATTTTTCAAACTAACTTATTACACAGAAGCATATAGTTACTTGCCAACCTTCAATTAAACTTCCGTAAAATGTGAGTTAATTTGATCCGGGTTAAAGACGTTCATAAGACGTGCAGAAGAATTATTTGATCTAACAATATATATTTAATTTCATATTTTTACTTGGAACCTATTTGATTACATTTATTTAAAAAAAAATAATGTTTTGAAACATGTTTAACCTGGGTCAAATCAACACACATTTTATACGGAAAAATAGTGCGAAGTTCGCCTGGTATGCAGAGGCATTGTGTAAAGGCATGCTATTTTTACATGGAATATTTCCCTTGGATGATCAACTATGAATATTGAAAAAATATACATAACTAGTCGGATGTGCCAATCCCAAAACTTTCTTCTATCTCACACAGGTTTTGCATACACTAAAAAGAATCAGCAACCAATTTATATCAAGGTCTAACTGAATCTAAAGTTTTATTAAATTCCGTGCATTAGTTTTTGAGATATGACTATTACTAAAATCGTGTTAACCTTGCAAAATGCAGCATAGCAGCGCCACCTGTTGAGAGATTTAGACCAAAACCTAATTAACAACAACTTACGACAACGTCTAACTGAATCTGAAGTTTGATGAAAATCCGTGCATTCGTTCTTGAGATATAGTTATCGTAATAATAATGCAAAAAGTAGCATAGCAGCGCCACCTGTTGGGCTAATTACACCACAACGTGAGCAGCATCTATTTATGTCTAGGTCTAACAGAATCTGAAGTTTTATGAAGTTCCATGCATTAGTTCTTGAGATATAGCTATCGTAAAAATAATGTAAAAAGTGGTGTAGCAGCGCCACCTGTTGGGATATCTACACCAAAACGTAATCAGCGTCTATTTGTGTCAAGGTCTAACTGAATCTGAAGTTTGATGGAAATAAGTGCATTAGTTCTTGAGATAGAGCTATTGCGGAAATCGCAAAAAATGCAGCATAGCAGCGTCACCTGTCGGGCGATTTTCACCCAAAACTAATCAGCACCAATCTATATCAGAGACTAACTGAATATAAAGTTTTATTATATTTCGTGCATTAGTTCTTGAGATAGAGCTCCCACAAAATTTTTGTTATATACAGACAGACATAATCACAGAGAGACATTTTCTAAAAACAGTCAAATCGTGTTCAGGACATTCTAAAACGCATAAATCCGTGTCGAAAAATTTCATGAATCCAATACTTTCTTCTTGTAAAGATTGAAGAAAGTAAAAATGATGAGTACAGTTTTATATTTTAAACAACACTGCACTAGATGTTTATCTAAATTATAAAACGTAACGTGGGCGAAAAATCGGATGGGTTTGACTTTCTCAGTCCCCTAAAAGTTGCGGGGTACCCTCAGGGTCGGACTGGGCCAGGGAAAAGGGCGCAGACCTTGAATTTTCAGAGGGCGCAAACATTTTAACGAACTTAAATCAATTTTACTTACTTGTGCTGTGTCTGGACTTGACAAAGTTTAACATATTCGCATAGCACCAAGTAGGAAAAGGGCTTAATATTATATTCCTGAGTTTAGATAGACAACTTCGCTATATATTCCCAGTGCAAGTTTGAAGTTTCATTCATTCTACATAATGCTACACAGTTTTTCAAGCCATTTCATGTAATATTCAAAAACTTTAGAAAGTTGAATACAGATTACCTTGTATCCTACTTTATTCTTTTGTCAATAGATACCTTAGAATAGTCATGGTATAAAAGGGATCACTCCTTACTAATTATCAGTGGGTGAGAGGTTCTGCTCTCGAAGCTGGTAGACGGGAGGTGCTGGGTTCAAACCCCTGTCGCGTTCGTCGACCTAAACGGTCGGAGTTTTCCGTGGTTTTCTTCGAACCTTGCGTAAATACGGGTTAGGATCCCTTAAAAAGACCCCCACGGAGGGCACTCCCCCCCTAGGCCCTATATCCCTCATGTTGATAACTGGACGTCATAAATCAACCCAACCCCCTTACTAATTATCCTGCAAATAAAATATAAAAAAATACATAGGTACCAATTTATTGGGAATAATTTCTGCTATTAAACTATACTCGAAAATTTTGTTTCGGGTATTGTCTACATTTAAAAAAATGCACGAACGTTGATTTTTCAAATTGTAACACCTATGTTTGAGTTCTCTGGATCAAGACAGCCTGGGAATATACTTATCTTAATTCTTCATTGAGTTATAAAAGAAAATGTGTTAGGGATTTAAAGAAAAATTTCGGAAAATAAAATTTAAATCTTACAAGAAAAACTACTGAACACCCATTTAGTCAGCAGCAAACTTATACAGGAACTTAAAATTTATAATAAACTTTCTTTATATAAAAGTAAACACTACAAAATGTTTCTAGTAAATTTCTAAGTGCTACTTTCTGTAGATTATTTGAAAACAGAAGGCGATCCCCTAAGGAAGGTTCTCTGCATCTTGAAAACTAATTATTCAAATGAACTGTACACTTACACACAGATTTTTATTTATACAAAAAATAATGTAGGTGATAATTCATAATTTTTAAAATGAATTTATTAATAACTTTCATAATTAAAAATATGTCTTTGGATACAAAAAACCTGGAATATATTTGGTTCTATAAAGTGTATTTCATTAAAAAAATAAATAAAAATTCTATCGAATGATTTTTATAAGTTTCTCAAATGGATTTTTAACATTACCATTCTCAAATTTTAAACTCTTCTAACTCTATGAAATTTTAACATAAAGTATTTAAACTATACCTTGTCCTGGGCTGTATCGATCCAATGAACTCAAATAGGGTCTCAAAAACATGTGTTATTATTTGAAAACTCAAAGTTGGTATAATTATTAATATGTAAACGACTCCTCCTGTAACATACTTAATCCATAGCTTTAATTATAGTAGACATTATTTCCAATCGATTAGTAACCTATAGATTTTTTACAATTAGTTTTAGAAGAATTGGTAGGGGGTGATCTCGTTTTTTTTTCCAGGACTGTAAAAGCAATTTCAGACATTATTACAAGTTTGACGGTATTTATGAATTTTTTTAAACCGTCGTCTAGCTGAGAGATATGACTTGACCAACTCTTCCCTTTTATAAAATTCTTTTTTCACTTAAGCAGACACAGAATTGTTGGACATCATCAGTCCATTGTTTTCTAGTTTCGTTGGCCAACGACTGAGTTTGGCTACTTCCAATAGCTGAGCCAAGCTAATCGTCGGTCTAAAGATATGAGTTCCCATTTGACCAACAGTTATGTTTGCTTGCAAAACTGCTCTAATAATAATATTAAAATATGCAAACAATTGATCCCATTTTAATTAGAAACTTCAACTAATCTTTTGATTTTTTAACCAAAAATTAATTATGCTTCTGAGTCATTCCATGCAAAATGAGCAAAAATTAAAAAAAAGTCGTGGCCACATAGTAACCGATTTTAATAAAATTTGGTACACAGATTCAATTCATATTTAAATAGAGCTATTCAAAATATCTTGACAAAAAATAAAATATTTTGGAAGTTCTGGACATTTAAAAAACTCGTGACATAGAATGGCTTGTATGGAATCGTTCAAAGTTGCAACTTTAAAGTTCCGTATCTTGAAAATTATTTAACATAAATAAAATTTATTCATAATATTGTAACCCATGGACAGTTATTATCATATTTATTTAGTAATAATAATTTCGTAACACCATGGTTAACCTTAAATTGGTTCTAAAAATTGAAAAATTGAAAATTTTGAGAAAATTAAAAGCGTTAAAAAAAATCTAAGAAATTTAAAAACATATGTGAAATTGATGTACGATGTAATTTTACATATGAAAACCAAATTTCTCAAATTTGGAAGTTGCCATTTATTTTCTTCATCTTCAAAATAGCTTAGAAACTTTAAAAAAAATTACAAAATCACAATTTTTCCTCTTATGTATACTTAAAAAATCAAATGAAGGAAAAACGTGACATTAACAATATTACAAAAGCATAAAGTTCAAAAAGCCCATGATATGCTGAAAAAAAAATTCAAGATTGCCTTTTGATTCCTTACATAAGAGAAATAAGTTAAAGTTAATATTTTTTATGTGCTTTGGGCTATTTCACTTCAAATATCTGCGCCTTTACATGCGTTTCTGCTATCTTGCAAAAAAAAATATATGTAGTGCTGCCATCTATCCGGAGCCTTGATTACTATTAATTGTTTGCCCCGTTTAAATCAATAATTTATTCTACTCTAATTTAAAATATTGTTGAGGAAAAATAAACGGAAGGCAAGAATGGAAGTTTCTATATTTAAAATATACACTTTTATCTATCACGTCAAATAATTAAAAAGTTTAGGATGCTTCCCTCGTATTCAAACAAGTAAACTAAATGTTGAATTTTTTCCCTCAAAACTTTTCATTATTTATTTTTTTTTTCATTAAGAAATAAAAAGGCAAGAATCAAAGTTTCTATATTTAAAATATATACTTTTATCTATAACGTCAAACAATTTTAAAATTGTAAGACCTTTCCTTCTTGTTTAAACAAATAATTAAAATATTGCATTTTCCTCTCAAAATTTTTCATTATTTATTTTTTTCTCATTATGGAATAAAAGGACAGTTACTAAATCACTCCAATCTGTTACTTATTATTCATTCTTAATTATAAATAATTTTTGATATAGTCTTTCCACTCCTACGGCTAATAATGAAAATTGAAATTTCAAGCATGTAGACACAACCTCGATCTTATATCAACTTTTAATGTAAGTTTTAGTACTTAAATAAACAATCCTGAAATCTGTTATTTTACATTTACTCATAAATAAATATGATCTACTTATATGCTGATTTTCATTAAAATCTATGACATGTCAGCCACAGCTGATTTGCTCATTTTGCATGGAATGACCCTTCCAGAATTACCTATTAAAATTGCTTCTAATTTAGTTTCCTTGGTTTAAGAAATGTTTCCTCATTTTGCATTTGTATTTAAACAAATATCTCTAAAACTATTCTGCAAATAAATTTTACTTTTATGACTACTAAAATGCAAGAATATCAGTGATAAGAGCTCCAACCTCTATTTAAAGAATATATATTTATTTGAGATAATATGAATTAGTTCTCAAGTCAGTTATAAACATGGTATAGATGCAATTTCTGATATAATCTGACAGCAAATGCTGTTTATTTACTACAGCTTTTTTTTGTCTTTAGTAAAATAGAATCTTTAAATGTCGTCTCTGACGGTGTCTGCCTCATCACACATACAAAATAAAGATTTAGTATGCAAAATTCGTTCAAAAAATATTTATATCGAGAACAAAAATGTACTTTCAGTATAGAAATAGAAATTTTGAAAACTCATGCTTGGTTTTTTCCTTTGAAAAAGTACTACATACTATAGCAGTATTTGAATGTCCAAATATAGGGGTATTTGAATGTGGAAATAACTCTTGCTTGTGAAAATATTACACTTGCAGCATTTGGAATATGCTGAATTGATATCGCACTACAAAAAAGTTTTACTGAAAACTGACATCAAAAATAGCGATTAGTAGCCTTTAATCGCTAAAATAATGGAGTAAATTTGTTTTTCTCAGTACCCGCTTCCCATGATTTGCAAATTTCTTATCATAGTTAGAGATCAAGGGAAATTAAGTTTCCATAATTGAAAGAACTCCTCCGGGGATTGTAATCCTGCAAGCGACAGGATTTTGCTGCCATCGTTTTATAATTAAAAAAACCTACAAAAGTTTATGAATAGTAATCATTGCTTTATTTAATGATAGATTTTTCCGTGATTAAATAAAGCAATTTTTTTATTTAAAATACATACCAGAATTTCCGAATAGTTATTTAATTACGGAAAGGCTGTCATTAAATAAAGCTAAAAGAAAATTTTGGTAGGTATTTTGAATGAAAAAACGCTGGCCGCGCGATCCCAGCTTGCAGAATTGCAATTCAGAAGTGCCATCGAAGTTGTATTTATTCCTCGAAAAGTTATGTTTTCCAGTCAACAACAAAATCCGCACAAAACGTTTTTGCCTTCTAATATTTATATCTTTTTTTATAAAGTTGCTTTTTCGATAAGCATGGTTTCAATTATAGGTCCATTCAGGGACAGCTTTAAAAAGGCGCAAGGTCCCCTGGGTATTGCAGTAGAGGGTAGCAAAATATTTGATCTGAGATTAAGACCTAAAAAATATCATCCTAAGAACCGATGAAAAAAAATCTCTCTCAAGGCGCTGGAGTAGAACATGGGCGTGAGCTTTAGTGACCAGGGCACGCCAGGGCTATTAAAACTTTCCCTAGGTGTCCGTTTTCTATACTCAATCATATGCAAACACGTCCGCTTTGGTTTCCGATTCTGACAATTCCTTCGATGCATTTTCATTTTCTTTATGATAGTAAAAAATCTCTCTCTTTTGCTATCTGTCTATTAGTTGATGATTATCCCTAAGCAAATTCTCGAAATTTAGTACACTAATCATAATATATGTCTGTGGAAAAATATAAGGGCCTAAGGGCGCGAAATTTTCCTTGGCTGAGGGCGCACCGGCCCTCGGGCCGATGGGCCGACGGGCCAGTCCGAGCCTGGGTACCCTAAAATCAGTCCCTTAAAAGTTGCGGGAGCTATATCTGGTAATCCGACATTGCGTATCTTATGCGTAGTGTTGGAGTGTTGCCAGGTGTCCCGATTTTCAGGGACTCGAAGAGCTGTCTCGCGGAACCACTGCACGGGACATCAAAAGTCCCAATTTTTCATGATGCACAATTTTTTTTTAAATTTCTTTTAGTATCCTGCTATGCATTAGTCTGCATCGATTGGAACTTAATATACAATGAAACATGTCAAGACAAAACCCAGGGCCCGACTTAGACTATCTGGGGCCCCGGGGCTAACATAATTCTGGGGGCCCCCTTCTATCTATCCCTGGAAATTGTTCGGGAAATATGTTGAAGTGACTAGTATTAAACTTCATACCCATTGTACGTATACATAAATTTCTAACAAAGTACTATTTACATCTATATACAGGGTATCACAAAAAAGATGGTCACAACTTTAACAGATGACAAAACACTATTTTTTTATATAGGAATATAACGACTCATGCGAGTTTCTGAAGTGTAAATGCAGGTCTTTCAGTCACTCTTAGTTATTTGTTATAATATCAAATTTTCTACCACATTGTAAAATTTAATCTTTGTAGCGCATCAGCATGCATTTGGGTGATTCCATAATACAGAAAGACAAGTGCAGGCATGCACTTATACTAAAGCAACAAATCTCAACACTTGTTGTGTTGTTACTTCATTCCTCATGCTCTAATGCATTTTTATATAAAATTTTATAACATTAGTTTTCTGATGATGTAGATTGTTCATTTTTGGGGACATCGGGCACAGGAAGCAGAGAGTGGAAGTGGAAGGCTACACTCCCTTCCTGAATCTTTGAAAATGTAATAATTTTTATCACTTTTGGCCAATTTAAACCATTTTGCATTCTTTTAACAAAAATCCTAATTAAGCCTAGAGGGGGCCCCCTCTCAGGTGGGGGCCCGGGGCAGCTGCCCAGCATGCCCTTGTATAAGTCAGGCCCTGACAAAACCTCTATACAACGGAAAATTTTGAAGTCGTTTCAAATGGAATACTTTACAAATCTACCTGTCTAGACGAAAGCCTGTTTAAAACGAAATGTCTTGCAGTTAATAGCGATTTTGTTTTTACAGGTTTTACTGTACTTTGTTCAGTAAATCCTGTGTAAACGGAACCCGTTTATAGCAAAATTCTGTTCTAAAAGTCATAATTTCATTGTCCCAGCGATTTTGTTTTTACAGGTTTTACTGTACTTTGTTCAATAAATCCTGTGTAAGCGGAACCTGTTTATAGCAAAATTCTGCTCTAAAAGTCATAATTTCATTGTCTCAGCAATTCCGCTTTCACAAATTTTACTATGTAAGATTGTTGGGTTTATTTAGTATAGCAAGGCGGAATCACAAGAGACCGGAGAAAATTTCCGTTTTAAACAGATTTCCGTCTTATTAGGTATAATTGTATGGTATTCTTACCGTTGGGATAACGAATTTTTTAAGTTTAAGGCTGTTCACGAATCCAAACTGGCTACTTTATGGCATATTTTTTAATTCATTTTTGTACGGAAACGTATGAAATTGGCAGGTGTTCTTATTCATAAACTATGTAATCGAAAGACGTTTTCAATTTTTTGGTAAAGGCGGAAGATCTTTCAGAAAATACTGTCAAAATTGGCGTTTTGAACCAAATTTCCGATGCGGCAGCCCGAGACGCGAGGAAAATTTATCGTCACGTGACACGAATCGCTTATAACTCGATAAGTAATCTATTTATTAAATAATGGAAAACTCATTTCGATTCCAATCTCTCTGGCATGTCAATTTGATGCCTTTGCGTTTAAAAATGCGTCACAAAATGTGTCAGAAAGTTTCGCATTGTTGAGCAGGTCATTTGAGAACCACCTTAGAACAGTATTTCGTTATAGACAGTTTTCATTTTAATAGGGTTTATAGTATTTTTATGTCCCGATTCAGAAGCCGTTGTCTGGCGCTCCCTGTCCCGCATTTTCTGACTCCGGATCTGGCAACACTACTTATACATAGAGGTGCCAAGTTCCCACTAACCTACCGTAATATGTTGTTTAATCTGACCCAGTTTAACGACGCTTCAAATCAGAAAAATTATTGGATAAATCTTTATTTATTTAATTTCAGATTTTTACGTGGAATTTATTTAATTTCATTTCTTAAAAAAACTTCTGGCTCGAAACGTGTTAAACCGGTTAAATTAATCCACATATTACGGAATATTAATGAGAGCTTGGTACCTCTGCTTATACAAAATGCTACATATTTTATCAAATCTGTCCTTGACTGATTAATAGGTGGCTGGCTACTTTATCCGTTAAGTGTTGTGTTCTATTTTAATCTAATCGCGCTCCCGATAAAGGCGCGTCTATTTATTGAGAGAGCTCAACACTTTTCTTCGCTCTGCAGCAACCCAGGAATCTATAATAAGTTTTTTTTTTTTTTAATAGTTAGACGCTCTTCATAAGCATCATGCCTAAGCCGATCGTTCTGTACCAGATACCCGCCAGCCCCCCTTGCCGTGCGGTCCAGATGTGTGCCGAGCACCTGGGCATCGAACTGACCAACAAGCTCGTAGACCTCTTCACAGGGGAGCAACTGAAGCCGGAGTTCCTAGCGGTGAGTACGATTCTTTTGGGCGTCGCACTAGGTAAAATGGCGGCATGATTATTTATTTACATTTTCTATTCGCAGAGCCGACCTAAAAACATTTTGCCGCCCGTGCGAGCATTCAACTGGATGCCTCTCCCCCCAGAGTCGTCCATAGGGGTGTGCGACAGGTGCGGCCGCACAAGGCCTCGCACCCAGGAAGGCCTCGCGCCCGAAAAAAAAAAATAATAATGCGAAATAGCTAAATATTTATTATTTATTTTGTTGTGAGTTATTTATTTCGTAATAAAATTTATGTGTGTAAACATGCTTATTTATAAAATGTAAAATGTTTTATTAGTAATATGTTCGGTGAAAGTTGTGGACGCTCGAGAAGAGAATAGATTGTTTTTAGCTTATATTCTATCTATATTAGACATTATTATACTCAAATGACTATTTGTAATGTAATAACACAGATTTGCTTTCTCTCTTGTGTTATCAAGATTCTCTTTTTATTATACGAATATCGATGAATAACAAATTATCTACACGCATGCGCATATGTCCCGTCGCATAAACACGGTTGCCAAGCAAGATAGTCTTGCCGGACACGACATTACAAACCAACAAAACTTTTAAAGGTTTGGCGGATTCGAGTCGGCATCTTTTGGCGCTCCGGACTACGAGACAAAAGATTTAAAGTTTCCAATAAATATGAAAAGTTTCAGAGGTTCTTAAAAAAAGAGAAAATTTTGGGACGTATTGATTTTTTACTCATATTTTTTCCTTTTTTTTTTTAAATTTTCTTATTAAATAACAAAAATATTAACATACTTAATTGTCTAATTAAATAAAAAACTTTAATCAAGTTGCAATTAAAGAAAGAATAGCGTTTATAGGTAATTTTATTTTATCTTTATCACATTCATTACTGCCACAATATGAAATAGTTTGATCGAGTAATTTAATTGATTAAACTTTGACTACGAAATTTTTCGTTATGAGAAATTGCTGCAACAAATGACTATTTTTTTTTTCTATTCGTCGCACTTTTACAAAAAGAAAAAAATCTTTGCCATTCTGAAAGGTTATATTCCATTTATAGTTTATATTAGTCTATTAATAGTTACATTTGTACGCTATGACAATTTCAAGAGAAATTTATCACAAAGAAATTTTTTTTGTAAATAGTATAATACGAAACAAAAATGTAAAAATATTCGATAGTGGCAGCCTTGCTATCGGTCCGTGGAAAGTACAGCTCCCGCCGCGCCGTAACCAAAAGCATAAATATTTTAAACATTATCTTTGATTTATTTTTCTATTTAAATTGTCAGAAAGAAATTAACAATTTTATCCTCTAAACCAGCGGTTCCCAATCTTTTTTCTCTCACGTACCCCTTGTTTACACTTTTCATTTATGCGTACTCCTTCCCGCATAAACCCATTCCAAATATTTTTGCTTTCGTTCATTGGTAATGTTCTTATGCTAGTTAGCAATGTTAGATGAAGTTCTCAAAACACTAAATATAACTTGAAAATTTCAAATTAAGCACTCACAAAAAAGAGATGAAGCTCTACACCCGTCAATACAAGTTAATAAATTTATACTAATGCTGACCAGTCGCACACTAAAATGATGGCCGGATGCTTTCAAATGGGTTTCAAATGAAATCGTATAAACCAGAAGCCTCGATACGATTCATGTATTTTTCTGAGCATTTCTAGAATTACTAGAAAGAAAACAACAAAAGAACATATGCGAAATCGTAAGATATTATTAGGAGTGGGCGGAGATAAAGGCGACATATGATCAACCGAATGCTAAGTTTAAGCATTTTTCTTTATTTAATGTGAATAACCTATTTTAATTTTACACAACTCTCCCTTTGTAAACCAGGGTTCGTACGTTTTTACCACAATTTTTTAATAGAATTTTCCGTCTTATTTAAATGCAAAAAAGTATCACAAATCCTGCAATTTCTGCTATTTAAATATTAAACAGTAAAACTCTATTCAAAAAATGTGGTGAAAGCGTACGAGCCTTGCAAACGAAAATTTTTCTCTTTTCATTTTAAATTTTATTTTTTGCGTTATCCACCATTACCAATATAATTTTAACGTACCCCCAACTGTTTCACCACGTACCCCCAGGGGTACGCGTACCCCAGGTTGGAAACCGCTGCTCTAAGCCGTTTTAAAAACTGCTTGATTTTGGATAATTTTAATTGACTCACGGCTGATAAATGATCGCCTGCTCAAGAATGCCATGTAAATGTACTAGAATTCTGCATGGGCCGAAATTTTCAGTCCCGGCCAGAGAAAGCTATACTGAAGGCCATGGTATACGGAATTACAATATTAATGATCATATTCAAATGAACACTCATTTAAATTAAATAATTTAGAAGGGAAGAAAAGGGTGGTTAAAATGTTAATATTTTAAATCTTTATAAAGGGGGGGGGGGAAGTAGATTTTTAAAAATATTTCTCTTTAATTCATTAAACAAAAATAAATTTCTAAAGATCCCTTTAACAAATGTGCAGTCGTCAAGAAAAAAGAAAAAAGAGAGAGAGAGAGAGCATCAAAAAGTAAAATATATCTATATCACGGAAACTACTTATTGGAATGCGCTGTACACATATAATACAGGACCTGATTATTACCTGAGGGAAAAACTTCCACTAGTAAATTTCAATAGAAAATTTTGTTATATTTAAACGCCTTATTCAGCAAAATTTGAATAAGAAATATTTCTTAGTCGTTTTTACTGGTGGAACTTTTCTTCGGCGGTAATACCCTTTCTTACATGCTCATTTTTTTTAGAATTGTGGTTCATTTTCTGTGAAAATGGCGACCATAATTTATAATTTTTTTAATGTGAATTTATAAATATTTTTTATAATTCAAATCTTGTTTTACTTACCCATCATACGTAGTATAGGGTAAGTCTTGTAATCGTTTTGAAAATCGAAAATTTTTTTTGACGGATTTACACGTTTCAGACACTGGAGATTCCGAAAAACATATTTTTAGAAAAAAAATTTTGCCGTCCGTCTGTGTGTCTGTGTGTCTGTGTGTGTGTGTGTCTGTAAACGCTCTATCTCCCGAAAAAATTGAGATAGAGACTTGCAATTTGGTATGTACTTAGTATGTAATAATGGGAAGAAGCCTATTTCATTTCATTAACCTCGATTAACCGGAACTATTTTATTCGGACCCTCGAAATATTCGTTCTGATAAAAGGTATATAAAAATTTTCGAAATTGTTTATTTTAAGAAATGAATATAAAATACAATAAAAAAACATAAATTTTACATAAAGCATGAAGTCGATCGGATAATTAGTTGCCGAGATATTTGGAATCCTATTTTCCACACTCTTCGATTTTTCATGACCCTGTATTTCATCCAAATTTCACTTCAAAGAGATATTTTAATTGGAAATTTGACGCTTAATCAGATGCAATAAACCGCTAGTTAATAGGATTATTATTTTTGGAGTTATAAGGAAAAACCTCTTTCAAGCAATTCAGTAATCGAGCCTTTAAAGTTTGTGACGTCATCAAGCCACGATTTTATTTGAATTGCAATGCATTTTATAAGTAGTTTACACATTTTTATTTTAATATTTTACATTATGCATATCCATGATGGGTAAGTATTACGGTGGCCCCCAACGACTAGTTTTAATTAAAATAAAATTCCTGAAATATCTTTCGGTCTATGCATTGTATCACATAAAAAAAATCAGTAGGATGATTTTTTTCGAGAAAATGACAAATAAGTTTGTCATGCGAATTATCAACATTTGCATCCTCAAACTTTGAACTCATCTAACTTAAGAAGATTTAAGAAAAGTATACAATCGGTGGTTTTTCCCCAGGCTACCTGTATCGAAGGAACGAAAAATGTTGTCAAAAGTGGGCTTTACCATTGGAAAATTCAAAGTCGATACAATTATTAATATATGTCATGTGAATTATTAACATTTGCATCCTCAAACTTTGAACTCATCTAACTTACGAAGATTTAAGAAAAGTATACAATCGGTGCTCTTTTTCCCGGGCTACCTTAATCGAAGGAACGAAAAATGTTGTCAAAAGTTGGAAAATTTAAAGTCGATACAATTTTTAATATATAAATGACCTACTTCTATTTCAAAATTGTATTCAAGTTCGAAAAGTAGACACAATTCCCAGTCGAACAGTGTCTTTTGAATCTCTCTTTGGCAATTAAAACATATAGGGATGTTCTCTCTCTCTCTTTAACGTATGTACAGTATAATACCACTGATTGACAAAAAAAAAAAAAAAAAAAAAAAAAAAAAAGAAAAAGAAAAAGAAAGAAAGAAAGAAAAGAAAAGAAAAAGAAAGACATTCCAAAGTATAAATTCCCGGCCTGCCAAACCGGCAGAAAAAGAATAGCCCGAGTCCAGTCCTGGTATTATGAAAGAAAATTGGCCAGGGTCTGTATAAACATCTACTAAAACATCCCCCTCAATGAAAAAGCGTAATCCTGGGTGCTCCATGCCCCACCAGTGGCTGAGAGGTTCTGCTCTCAAAGCTGGTAGACCGGAGATGCTGGGTTCAAACTCTTGTTGCGCTCGTCGACCTAACCATTCGGAGTTTTCCGTGGTTTACTTCGAGCCTTGCGTCAATACGGGTTATGATTCCTTAGAAAGACCCCCAAGGCGGCACTCACCACACCGGCCCATAGCCCAAGCGCGGATAATCGGCCGTAATAAATAACCAACTAATCAACCAACCTAGGTGCGCCATAGTGTTTGGCATACAAAAGCTTTTTCAAAAGTTGATTGCATTTTGGAAAGTAGTGTTGCCAATTTAACAGAATTTTTTTTTAATTCAAAGTATCTATACCAGAATTTGCGAATAGTTACCTCTACTTTATTTAATCACGGAATGTTTTTCATTATATAAAGCAAAAATTTCTAATTGAAATTTCTGGTAGATGAATAAAGAAATCAGCTAAATTTATTACATTAGTAGGACTGGGACGTGTTTAACTAGCTCGGAAGTGAAGGGTGTCGCAAAAGTTCTTGCACCCGGCCTCGCTTTCCCTAAGGACGGCTCTGCCCCCCCCCCCTTTAACAAAGAAAAATGAATGGCTTATATTCGTAATTTTTTTAAATATTGGCAATTTTTATACACACTGTAACGAATTACTTATATATTAAGTTTACATTGGATCAAACATAGATAAAAGTATCCAAGTTCGATCCGGTCTTTTAGCTTGTATTTGTTAAATTTTAAAATCAAATTTCAAAATGGAAATTTAAATTTTATAGTAATTATCAATCGTTATATATAACACTACGATCCAAAAGTGAAACACACTATACACAACACACGGTATATGAAAAATTAAAAAAACAATAATAAATTAATTATTCAAAAGAAGACTATTTATTAAAAGGAACGATTCCGAAATAAAAGGAACGATTCCGAGAAAAAGGAACGATTCCGAAAAAAAAAGGTTTTCGAGAAAAAGAAACGCTTTCGAGATAAAAAAAAAAAAAAAAAAAAAAAAACGATTTCAAGATAAAAGGGATAATTTTGAGAAAAAAGGAACAAATCCGGAAGTATTAGAACGAACATGAAATCCATAATATTAATAATACTAATTTATTTTCTTAAGTATTCGTCCATTTTCTTACGCATCCATCCACCTCATTTTTAAATTTTTTGGACAGATGATTTCGTTTTCAAGAGTTCATTTCATTGATGTGTGTGTGAAATTAATTAGCAATTATTTCTAATTACCCTAATACAAGTATACTCCCTGACTTTATGGTTTATGGCATTAAACTCAATTCCTCTTGAAAATCTACCCCTGGATGACCTTTCATTTACCGCTATAGTTTATCAAAGAAATTTTATTATAGCTGTTTGTTTTGCCCACCAGGGTGGCGACCCATTCCATTTTTAGTGTAATCGGGTTTCCTCTTGAAAATATATTGTTGAATGACTCGCAATTTATACTATTAATTATTTTATGCAGGCATCTTTATTCTAGTTCTGATGTTTGACACTAGGGTCTATGCAATTTTAAGCCTTATAATTAAGACCCCTCTTCAAAATCCACCCCAAGATAACCAACCATTCATTTACATGTCAGTGCTCGGAACCGGCCGTTTTCAGAGTCACTCCATTTCGATACGATTATTTGGAAATCGGTCATTTTCTCAGTCTGCCCATTTCTAAACAATTCCCAGGACTATCTCCTTTTAGTATTAAGTTCATGCGTGAATAGAATCTTTTATAAAATCAAATTTGGATACCTGTCGATTTGGGAAAACATAATTCATTAAACGAAGTATATTTGAGAGTCTTAATATATAACTATGTCCTTTCTGACTGCATTATCAATGCACAGCCGAAACCGAAATGCCTGCACCTGAAATCGTAAAATTTTAGTTGTTACTTCCCGTTATGACATAAAAATCCATTAAAAAGCTGTTTTCTGAAATTCAACTGTTAGGTGATTTTGAAAGTTTTTGAAAAGGTATATTTAAAATTAGAAATTACACATAATTAGAACTGTAGATATTGGGATAAGAAACAAAATCATAACTATATAGTTCAATACGTTTCAATAACTTAACTAGCTTTCATCAACTTTATAGTTTAGTACAAATAAGATTTCAAATACACAAAATAAATAAGAAAATACAAAATGCCATACTCTTAAAAAAGATATTATTTCAAAAATAGGAATATATAAAATTTGTTGATTTGGTGAAATCCTAAAATAATCGGCAACAAAAAATCAGGCTAAAATGTTAGTACAACAAACAATTCAACAACAGTTTCATGATAGTAAAGAAATTAACATCAATAATATAAAACAACCAGAAATGGTAATTTGTTTCTAAAATTTTTCATTCATTGGTGTAAACATTTTTTTTTAAATTCGATTTTATTTTCTAATAATTTTTGTTTAATAAGAATTACTGCTATATAATTCCAAAACTCTGTTAAACTTTCAATATATGGAAAAAACTCATGACAAAGTCTGAAATACTAAATCAATTCGAACCTATTTGGGACAATAAATTGATCTGCCAGTATCTTAGATGAGTTCGTTAATCAAGTATGTAGCTGTTATAGTTCGTTTACAGGAGCACACAAAAGCATAAAACATCCAAAGCTTGTCATCGCGATAACATCCGAAATATACTGAACAAATTTAAACCGAATTAGTACAGTATATTGCTCTTGCAAGTATCTTGGAAGAATTCGTTAATCAAGTACTGTTTTGTTGCCCCTATGTGATCACCTAATGATAAAAACCAGCCTTGTTGAAAGCAAAGATATAATAAAATGAACGAATACGTTTTTATTTTAGGTTGCCTGAATACAAGTCTTTTTTGTTCAAATTTCGTTATTTGTTTTTTGTACCGAAAGAAGAATCAAATCCTATTTTGGCGCCCCCTTCTACATTGGCGCCCGGGGCATATGCACCCTTTGCTCCTCCGTAGTTTCGGCACTGCAAATATCTGTTATCCGCCGCCACAGTAACAGCCATTAATCCGGGAACTGATTTCGGAGTTGCGAGTATCAATCCCGATCGTGGATTCGCGATTGTCACAAGAAATTATTATGGAAAACGATTTTTGCCTTGCTTTTATTTTACGTTGTATATTAAAACAAACTCAAAGATATTTAACTTCTTATTATTTAGCAAGAAATAGAAATAAAATCACAAAAAAAAAAACTATACAAACTCATAACTTGCATTCTTTAGCAATCAATAATTAAAAAGAAATTAGCGTAATAGTACTGCTCCATTTTTTTTTTTTTTGGCAAAATATAAAAATGTTTATTAATCTGTATACACGTACACAATTATACAATTATATTAGCACTAGAAATTACAATTATATTAGCACTCAATTATATTAGCAATACAATTATATTAGCACTCAGTTAGAAAAAAAAAAAAAAGAAAAGAAAAGAATAAAAAACATAAATGTCTTTACTGTAAATTATGTTTTTTTTTTTTTTTTTTTTTTTTTTTACTATATATTTTTACTATATACTATATACATTTTTACTATATACATATATTATAAAACTAGTTTAATGTAATCTTAACATAAATCTATTAAACAGAAAAAACATACATAAAATACGCACCTTTACATATACGTCACAATGTTGGAAAATGTCTGATAATCTATATGTAGCACATAATTTTTCTTTCCCGTTTTCATACTCAAAACGGCCATAAGGGTTAGCGAACAGCGGTTAAATTATTTAAATCCCACCCACTACTGCTACTGTTATATTATTATTATTATTTAGACATTTTTTTAATTTTTTTATTATAGGAATTTTAAGAAAGAATTGAAAACGTTTTGCAAAAATTCCTTGTTTAAATAGGTTTTTCTTTATGTATCCACTGTAAGCTGATTAAAACTATATATGGGAGTTCCGAGATCTTTTGAATCATCTTTATCAGGAGAGCAAAATAAAACCCCAAACTGAGGAAACAAAGTGGTACTCGAGTGCTCGTAAATGCTCTTATTAGGTAGATTTTGTAAGAAATACTACCTATTACACTCTCCCCTAAGTTGAAATTTTTGAAAAAAAATTGTAGATCTACGCCGATTATGACTCCCAGAACCTAAAACCACCCCCAGTTCAAAACTTTATCTATCTATCTATCTATCCCCACTAAAAAAATCTGAAGATATCTATAGAAAATCTGTAGGTATTTTGCCCACTTTTTTTTCAAATCTTCAAAATATCTGCGAAATGTCTTTAAAAATTCTGCAGATTTTTTAAAGATAAAGTTAAATCTGCAAAATGTCTTCAGATTTCTGTAGAATTTCTGAAAAAAGTGGCACTTTCTTAAGATAATCTTCAGATTATTTTTAGTGTCACTTTTTTATTCTTCATTATAATATATAATTATATTAATATAATATAATATAATTATATTAATAATATAATTATATTCTTATAACTTAAATTCACTTATATTATATAACTTCAATAATTCTGCACAAATATCTTCCAAACTGATACATAAAATCAAGGGGCATAAAATCTCGGTCAAATTTGTTAATGGGCAAAATCGAACGAGGGAGGGGGTGGGAAATGGGGAGGCTTTTTGTGAAAACAGAAAAAACCCATAACTTCTTAATTATGATACGTAATCGAATCCATTTAAAGTTATTTTTAATTCTTAGGTAAAGGGCCGAAAATTTATGTATGATAGATTTTTGATATCATTAAAAATGGCCCCAAAGGGGGAAAAGAGGAGGGTTTCAGAAGAAAAAAATTCACAACTTCGTCAATTCACAAGATATCAAATCCGCTTAAATTTATTATAAATCCTTTAATATTATCTAACATTTTTATATTGACAAGTTTTTTATATCACCAACCCTTATAGCAAAAAAAGAAAAAAAAAAATCCCTGCCGGCTCCGCCAGCAGACAAGATAAATTTCGAAGTGGGTGGTCCTAACTGCAGCATCATGGCAAAAAGGTAATTTCTTCTGCAATTCCCAACAAACAGGCGCCCCACGGTCTGCGTCTTCGAAATCTACCTGTGTCTGCTGGCCGAGCAGTCAGAATTTTTTTTCTTTTGACAGAGAGGATCCTCAAATTAAAATTATGCTTGATGAAAACATATGGAACAGTGAAATATACACGAAAGTGCGTAACCATGCAATTATTAAAATTGATCGAAAATCAGTTCTTTCAGATAAAAAAATCCGTTATTATTAACTGATTAAAATGCAATTGTTCAGGGCATAACGATGTATTTCTTATATTATTCAAAACTGTTTCTAATCAGATTTAAAATATATATATATTTCCCACTATTATTTAAACAAGCATTTACTTTACATTAATTTTTTTTTCTTAATTTTTTTTTCTTTCTGATCAATTTAGCACAAAAAGTTTCAATAGCAATGTAATTAAGTCGCAGGTGATAAGTACATAGCTAAATAATAGACAATATTTTAACTGAAGTACAATAATGTACTTCTATTTATCTTAAGATAAATTTAAGAGAAAGTAATACACAGTTGTAGTTTATTAATCAATCGCCCCCTCCCCCCCCCTCGCACCTCTCTCTCTCTTTTATTATTTTTTTTATCACGTACACATTAGAAGGATTTTTTGGCCAGAAACTCAGCTTTAATAGAATCATGCTATTTTAAAATAAAATAGCGTATTTTAATTTATTAAAACTGGCCAGTCTAGAATAACAAGGACCGATTCCGAGGACTCGATCTTTTCGGAGTCTGTGCATTGAGGACCGATTCTGAGGAATCGATCCTTTTTGGAATCCGTATATTTTGGACTGATTCCTAGGAAATCGTTCCTTTTCGGAATCGCTACATTTTGTACTAATTTCGAGGAATCGGTCCTTTTCGGAGTCGATTCCGAGGATTCGGTCCTTTTCGGAGTCGGTACATTTTTGTTATATCACTTTTATAAATATTTTGGTATGCGAAAGAACTGCCAGAACGGATTTTTCCCCAGATCTATGCGTTTCCGCTTACGCTAGAATTACTGCAATATATCTCAAGGTAACGTTTATTATAAGGTGCATTGTTATTAATAAGCGCATGATCATTATATATATATATATATATATATATATATATAGAGAGAGAGAGAGAGAGAGATTACAAACTAAAAATCTTTACATGTTTGTTTAAAAAATCCTCTTCGTAAGAGTGTGTTTCTAGTTTAAATAATGGTAAATAAAATCAACAAATTGATTTTTTAAGCTCATAAATAGGGAAGGACATGCAAACACAGAAGTTTCAACTTTTTACAATTTTATGGGAGCAAAATAAATAAATAAATAAAATAAAATAAAATAAAAATAATAATATAGTTATATGTAATTGCAGGAAACGCAAACATTATAAAAGCCTGCAGGTCGCCAAGCAGTTTTCACATACTGTACCTCACTCCGAGTCCTTTGGAAACATTATGAGTGGTGATAGATTTTTACACGGGACTCGGAGTATGCACTCCTATATCGTTTCTTTTTATGTGATATCACTTCTTTTTGTGACTGACGTTTTAGGTTTGTGGCTTGGCGGGATCATTTACAACGAGTTGTTTTTGATGAGATATCACTCCCTTTTGTAAGGTATTTAATTTCAATTATACGGATTCCATTTTTATTCAGAAAAGAAAAGATGAAAGGGGCAAAAAAAAAATAATAGTGATGCTATAAACAGAATTATACATCAGAATTATACAATTTATTGAGTGACTTATTCCAATGTACATGTCGCTACCATAACAACGGGGAAACTTTTATATTAATTTCCTTACATTGTATTCATCAGATTATTTATGACATATTTATTTTCCCTTTTTCTTTTGTTTATATCACTCTTCCGTACATTCAAAAACAAAAAATTAGACAATTTTACAGTAGTTTGCAAACTAATTAAAATACTACAGTTTCAGAAAAATGTGGAAAAATAAGAAGCACTTTTTTTTCGGTCAACTACAACGATAAGTTTATGGAGCATACTTTACCGAGAATAATCAACATTTTTTTTCTACGAACCTATTTCTAATTAGTATAAAAATTTACAGGGATTTTTATACTAACATATTAAATATATTATTTTTGAAAATTACTGAGCACCTTAGAAGTTTTTTATTTGTTTAAGTTTTTTAACTCAACGTTTCGAGAATTTGAAAAATATAAAATTAGCAACGTTTGCAAAATAATAAAAACTATTAAAGTGATTTCTGTTCATATAGTCTGTTTATTCCAATTCGGTGATCCTAAAATATAGGTCCCCAATCTCCGGCAGTCCATGAATTAATTAGGACATATGTATGCAACAGTTAAAATGTTCTCAAAGTTGACAATAGAGGCAATAAGTATAGCTCGGCAAATATGAAACATGGCATTGCTTCATCATGGCTTTGTTTCGTGAGGTGTTCGTTCTCCGAACATAAAAATCTCACGCGAAAGTGTTCGTTAACCGATTTGTTCGTAAACCGAACAGTTCGTTACCGATCATCTATTGTATACGAAATTTAGCATTTTAAGTTCGTCATAGCCGGAGATTCGATGAACGGCAAATATTTATACGCAAAACTTGTAATCTTGGGGTAGCAACATTTTTACATTCTATTACTCAGCACATGAACGTAAAGTTGGAATTTTGTAATCGCTATTTCAATCAATTCCTGATACGCTAGAATTATATATTTATAAATAAACACAGTTTTTTTAATCGATGAAAATACTATATTTTAATAGATTTAGAGCTTAACATCGACGAGATTTTAGACGGACAAAATGAACTCATATTAAATTTTAAAGCAAGATAATGAAACCTTACAGAGATTGAAACAGTGTGAAATCATTAAAATACATCTCACTCAGTAAATATACATCGGTTGTAATGTAATCAAGATCTTCTAAGAGATTCTGTAAACGAAACGTATATGCTTCAATGCCGCTTTACAATAGAGAGCATGTAGTAACATATTTAAATATCTTGTGTATATAGCCAATTTGACAAAAGTTATGCAATTTACTATTGTTTTTCCTCTGTGTTAAGTACAGGAATCATGTACTTCAACGTAAAAATTCGCTAATTACACAACTTTTTAGTCGTATTAAAAAATCTTTTGAGTTACCCTGTAAACAAACAGTAAATTCTACAATTCTGTTTTACAATAGGAACCTAACTTAGGTCGATCGTAGTAACATATTTTAACATCATGCGCATACGTTCTTTTTTAAAAGAGTTAGACCATTTAATTTTTTTTTTTTTTTTTTTTTGCTTCATCTTAAGTATAGGAATAAATCACTTTAAAGTGGTATACATAAAAAACTAATTAATATTTTTACACGAAATATTAAACATTTGAACTACTCATAAAAACAATTCAAATGCTGCAAACCGCGTAAAAATCGGATAATTACACAACTCTTTAGCCCTATATCAAAAGATCTTTTGTGAGATCCTGTAAACGAACCTTAAATGTTACGATTTTTTATAATAGGAAGCTTACTTGGGTCGAGTGTAATAACATATCTTAATATCATGTGTATACGACCATTCCTAAAAGAGTTGGGTCATTTATTATTTTTTTGCTCTATGTTAAGTATAGGAATCAATAACTTTAAACTGATGTAAATAAAAAACTAATTAATATTTTTACATGAAACTTACAAAGGTTTGAACTACTCATAAAAACGATTCAAATAACGTAAACCGCGTACAAATCCAATAGTTACACATTGCTGTAGCCCTGTCAACAGTTTTTTGCTCTATGTTAAGTATAGGAATCAATAACTTTAAACTGATATAAATCAAAAACTAATTAATATTTTTACATGAAACTTACAAAGGTCCGAACTACTCATAAAAACGATTCAAATAACGTAAACCGCGTAAAATTCCGATAATTACACATTGCTGTAGCCCTGTCAACAGTTTTTGGTCTGAACAAGATTTAAAAAGTGCAAAAAACAGCACTTTTAAAATCGCATTTACTGAAAACCTATTCGTCGGATTTTGCTTTACTTTTGAATTCTTAGTCCCTTGGCACGCCCCATTCCATAGAATCAAGAATTTTGTTTCTATCATAAATAGAACGCGAGATATAGATGTGTCAAAAACCCGTTTTGTCCCGTCCGCAAAATATAAACTAGACAGAGTGCAAAAAAAAAAAAATTGTAAAATCGTTTGGCATCCATTGGCGGAAATTCCTTTCATTTACGGTTCAATGCATTGCTGTTTCTTATGCTTGGCGAGAAACTCTGTCGAGTTTCTATGATTTTCTTGTTCATTACAATCTTGATGAATTCCAGAATGTACAGATACACTAAGATAAAAATTCCATCTTCTAAAAGGTATCTTTTATCATCAAAGGGACTTAGGCTAATTTATTCTGAGTTATATAAGTTGTGAGAATCCTGTGCAATCCTTGTCTGCTTCTCCATGCTTGTTTTAAGCTGTTGTAGATACTGTAAGTAATCTTCATGCTTGATTTTCTGTCGAACAACATGTGTAGACACACCTTTTGCACGTTTCTTCTCTTCTTTCGGGGATTTCAAAGAACGCATTTTTGATTTCAATCCGACAAACTCAAGGGATAATTCGCCATTCAGTTCGTCTTTAAATTTTTCAATAACTTTTTTGTTATTATCAGGATACAGTCGATGGTTCTTAGTATAATCAGAAATTCAAATTAATTTGATTCAAATAAAATTAATTTCATTAAAATTATTTATTCTTGAAATTTTAATTAAGTTTTGTAGATTTACTTCAAATTAATTACTTATAATCACTTATATGTCGTTACTCTTTAAAATGAATGTGATAGATTAATCAGTTTTAATTCTGAATACAAAAATCGGATTTGAAACTTACAAAAAAAACTTGAGCATTTATTATCATTGTATACAATTTTAGACACCACAGAGGCTGGATTGACACTATTTATTACTATTTTATGGAAACATCCTGTATCTTCACAATCTAATCACGTAACATGCTAGCTGGCTAGAGAGAAAAAGAATAACTTTTCTGCGCATAACATAGAAAATGCCTTTTAAACTTGGTTCTTCCATTAAAAGTACGTGAGAAGAGGAAGATCACTACTTGCGGCGCACGAGTAGTGGGTGTCTGCTATTTAGGGCAACTTATATAAAAAATCTAGTAAAATATCCTGAAAACTCAGAAAGATATCGGCGATACAGTGAGCTGATTGACAAATTGTGGAAAATCCCTTACAATCCAGATATTTTTAAAAAGCAACTCTCTATATTGCCACTATCTTTCTGAATTTTCGCGATATTTGACTGGACTATTTATATAAGTTTCTCTAAATAGCCACCAAATTATGAAATAAAAATTTTGGAATCTTTCACGCAAGCGCAGTTAAAAATTATTTCATACAAATGCCCATTTCTCATCAAATACTCAATATGTTGTTTTTTTTATACTGTTTCTACTGTTCTTTGTCAAGTTTCTGAAAAGTGGTGTTAAATTTGATGTAGTGGTAAAACTCTGTATGTTTTATACAAGAAACATTTGAATTTTTCACAGAAATGTTAACATCTTCACGAATATGCGTAATATGCTTACACAAGTGGACGCAAACGTTGAATAGGATCCACATAGTCATTTGCTACAGTGACAGACCACTTTGAGCATTTTTTGTTACTTGGATGATCGCAAATATTATTTCATTAGTAAATTTATTATCTAATTGTCCTCGCGACTAAATCTTCACTGAAAGTTATGAAGTCAAACATGTTCTTTACATCCTCGAAGTTCAAGGACAATTCGTCAAGAATTTCAGCAGATATTCAACAAACCGTTTCAACTCGAAAACGTCCGGTCACTGCCCTTTAATTTTTGGACATCAGTGTATATATGGAGCATGATATGTCGCAAATATATAATTTGTCATTAGAATGAATCTCCATATGTAGATTCAAACTGGAAGTGCTCGTTAAATCTTTACCGTAGGTAAGACAGCTAAAAATCTTCTTAAAAAGTTTTAAACTTCCCAAAGGCATGGCTTCATTGATAGGCATATAATGACATTCATTGTTTCTATACTTTATTCTGGCTAAATGTGCCTTGTAGAGATATATTATCGTGATTGGGCGATTGTACTTCAACGTTGTGACATTATTTATCCTATTACTATTTTTGATATTGGCAAAATGTTACGGGCCCTGCGTAGTTTTCCAGGCAGTTCATGGGGCATTTGACGGCTAGTCATCCCTATAAAACTAAAATAAGCGAAACGCGACCGGGCATTCCTTGTCACACTCGCTCGGCAACGCTCTTTTTAACGCGTGCCACTTCCAGAAATAATTGCCACTATCTAATTGCAAATAACACGTGCCACTTTCACAATAGGGTCCATAGGACCCTATTCTCCGTTTGGGTTCGAGGCTACGATTTCGGTAATATTTCCCCAAAGCACGTGACTCAGCGTCACAAAAATATGGTCCGTTACTGTTCTATGACATCAACGTTGCGTTGCAAAGCGAGTCGTTGCAGAGTTAAGAACTACAATATCGGAAATGTTTCTCCAAAGCACGTGACTCTGACGTCAGAAGAAATAGGGTCCATTCAGGTTCTGGAAAATCTCGAATCAGAATCTTGGATCGATGAAGGGCTGTTTCATTTTAAAACATTCTGCCTCATCCGAAAGATTCCGCCCCTACAGTCAAACATTGTTTAATAGATCGGATTTTTACTGTGTTGTGTGCGCTGCACGATTTAACGATCTGATGAGACCAGGAATGTGATCAATTAAGATTAATTGTAATCCCTTCACTTCCATGGGAGCCTACGACATGATTTTATCGGCATGATCATCTCCACGTACTTCCCGCTCTTCAGTTATTCTTCCCAGCTGAACTTTCTTGATTTATTTTGTGTCAATTAGCTTCCATCTCTTAAGTGCTTTATGGTACTGTGTAAATCAAAGTCAAATGCATAGAAATAAAACAGCCTGGAAGTGAACGTGTTAAAATTGAAGAAGCGTCTCTGACAGTTTTTTGATTGTCTATTTTCTGTTCTCTTTCTTTCCAGATCAATCCCCTGCACACCGTGCCGACCCTCGACGACAACGGGTTCATTCTGTGGGAAAGGTAAGTAAGGCTTATCTCTCCATCTATGTATTTTTTCGTGTGATCACGTCCGACCGGTTTTTGAAGCACAGAATCGGTATGCGATACCGTGCGACAGACGTCTCGTTATTTCGAAAATTGAAAAATAATTACCTCTTCTTTTTCTTCTCTTCACATAGCTCCGTGACGAAGGCTGGGATCCTCGCTTAAGATCGACATAGAGCGTAAATTCGGTCTTACGATATAAACAAAGGGTAAACTGTATTGCAGTGCCTCACAGTCGTACGTTAACCTGAAAGCTAACTTAAGATTGAGCCAAGTGGGTGCGCGTGCAACAATGACAAATCTATCTACGGCCTCTAATTGACTGACTGCTTCTGAAACGGGAGAACTTATACTGAGCTACCGCAATGCCATAGATCGCACAAACTCCCATCCTACGATCGACCGTAAGATTTAAGATAGTGAGACAACGCAATTCCAGCCGAAGGCCTAAAGAAACTAGAACACACGTGACATGTCTCAAGGATGCGCTGATTGCTGAAAAGAAAACTCGCGTTTTTCTTTTGAAAATCCCCGCCCTAACCCGCAGTCATGAACATAGAATAATAGGACCTCAATCATAACAATGTTAAAATCGGTTGCAACTCTCGAACAAATATGGCAGCCGGCATGGACAGAAAGTGCTCCTAGTAGACAACGTTCTTGGCTGACACTTAAACATCAAGCAGATGATTGGTAGAGACAGTAGAACCATGCTACATCAGCGCCCCTACTTCGAAAAAAATTCTAGAACGATTTTCTACTTCCAAACCCTATTTCGTGAGATGTCCTGGTCTCTATGTTCATGCCCGCAGCCAACGATAGAGACAGACACTCTACCGGTTTTGGTTGCTTTTCAACCTACCTTTATCACGTGACAGTTCGACAATGGGCGGATCTTGCCAGAGAAGAGGCGTGGCTCTTTCGTTCGCTGGTCATCCTTTTGTTGACTCTATCGAACATTTTAATCTATTATCAAGCCTATGGATTCGGACCCCCCAGGGGAATACCTTCTTTAGGTATTTACGGGTTTCGCGACCCCGGATTCCCGAGCGATCTTTCTCCTTTCCTGTCTTCTTCTCTTTTTAGTTGTCTATCCTTTTCTCTTTGTTTCACACTTTTTAATCTTCTCTTTTCAGTTTGTTATACCTCTTTGTTCTTGTTCATGTTTGATTGTTGTACTAACTTTTTTGTTCACTTTGTTCTTTGTTCTACTAATGTTGTTTTTGTTCTTTTGTTTAAAAAAAAAAGGAAAAAAAATTTTTTTTAATTGAAAAAGACAAAAAATACACCTTGGTTTCAAGTTTTCTATCACATTGCTTCTTTTTTTATACAATAGTGGATTTTTTTATTTTCACGTGAGACTCTCTGGGTGCTGAGGTTTTTTAATCTCTTCGACTCGGTTCTACCTTTTTAGGCTGATCTTGAGTCCCAGAGTGCAGGGCATTTTCCGAATTCCTGTTCCGTGATCGGAGGACGCTATACATTGTATGGTGGCTGTTAGGACCAACACCGGGAGATTGGTGCCTTTCGGTGGAAGGAGTTGTAGGTTGGACAGAGCTGTAAAGGCTTACCTACTGACTACCTGATTCCAATGTGAAAGAACTAGATATTAGGAAATGCTATCGAGTTTAATCCAACGTTCGAAAAACGTGGAGGTTTGTTGATAATAGTTTTCGCCCTTTTGAGACCTGCGCCCAGAAGTAAGGTTAAGAAGAAGGGTCGGTGACTAGGCCCGACGCCTGGCGTTTCATCTATTAATACTCTAATATGATTACAACAGAAGGAAATAAAATATGCGATGTGGAAGCCCCACAGGCGAATAAAGAGAATATTTCATTGGCCTGGCTCAAAAGTAGATAATCAGGGCCAAAATAATTCATGGGGAGAGATAGTTGAGGTTTTTGCTTCCAATATGGAATGCAGAAATGCCAAATTTAATGCTACTAAAACTGATGAAAGATTTTTCATTGTGAAACGCCAAGAAGGGAGCTTTGATCAGACATCTCCTTTTTTGATTAATAAAGCAATCCAAGGTTTGGTTGGTGAACCCAAAACAGTGAAAAAATTGAGGTCAGGCGATCTTTTAATTGAAGTAAGCAATAGTACGCAGGCATCTAACTTAATAAAATGTACTCACTTTGCCAACATTGCAGTCAGCATAACCCCCCACAGAACTCTAAATACATCTCGCGGCGTAATTTCTGAATCCGATCTATTGCATGTTACTGAACAGGAAATAGTTGATAATCTGAAAGAACAAAATGTCATTGAAGAAAAATAATAAAAATCTACCGTCGGGATGATCAAATAGCACCTAATCAAATTCAAATTCCTACAAAGCATATAATCCTCACATTTAACTCTCCTAATTTACCTAAAACAATAAAAGCTGGATATTTATCATGTTCCGTTAGACCGTACATCCCGAACCCCCTGCGCTGCTTTAAATGCCAACGTTTTGGGCATTCCAAAACATCATGCCGTGGTAGAATCACCTGTGGTCGGTGTGGTACAGTTGGTCACGAAAGTACTGACTGTAGCGCTCCAGCTCACTGCGTAAATTGTATAAAAAAGAGCATCCAGCGTACTCTAAATCTTGTGAACAATGGAAAAAAGAAAAAGAAATACAGACAATACGCACAAAAGAAAACATATCATACCCTGAAGCCAGAAAAATAGTTGAATCCAGAACACCCAAAATTGGAGTATCATATGCTGCTGCCATATCAAAAACTGTCTGCAAAACATATAAAAGTATAGCAATTCAAACTGAATCAATTACAGAAATAAGTTTCTTATCAAAGCAAAAAGACCTGTCTATTAATTCTGGTACTTCAAATAGATCAACACAATCTGTTTCTTCTGTATCAATAAATTCTCTTCGTCCTAAATCAACACAAAATGTTTCTTCAACGTCATCTCAATCCTTGTTTCCTAAAATTCCATTCCATCAAAAAAACTCTCAAAATACCACAAAAACAACACCGATAAAGCAAAATCGCAGATCTGATTCAGAAAAACATGGCCTACCATCAATAAAATCCACTGTATCATTTGAAAACCCAGCTAATAAGAAAAAGAAAATTAAACCAATCAAAAAGGAAACTCGTCCAAAACAGAATAATACAAAAGATGAGATGCATATGGAGGATGAAGACGCTCTTGATCTTCATCCAGAATCGGATGTAGAATTGAACGATGATGGAGATAGCATGTCATCTGTCTCCGGATTAAATGACGTTGATATATCTATCTAAAAGAAAAATAATCATGACTAATATTATCTCGTGGAACTGCCGTGGATATCATAATAAACATGACGAAATTCGTGTTATTCTCTCTGACTATCAACCATTATGCTTAGCTCTACAAGAAACCCATCTAAAACCCAATGACAAATGCAAATTACGTAACTATGCTACATACAGAAAAGATTTTACAGCTAATGGAAGGGCCACTGGTGGAGTGGCTCTTATCATCTCCGATAATTTACCCCATTCTTATCTCTCTTTACATACAAACTTACAAGCAGTTGCAGCCCGTGTACATATTAAACAACTCATAACAATATGTAATATTTATTTACCTCCGAACCAAACTGTCCAATCAGCACATCTCGATAATCTCCTTCTCCAACTCCCGACTCCATACATCCTTGTTGGAGATTTTAATGCACACAGTCAAATCTGGGGCAACCGTGATTCTAACCAACGTGGGAATAATCGAAAAATTTATTTCTGACAATGGCTTATGCCTGCTCAATAATGGTGATCACACTTATTTTCATGAGCCAACCCGTACTTTCCATGCAATAGACCTTACAATTTGCTCCCCAATACTCTATCCATTCTGGAATTTCTGGGTCTCTAATGACCTGCACGGGAGTGACCACTTTCCGACTTTTATTACATTGACTACTCCTGATAGGGATTCTTACAATTCTACCAATCGTTATATATATGACAGAGCCAACTGGCCGACATTTACAGCACTTGCAAACATCACATCTGGCATGATACGGGGGGATATTGACAATGCACTTGATAATATAAGTCAATGTATTATCAATGCTGCAGATTCTAGCATTACAAAAATTTCACTTAAACATAAACATAGAAAACCATGGTGGAATAGTGATTGCCAAAATGCCAAGAAAAAACAACAGAAGGTTTGGGGAATATTTCGAAGGTACCCAAATAATACTAACTATATGGCATATAAAAAAGCAAAGGCTGAAGCTAGAAGAGTGCGACGCAAAAGCCAACGTGAATCCTGGATCAACTACATCTCAAGCATTAATTCCAATACATCAAGTAAAGAACTATGAATTAAAGTGAAAAAATGTATGGGCCTATACTCTAATAATCATATTTCTATTTTAAAACAAAATGGTCAAACCATTGCATCACCTAAAAATATCGCTGAGACAATAGGGAGTACCCTAGCATCCATTTCAAGCTCTGACTCATACCCAGAACCTTTTTTATCATATAAAAGACAAACTGAAAGAACCAGGATTAATTTTATTTCTCATCACTCATATGTATATAATGAACCATTTATTAAATCAGAGATGATAAAATGCTGGAGAGATAGCCATTTATCTGCTCCAGGTCATGATGAGATTACATACATTATGCTCAAGCACCTTTCTGCTCTGTCCTTGAATAATCTTCTCTCCTTCTTTAATAGGATATGGATGGAGCAGACTTTTCCCAATGCTTTGTGCAGAGCTATAATTATACCTTTTCCTAAACCAGGAAAAGATGCTACAAATCCCAATAATGACAGGCCAATTGCACTCTCTAGCTGCCTTTGCAAACTCCTTGAAAAAATGGTAAATTGCCGCCTCATCCATATTTTAGAAACTAACAATTGCCTTGCTGCATATCAAAGTGGATTTCGACGTGGTAGGTCAACTATCGATAATTTAATCCATTTGGAACATCACATACGGACAGCCTTTCTAAAACGCAGCCATTTGGTCTCAGTATTTTTTGACATGGCGAAAGCTTATGACAGAACATGGCGTTATGGGATTCTTCGCGATCTTTTTAACCTTTCGTGGGAACCTTCCAATTTTTATTAAAAACTTTCTTGCCATTCTACGATTTCAAGTTAGAATTGGGGGAATACTATCTAGTTTTTATGTACAAGAAGAGGGTGTACCTCAGGGCAGTGTCTTGAGTGTCACCCTCTTTGCTGTCAAAATAAATGACATCATTAAACAACTTCCTCCTTCTGTGAAGGGGGATCTCTATGTTGATGACTTCCATATTATGTGTATGGGACAGGATATTCGTTTTATTGAAAGACAACTGCAAATTGCAATCAAAAGTATTCTTAACTGGACTAACAAAAATGGTTTCTTAATTTCTCATGACAAAACATCTTGTGTGTATTTTTGTAGACGAAGGGGTCTGCATCCAGATCCTGAAATTTCTATCGTTTCATCCCAAATTCCTGTTGTGGACAATGTTCGTTATCTTGGCCTGCATCTTGACAGTAAACTTACTTATTTACCACATATTTTACAGTTAAGGACAAAATGCGAAAAATCCCTTAACCTACTCAAAGTACTTTCAAATACTTCTTGGGGAGCTGATCGCACTGCTCTCCTTAAAATCTATAGAGCTGTGATACGCACAAAAATCGACTATGCCTGCAAGGTCTATTGTTCTGTAAGTAAACCTGCTCTTAAAAAACTTGACACTGTGCACCACAGCTCACTCCGTGTCTGCTCTGGTGCATTTCGTACATCTCCAATTTTAAGTCTTTATGTTGACTGTAATGAACCATCATTACACCATACTCGTGAAAAACTCTCATTAGAATTATACTACCGCGTCCTCTCTCATCCTGGTCATCCTCTTCACACCTATCTTTTAAATACTGACAATGATATTCGTTATCAGCATCGACCATCATGCATCCCATCTTTTGGAGTCAGAATGAGAAACATAATCAATAATGGCCCGTTGAATAATATCGAGGTGAGTCCATGTCCTTTGCATGTGCTCCCTCCTTGGAATCCTCCTAAAATTACCTCTCTCCATCCTTTTAAAGATTATGACAAAAATAACTTGGCTTCTACTGTTTTCCAACAACTATTTGCTGCACATCGTGCAAAATATAATAACTATATTGATATCTATACAGATGGTTCCAAGAGTGGGAATATTGTTGGTTGCGGGGGTTTTATTGACAACACTAAGTTCAGTTATAGGCTTCACACTTCAATTTCTGTTTTTACGGCAGAGTTGATTGCTATAGAGAGAGCCAGCCATGTTACATATATCTCATCATCATAACACATCCTTTATCATATATACTGACTCAAATAGTTCTATTGGCGCAATGAAATCTTTTAAAAAGCATCCCTATGTCTCAGCCATCCTGGATTTTTATAATAAATTGACTAGACGTGGTTATGATATTTTATTTTGCTGGGTACCTGGACACATGGGTATTCCTGGAAATGAAAAAGCAGATGAGGCGGCAAAACTTGCTCTTAATCCATTACACCATAAAATTCCATTCTCAGACTTTAAACTATTTATAAAACACTTTATACATAATAAATGGCAAGAAAGTTGGAATTTAGAATACAATAATAAGCTGCACCATGTCAAACCTATAATCATGACCTGGCCTCCAAGTTATCCAAGGAAAACTGATGTTCTTCTGACTCGTCTGAGAATTGGACATTCAAAGATCACTCATAAACACCTCTTACTTCGGGAGGATGCACCTATGTGTCCACATTGTCATTTTGTTAACCTGACCATTTATCATGTTTTAACTGACAGTCCGGGCCTCCGGCACTTGTATAGAATATATTTTAATTCATCATCACCAATTCTGACAAACCTCATTGGGGAAACACCTCATGGGGCACTCTTCCATTTTTTAAAACATTCTGGCTTTTATTTCGAGATATAGTTTTTATATATCCTTCATGTTTTATTTAACAATGTTTTATACTTCTTTAACTTGACATCTGGATGGGGTAGACGTCCCATCCAGATCATATTTTTAACAGTATTATTTTATACTTGTGTTTTTTTAGAATTCTTAATTTTGTTTTATTCACTGTATGACTATATCTGGATGGGTACCCCCATCCAGATAATTTTCTCGTTAAACTTTGTTTCTGTTTTAGCTTTTGTCAGCATTATTTGCGGATTCTTTAATGATTTTTTTTTCTTTGGCGCAGCTTGTCCCTAATGGGATCTTGCGCCATTAAACCCTATACAACCAACTAATCTATGGATTCGGAAATATCCGTGTCATAACAGCAGAGCTATCTTAAGCATTCAGAGTTTAAATGGAAGATTCAATAGCTATCGATACATGCATAGTCACTATAATGTTTAAAAATAATAATTATAACAATAGTCTCGATAATTAAAGTGAAGGGGTTACTATTAAAATTTGCAAGTCCTTTTTTTGTTCATTTCCGTATGTAATGTTCCGTTCTGTAATTTTTTCAATTCCTACTATTAGCTCACACTCTCTTTATATTTATATATCTTGTTCAAATTTTCAATCGTTAATAAAATACTTTATATTCATCCACTCAAGTTCAAATACATTTTTTAAAACTTGTAGTGGATGACACTGGATGTTAATACAGTTTTTTCAAAGATTAATTCATTAATTAAACTAAATTAATTACTTTTAGTTTTATATGCGAGAAAAAAAATTCTCCCATTGTTTTCATAAATGAAATGAAAGATTTTCCTCAAATTAGTGATGCCACAAAAATAAAATACCGCAACGATGATTATAAAACAATGTTCAATAAAGATAACGTGAGACATTAATGCTGTACGGGTTTATTTTATATATTTATGATTAAAAAGCAAAATTCAAATTCAAATACTCAAAAGAAATTCGCTTTCTATTTTGCCACTTAATATTGTGATTCTGTCATATGTATATACATATTTATATTAATTGTAATTATTTAATAAAAAGTAATTAAAATAAAATTTTTCTTTGTTGACCTAAGTAGGAATTGACTTAAAAAAATTTATTTTTATATTACTTGTTTTATTCAAATACCTACCAGACATTCTGAATAGAAAATTTCACTTTATTAATTGACAGGTATTCGGTGATTCAATAAAGACGAAATTAGTATTCCGAAATTCAATAGTAGATAGATTAGACTGCTGGTATTTGATAGATTTTTTTGAGTACGCTAATTCAACCCGGTTGAAATCAGTTTCGACTGCCTTCGGTGAAAACTTTTAAATTTGCGGATTCCTACATTTGCATAGTGTATGTGTCCAGTCGGATTTTATTTGGACGCAAGCGAGATTCATACAAGATTCAACATTCCCGTTAAAGACTGAATTAGTTTTTTCTCTTTAAAACTTTGATCAGGGATGCAATTGCATTTCTTATCACTATTTTCGAATAGTAATTTTTCCCTTATTCTATCGTAGTATCATTCAATAAAAATAATATTTCTTTTTGAAAATAGTGGTACTCAAAAAGGGGGGAAAAACCCGGTAAGTTATTCTGAAATACAGCGATATCGCTAGTTATTAATGGGATAGTGCCGCACACATCCATAGAAAATAGTTCCTCGTTAAGAAATCTGTAGAATGAAGCAAAAGTAACACGTCCACTGAGCTCGAATAGGGAAGTTGCAATTAGCTGATGACCTTTTCATCCGCCAATCACAACTGCCTATTTGACCTGCAGCTCACAATCCTCTCAGTTACTAATCACATCTGCCCTCCAACAATTGTTTGACCTCCAATAGATCAGCTTGTCACACCGCGACCTGCGTTATACATGGCCGGTGCATGACGTTTAAAACGTCACATGAAGTGGATCATTTTTACACGGTGATTGGTGCAAAACGGGGGGCGCGTCGCTTTGCACCAATACCGTGTAAAAATGATCCACTCCATGTGACGTTTTAAACGTCATGCACCGGCCGTGTATAACGTAGGTTGCGGTCACACCCTAGTAACCAACGTGACAACTTCTTGGGCATTTTGTTTACCCATCAGGTTTTTTCAACTTTGATTGGTTGGGCGAAAATATTGGCTAACAAATCAGTAATTTTGGTTGGTTAAGTGAAAATTGGAGGCTCATGGTCACGTAGTTGAAATTGATCTATAGATGACGAGACTAACGAAAAAGACAGGCTACCGCGGTACATTCCACCTATCTTTTTTTACAGACCGCTAGCGTGACGTGATGCTCTTTTCGTACACCTCCATTCGTGCATTCGAGCATCACGTGACTCCGGCGGTCTGTAAAAAAAGATACACGTAAAGCACCGCGGTAGCCTTTCTTTTTCGTTAGCCTCGTATAGATGAGTTGTGATGTCATTTGCAACTACCTTATATAAAACGAAGGGCTAACACGGTGGTCTACTTTGTCTTCTAAAATCATATCGCACCATTTTGAGCGTGACTTCTTAGCCAATGGGTTGCCACAGTTTTCTTTCAAAGCGAAATCAGCTAAGCATAATTTATAGCAAAATTGTATTCATACGCGATGGCTTCAATGTTAAAGTATAGGAAGTTAGCTTTCCATGTTATGATCTCAGTGGAAATTGGCTCTCCGTTTTATATTAGAGCTCAGTGGTCATGCAATCTTGGCTGTCCCGTCATTAATCATAGGCTGGTTTCCACCCATTGTCGTCCTGTCTTTCAGCTTGCATTCATTCACCACGTTAATCACGGTACAGCCTATATATATATTTCATTGGCTGTGGCTTGAGGTTAAACGTGCGGTGCTGCATTTTTAAACGGCATTCGATAATACAGGCATATTTTTTATGCTTCTTTTGTATGGATGAAACTTCGTCGCTTATTCTGACATCGATGCGATTTTGGTAGGTCTTTTTTGATAATAGGATACCACCCTACAGAACAAAACAAATTGAAAATGAAAATAAAATATTGAATTTTATTTTTAATTGAACTTATAAATAAATGCACACTGGCGCGACACATTGAAGTCCTTATAAAAGGACTGTAGCCAAATTTATTGCTATAATTGTTATTATTAATAGCAGAAGACAAGAAGGAGCGAATCCCTAACAGGAAATTTTATGCAGAGGAGGGTAAGCCTCGAATTCGATAAAGTTCGCAAATGTGCAAACCGTTGAAAAGAACGACTGCGCATTTTATGTTTTGTTATCGTTAATATATTGTTGTGTGTTTCAGCCGAGCCATCCTGCCCTACCTGGTGAACCGATACGCCCCTAACAGTCCTCTGTACCCGCAAGACCCGAAGGCGAGAGCCAACGTCGACAGGATGCTGAACTTCGACATCGGAAATCTTTTCAAAGCGATGCAAGATTTCTACGTACGTATAGTGGTCGTTGTGTATGCCTTTCTCGTAAAACTTTTTTTCCTTAGATATTCCCCTGTTACAGCGACTTTGACGCTTTTTTAAAAATCTTGGCGCCATTCGGAGTTAAGAAAAAGAGAAGGTTTACCAAATGTTATGAAAACAAAACGGATGAACCCTACCGCTTGTCTATCTCTGTAGGTATTAAAAAATTTTATTCTGATGACGCGTATCCTATCTGTTTGTGTACATTGTACAACAACACACAACAGATAAATTGGCTCCTGAATATTCAATAAATTGTGTCAATATTGAAATAAACAAAATAATACTTAATGAATGTTTACGGATGTGTAAGCCGCTAGAAAACAATATTGATAAAAATTACCTGTCTAACAAAAATCCTTTCATAAAAATAATTCGAAATCTTAAGTTATCACTTCTTGCACTTTATAAATGTACAAAAATGTGGATTATACCGTCATAAAACAATTGTTTTTATCATCACCCATAAAACATCTTTCATGATTGAATAGTTGCCAATGAAAATCTTTTCTCGGATATTCTATTTCTGCAAAATAGTATTATTTTATTTTTTTAAGGATAAGATACATTTCTTTGAAGATGCCCGGTACATGCAAAATCCATCGTGGGTGTAAAGTTCTCCAAATTCCCTGTGAATTACACCTCTGGGGATGCCTAGTCAGGTGAAGGTCTCGTTACCAGATTAAGGTTCTAAATTACGAGACCAACTCGAGTAGCGATGGCGTGACGTATGGGTGAGTGATGCAGCGTGGAATTAGTAAATATCCCAGCATCTCACATCCGTTCGGCATGATGCAGTGCTGAACTAATTAATAATACATTTCGTTTTCAGAACAGTTTTTGTGAAAGAAAAAATTATTTTAGTAAAGGCTGGCTTTTTTTTTAATATAAGCCGGCCTATTTAAAGTGGTTTAAACCAGAAAAAGCCGGCCGGTTTTAACCGGCCTGGCTAAAATCTGGCAGCCCTGGTTAAAAGACTGTGGAAAAGAAGTAAGTTAGCATGAATTTTCGTACCAATGAAAAGTGAGAAGAATAGCGGCGGCAATAGCTCGCGATACCAACCGCACCTTTTACTTAGCAAAGGGTTGAACGCGCTGCTGAAAGTTGGTTCGTCATTTCGTTGCCGAGTCTTGAAGAGGGTTGGAGACAAAATTCTGTCATTGAGAGTGAGACATTGAAATCCTGATCTGAAGCTAATTCAGGTGCCAAAATACGAGAGCTTGATCCTGAACTTCCATTATGTTTTAAAACTGTCCACAACCCCTTAAAAGAAAATTGTTTGAAAAGTTACATAACAGAAACCATCATTATTTCTTTTATAGAACGTAACAAAAACATCTATTTTTGAAGAAGACGTTAAAGGTTAATTATCTCTCTCATTCCATTTCAGCGTCCGCAGATATTCAAGGGTCTTCCCGCCGATCCCGAGAAGGCCGAAGCCGTGAAGAAGTCGCTGCAGATCCTGGAGTCTCTTCTGGAGCGGACGGCTTACTGTGCTGCCGACCACCTCACCATCGCGGACTATTCCCTGCTTGCAAGTCTAGTCTTCCTGACGGAGGTGAGTTAAATGTCCTCTAAATCCTACCTTGTTGTATCGCCAACGCCAAGTTGTATGACAATACAGTCATCTAGGAAAAGTTATGATGCACATGACCAAGCTATAGTCATTAGGACGTATATACAGTGGACTCTCTCTATTCTGAACACTCATGGAACCGACCAAAAGTTTTCAGATTATGGGGGTGTTCATTATAGAGGGAGATTGGGAAATGCACTACTACTACTATGTATTGAGTTTATAGACTGTATAGAATACTTAGCCTGGTTAACCAGGCAAGTTACCGAAATGGAGGTGCTGAATTTAGAAACTATTAAAAAAGTTAATTAAAAAAAGTTAATTTAATGTTCTATTAAAAAAATTTACAAAATATACAATTACATACTTACAATACATTACTTGGAAACATAATCGGTACATTACTTAAAAAAGTGAGTAATTTTAGTCTGTTTTTGCATTGTGTATACTCGTGCAGTGTAGACGTTATCTAGTTGTTTAATGTGGAATCTAGTTGTGGAAAAGGCTTCCGGGTGATGTTCAACCGCATAGTTCAACAGGTCTTGAATCCCTTGTCCATATTGCTTGAAGATAATCGTACTTCTTGTTTCATCGGTCTCTTCTGGTTCTTCTTCGTCTTCACTACCCTCTTCCTCTTCAACGATGTTGTCGCAAACAGGAAGGGTTCCGTCGGCTTCGAGATAAGCTCCAGGTTCAATTTCAGTATGAAGTTCTTGAAGAATTGACCCCAAGTCACTCACAGCTGTTGCTTCTTGGTCCTCTATCCTTGATTGCTCATTCTCACACGGGAATCCAGCTTTGAAAGAAGCATTTTTGGATGGTGTAGGCGGGGGTTACTTTATTCCAAGCCATTGATATCCAATGGACAAACATCAATGACATTGATCTTCTTCGTTAGTTCGGTTGCCGTATTTGCCTCCTCTCTCACCACGGTCATTTTATTCAAAAAATGAATTCGGCAGTGATCTTTAAAGGTCTGGATTACTTCTTGATCCAGTGGTTGGATTATAGAAGTACAGCTCGATGGCAAGAACTTCAGGCTCACGTTTCTCAGCTGCACATTTCCATGTGATCTGGCATTATCCACAAAAAGAAGAATTTTTCTTCCTTCTCTCTTCATTTCGTTAATGCCGTCCAACTATTGTGAGAAAATTGTGAATGTCATCCAGTTTTTTTTATTTGATGTATAGTGCACAGGCAATGATGCTATCTTCACATTTTTGAAGAACCGTGGTTTTTAATTTTTTCCGATCACAAGTGGTTTGAGCTTCTCACACGTAAAACTGGCACAGAGCATGACGGTGAGCCTTTCTTTTGACATTTTTCCGCCCACGCATTTCTCGCTTCTTTTTGCTAAGGTTTTACTTGAAAGAGCTCTGAAAAACAGGCCGGTTTCGTCGGCATTGAAAATGTCAGCGGCATCGAAATCCTTCGTTATACCCGGAAGCTTTCTTTTCCATTCTTCCGCAGTTTCGATATTTATGTCTGCAGCTTCACCATTGATTATTTTGAATTCGATGTTATGCCTATTTTTGAAGCGAGTCAGCCATCCTTCTGATGCCTTGAATTCCGTGATTTTCTCCTTTTCTGCAAAATCCAGAGCAATCTGCTTTAAAAGGGGTCCAGAGACAAGTTTCTTCGTTCTCATTTGGTAAAAAAACTTCCAGACGTGATTGTTTATGTTCCCGTTTCCCGTTTTCTGTTCGAAAATTCTACACTTTGAGAAAGGTTCATTTGCTTCAAAAGCGGCTATAATTTCTTTCTCTTTCTTGTTGATGGCATTGACTTGACCTCAGTATTCAGCTGATCTAGATGTAATTTTCCATTGACTTACTTTTGATTTTAATTTTTGAACAACTTCATATTTTTCCTGAAGCTTCAGTTCTTTCCATTTTTTTGTCTTCTTACTTATTTCTGACATATCTGCGTAAGTGCTGTGATTTTTTCCCTGCAACGATAGTGAAATAACGAAAAAATTTTCCTTTGCCGAGCAAAAAAGAAGAAAGAAACAGAAGCAATAATATTGCCAACCAGGTGTGCAAAAAAGAAACCATAATTCTTTTTTAACCACTCCCTTTAACACCTGTTGTCTCTTATCTGTCATTGGGGGGGGGGGGGGGCATTTCTGTTGCTCAATTTTTCTATTTTTATCTCAGCTCGGGAGAGGCGAAATCACGTGACATGTTTTTTACATTATTTTTTTTTGTATCTTTTTGCATAAAAATTGATCATTTCATTTAATTTGATTATCATGATTTACTTTTTCTGAAATGGAAAACAATTTCATATCTACACTTTTTTATTTATTAAAAATATATAAGGATGTTCTAGTTAGTTCAGAGCACATACGGTAAAAATAAAAATATTCTTTCAATTTTTTTTGTTATAATGAATGTTTTTTTTTTGTTGTTGTTGTTAACTGAAGATTTTATCTGAATTATTTAAACAAATTTCAGCATTGAGTAGACCTTAAAATGTAGTCTCTAGAAATGTGTTTCTTTATTTTTAAATCGAGTTCATCGAACCCTTTTATTCTTATGCAACAATTTTTCCGTATTTCCATGATGCGGGAATGGGGAAGTTGCACTCATTCTAAATTATGCCTCCTTTTATGTTTAAATGATGAAGATGACTTTATATTCCTCAAATCTTAACTCGGAAACGCAAAAATAATTTTAAATAACTAGTTATTGGAGTTTTAAACTTCACTAAAAGCAAAACAAAACCACGTGATCTGAAAACGCGACGGGATTGGTTTGACGTCACTACACATGAAACGCGGATTCTACTTCAGAGTCGAATCGCGACCTACGTTATACTAAGGCTCCTATAAGGGGAGCTGACGCATATCCATTCTGTTGGCCAAAATAACCGCCATATTGTGACCTAGCTCAGCATTAGGAAACCGCCTGAGCAGGTGTTCGCCGTCCTCGTTACTGTCACTCGCCGTCCACTAGTACGGTAAGCTAACCGGTTTTAGCTTGGTTTTTGGTCCGCTGGGTCATTAAATGGCGGTATGATTCAGCCTGTATTATAGGAGCTCTACGTTATACACGGCCGGTGCATGACGTTTAAAACATCACATGGAGTGGATCATTTTTACACCACGATTGGTGCAAAACGGAGGGTGCGTCACTTTGCACCAATCGCGGTGTAAAACTGATCCACTCCATATGACGTTTTAAACGTCATGCACTGGCCGTGTATAACGTAGGTCGCGGTCGAATGCATGCAGGCTGGTTTGCATCACTTTCTACTTATTATAAACGTCTTTTAAAGACGCATTTACACCAAAACAAAAACAAAAGTTAAAGTCAAAAGATTATTTTAACATATCTAAATATAATGCACCATTTATTTACACATTTGCATTAATTTTCATTTAGAAAAGTGATGAAGTTGGTCGGATTCGAAAAATACAAAATTATGTCTTTCGGGTTTTTTTTTTATTTACTTTTAGGGCAGAAAAACTGCATTTCATGTGGGTAAAAATACAGGAAACTAAAGCTATCTTTTACTTACTCTTATTTATTTAAACGAAAAAAGAATGAAAGTTTTATTACAAAAGAAATCATAAGTAAAATCGCATTTATATAGTTCTTGAAATGCATTATTTTCTTAATTCATTTTAATGCTTAATAATTCGTTTTGATATGAATATAATTTCGTGTTATGCAGGTTATATTAAGGATAAAAATGTACTCAAATTAATTATGAGAAAACGAAATTTTGAGCAATAATGCAGAAAACAAAAACAAAAAATCTTTATTTTAATACTGATTTTTTGAATAAAAATTAACTACTGACAATAATAATTGGGTATTCACCGATCATAAAAACAATTACTGCAACATACGTGAGTAAATTTATCACTATTGTCATTTATTTTCTCTTTTTATGTGCTTACTTAACATCTTTTATAAGCATCCAATGTTTATCTTTATACTCACGCCTCATTTTATGATTGTAATTTATGATTTTTCCAAAAAATGTTCAATATAGTACTATAATTTGGCGTGGCCACCGAACCCGATCATGAAAAATTCACCACTCTTTTTTTTTTTTTTTTTTTTTTTTTTACGTTTGGTAGAAAATGCGAGCTAGTAAATTCATTAAAATAAATGTATAATGGTATTTTCTTATTTCTGTTCTAAGGTATGGAAAGAAAAAATAAAAGAATTATTTAAACTATATTTTTAGATTTCTAAATTGATTTCTCAACGTATAATCATAATTCAATTAATATGAAACTTTTAATTTATTAAAACGTTTTTTTTTTAAATATATTACACTCTATAGTTTTTATTTATTATTTTGTACTTTTTAGTATGTAAAATAGTTGCAGCTTCACACCCATTTAGCCTTTTTTGGCGACCGTGGTTTAATGCATAACAAATCCATTGTTGTTGTAAGTCGCATACAATAGTAACCACAAATAATATTTTTCGATTTATTTTTTTAATTCAATTCACAGGTAAGGCATGAATTTGCATGATTAATTTTTTTAATTATTTGGAAGGTAGGGATTGTGTATTAATTTAGCAACAAAAATTTAACATAGAATCAAAGAATAAAGAAAATATTTATAGATCATGAACCAAAATTCAAACATACCACAATTCTTTTAATGTTTAAAATGTTAAGAACAACAATAAAACTTAAATATACATAACATTACTTCAAATACATTTAGAATTATAATATTTCTGCATAATAGTTCTCTTTTGGCTTTTACATTCCGTAAAAATATTGTTAATTTATAACAAAAATAAAAAAAAAGATGATTTATAAACTAAACATCATCTGTAATCTGCAAAGGTCTATAAAGCATAAAACCTTCAATCCCACATTCTGAAAATTTCACAAAAGTGACAGTATTTAAAATAACTACTTGATTTTTTTGCCTGTGTATAGTCCAGGGACCTGTTTGAGAAGAAATTGGGTCCTTTAAAGGACCTTTCACAAAAATTTTCATATTAAAACAGGATACTTCACAAAACATTCCACCTTAAAACAGCCCTTCACAAAGTTCTTTGTCATAAAAATAGGCCTTTCACAATTTTTTTCCAGCTCCAAACTAAACCTTTTACAAATTTAATTATTTAAAAGTAAAATCTGACCTGACATAAAACAACTGAAGTCGTCAAGGAATCTATTTATGTAGCTTTTACATATATAAAAGATCTTGTAAAAAATTTATAAACAAGAACCTGAATATAACAGTTATTTCAAACTCACAAAATTATAATTAGTTTTTCCACAAATATAAAATACTTCTCACAATTTCACAAAAACAGGACCCCATGCCTGTGAGAAAAGTCTGGGTAGACACCTGGAACCATTTTTTGAAAAATTATTAAACTTTTTCCGTGTATATTTATATAAAAATTCTGTAAATTGGAACCAAGCCAAATTCTTAATTCAAGTATAAAATATAAATACAAAAACCTTTTTTATGAGTTAATTCCGCCCTCACTAATAAAATAAATTCTATTTGTATCAGTTTATTTTATATTGTGCAATGTTATTGCAAAAAATAAATAAATAAAAGTATACATTATTCTATAAAATACAATACTGTAGTACGAGTATTAACTTGTACCGATGCTTTATTTCTACATCGATATCTGGAAATGAAAATTCTTAGAAACGCGATGGAATAAAAACCTCACCCGGAATATAACCGTATTATTTATTTATTACAGCAATTTACAATACTTTTAATTTGTTATACTAATCATTTTTAAGAAAATTAAAAAAGCGTAAAGCAAGCCATTCAGTGAAAAGCAAGCCATCCCCATAGGAAATAACAGGGAGAAATACAGCGAGGGTTTGTTTACATGTGTAGTGACGTCAGAACAGCTTTTATCACGTGACGCGGCTTTTTCTTGCCACGACAAAAACTGGGTTTTAAAAGTTGATTTAATGAATTATATAAGTTTCAAATCTATGTAAAAATGGTATCAAAATGTTCGCATTTTTACACTCTATCAGATGCAAGTTAAATTGAAAAACGTGCAATTTCCCCATTCCCCGCATTCCGACTGCAAACACACGTTTAGTTTACGGAGAGGCGGGTTAGAATGGGGATCAAAAGTAGCGTTCATAATAGTAGGGTGTTCGGATTAGAGGGTGTTCAGAATACAGAGAGTTCATCTTTTGTTAAGTCTATGGGGTTTCGCCCGGACCATCAGAAAGTGTTCATAATACCGGGGTGTTCACATTAGAGAGTGTTCAGATAGAGAGAGTCTACTGTATATGTATATATGCAACATGTGTTTAAGACGTATATATATATATATATATATATATATTATAGCTATATACGTCTTTAACACATGTATATGAAATATGATGTATATATGACATATATATAGCATACAAGACGTATATTACATATGAGGACGTGAGTTTCAAAACTCGCCTTATCCAAAAAATCAAATTCGAGGAAATCGCGAAAAACCTCTCACTGCTTCCATTGATTTTCATTGTAAACCAGATTTTAGAATTACAGAAATACATGCTAAAACTAGTTTTTCTGCGGATTGTAATGTTTTTTCAGTGAAGATTTACCAATATAATAGATTGATAGAGAAAACGCGATTTTTTTAATTTTGGATAAGGCCAGTTTTGAAACTCACGTCCTCATGTGTAGGATATATAGGACGACGACATATATATTACGCGTACATGACATAAATATGACTTATAGAGCGTATATATGATGCACATAAGCTTATAATTATAGCTATACGCTTTCAAAAAATCCACGAATTGAAGGATTTTTCCGCTGCATTTTGTTTCGTCAGAAACGAAAATTTCCACTTTGATTGGCTCACTTTATCCCAAAACACAGAAAATTCCCCCATCTAACGTAAAAATTACCTTAAATCGTCCAATCTACAGCTGTATTTTCTTCAATCATGGGGTTTCAGCCACTGTGCTGACTGTTACTTTTTCATATTAGATACAGAATTATTACGTATTTCTCTTATCCCACAAAACACGTAAAATTCGCGAATAGAAGGTAAAAATTGGCAGATATTTTTCAGTCAAAAAACGGAATTTTTTTCAAACAACATAAAAAGTTCTTCCAATCACAGGGATGTTCCGGCAACTTGCTGCCTGTACAGTTTACGTTTTTTGACATTGTTTTGAGAGTGTCGTTAGTGATGTACTTATAAGCTTACGAGTTCCATAACCTGTGATGCCTTATGAATGATTTTTCGGGACTTTCCTGTCGTCAACCATTTTCTATAAAAAAAAATTACAGTGTGACTACATTACAGAGTCACCTAACAGTGTGACTTGACGCTTACAGTGGATAAGTGTTACTCTTATGATTTATACAATCCTTGATTTTATGTAATCGGAATTAATTTTAAAGGTTTTTTTTTTTTCAAAATCTATTTTTAAAATATATGTAGTTAATCTTCTTAAATATTTGTCTTTTGTAACTTAAATCCTTACACATCTAATAAATGTTATTTTTTTAATAAGCTGCCAATAATCCTTACTGCATTCAACAATATAATTGAGAAGTCGTCGAACCACGTTCCCTTTTTGATAGACATTCGCTTGTCACAATTCGTCACGTCGCATCGCCATTGTTTACTAGTTTTTAGATAAAGCTTAGTGCCGGTTAAAGTACACTGTTTCGGATGGCAGGATTCAATCATTTTGAAAATACTTCACCGCATGCTGTTCCGTACCCATTTAAAAATGACAAGATTAAAACAGAGCATTTAATATACAATATACTCTTCGTTACAAAATTTAAACTGGTTTATTCTACAAAATAAATAATAAGAACAAAAATCATGTGCCAAGCATAGATTATGAAAAACTTTCCAACACGTCCAGAATACTTTAATAAAACTTCACCGTTTAGTAAGGTGAAAGATGATGTCTAAGTAGACAAGGGTCAGGGTCAGACAGGGTGGAGAGGTATATAGCTCAACAAGCCCCGCCCAGGTCTAAGTAGCCAATTTGGAAAGCGAATAACTGATATGAATAACTAATATGAATTTATTCAATTGTCGATGCTGGATTTTCTTTGATTTCGTGTTTTTTCCAGGGTTTGGCGGCTCACGGAAAATATTCCATCTTGTGCTGCGTTTGTAGTAGTGCTCTCGATTATACGTATAATACGTATAAAACGTATTGTATCCGGTAACGATTTTGGATAGGAATCATATGGAAAAAAGGCTTAACTACGTATACGTTTAAACGTATATAAACGTATATTCGCGAGCACTAGTTTGTAGCCTTGCCAACATGTTATGGTGAAAAAGTTCCAGGCTGAGTATCGTTCCCAAGTGGTTCAGTTGGTAGAACGTCAGTGCACTAATCTGATGAAACGGGTTCGTGTCCCGGCTTGGGTACTTTTTCACTATGTTGGCTATACGTCTATTAAGCAATTAAAATGTGAATATTACGAAAAACATAGTTGAAAATCCTATTTCAGGCATTTTCATCAATAGTCGGAAAAATATCCGAATTATTTCCTGCAGCCCTGTATGCGATCTACAGATTTGTATATAAACTACGTAGTATGCAAAAATTTAATTCAGTTAGGAAATGCATAGCACAGTTGAAAATTCCCCTTCAGCAATGTCCTTCAATAAATGGAAATGTACTCGAAATCTTTTGTGCATCCCTGTATATTATTTATGTACTTTATTCACATCAAGTAATATTAAAAAGTTAGTTAAATTTAAAACGCGTTATTGTTCAAGTACTGCAACATAATGTGTTCATAGTGTATTAGTGCAGTAACCGAATTCTTTTATGTGTCCTGTAAATGAACGACGAATTGTAAGCACACCGTATTCTATAGTAAGCATCTTGTAGTGCACCTCACTGATATATATCAATTTCAGTATGTTTGAAATAGCGTAACATCATTACAATACATTGCAAACGATTTTCCCCATAGACCGTTATGTAATGGAATTCTTTTGAATGCCCCTGTACATGAACTATAAATGCTAGACACTTCATTTTCCATACCGATCATGCTATGGTAAACCTCAATAACGTATACAATTACATGGCAAACCGAGTTCATTTACGCGAGTTAGAGTACCGACAGACGGTAGACAAACCGAATTCACAAACACTTTTCAACTGCGTCGGAAAGTATTAGTAAATAAAAATGGAGTACAATACATCGCGTGTGACATGCAATTAATAACAAAGAATGGGACATTACGCGTATCTATGAGTAGCAATAACCTCTTTTTTTACAAGTGTCGTCCGAACCCATTGCTGGGCAACAATTTGTTTCTCAAGCTATTCCTCCAAATGCAGTTTGATTTGTGCCTCATTCGATTCTTTTATGTGAAGGCCAAGCTGAGTTCGCTTAAATATATAATTCACCTATTTTCCTGTTATTCATATTATACTTGGGAGAGCTGAAACACTGTTAAGGATTGTCACGCTGTTTGGCGACAGATTTTGTTTACCGAAAAGTAAATACCAATTACCGATTTCTCTTTCTTCTTTCCATAGCTCCTGGATTACAGTTACGGGGATTATCCCAAGATCTCCGCCTGGCTCCAGCGTATGAAGAAAGAGGCTCCCAAGTACAAGGTCAACGAGGTGCACGTCAGACAATTCAAGGAGTTCCTCATGTCCCTGAATTAGACACAACACAGCACGCTCTGTCGATTAACTGATCCTTTGCACAGTCACGGAAAATTTTAAAATACACATTATTATGTCGCAAAACCAATACTTTACCGAAGAGGCTTTTCGAACGGGATAGACGAACAGCAGTCACAATATGTTGTCATCACAACACTCAGCCATCCTACACCGATCTGTGCTGCAGTTCTTGAAGCAACTTCTGGATTTTCTCTCAAACAAAATTCGCAATCTTTGTCTTCTAGGCACGCCCATCGTTCTGCTTCCACTGCAATCCCGTTTCGATCGAGGTCTCGATTGAAAATTTATATGCCATTATAAGTTTCGCGTGATGATGAAGCATGATTTTTCGATATACTTTCCCGTCGTCTTATGTGCCATTTTAAGACGGATTAAACATCCCCTACCCACTAATATTTGTTCTGAATCAAATCTCGATCCTCTCCCCACCCAGTTTGCATCGAGCGCAATAATGATCCGCGAAGACTGTACATTGTCGGATAATCGAGAGACAAGACGGGTGTATAGCATAAGGTGATTTCTTTGAAAAGAGATCGTTTGATGATTTTGGTTAATAATTCTTTGTTTGGAAGAGTCCTTTTACTGGTTTCAAGATGGTTATCCATTGTATTGTTGACTTCATGCAGTGTCAGTTTCTATTATTCCATGTTCTCCTCCAACTCAGTAAAATGTAATTAAGATAATAAAGCAGTATAGACCCTACCCTGGGTTGTTCGGACGCATTCTTTTTTTACTAAATAGCATGAACATCATGAAAGAAAACTTTCTATACATACAATAATATAATTTACATATAATAATATAATAAGTAGTCCAATCTGCATGGCTATAACGCAGGTGTTGGAAAAACTACTTTTTTATTGTAGCGAACTACAACTACAACTACATTATCGAAAATGTAGTTAACTACAACTACAACTACTTGTTTTAAAAAGTAGCGACTACAAACTACTTTTCAAAAGTAGTCACTACTTCGCTACCTTCAGATTTTGTCAAAGGGTTCAATTTAAACTCGAAATTGAAAACACGGATAAAAATAATAAAACGACCCTCTGGGATACAATTAAATAAATGTGACATAACCGAGGGCATTAAAAAATTAAGTCTCCAAAATGTTAGTTTATACACACATTTACAAATTTCATAGGAAAATTCAGAGAGATTATAGTCTAGAATATTACAGAAAAACAACTCTAAATGCAAACATTAAATAAACCTGTAAATAAATCCGTTTCAAATAATAAGAAACCCGGCGTTAAAACACAAACATCTAATAACGAGTAAAAAGACAAGTGTGGCCAGCAAGAAAGTTAATTCCTTTGGTGGGTTAGTACTTGATTTTAGTAGCAAATGTAAATGGGAAAAATGTATGACATTATGGGATGCGTTGCTATACACTGCAATTAGTAAATTGTTGAGCAGAACAAATTTTGCTCAAAAGAAGCAAGTTTCGGCCACGTGATTTGCAGAATGGCATATTTTTTCTCCCTGAAATAGTGTTAAAAGTAGCGTCGGTTTTCGCTACAAACTACTGATTTTTTTATATCCCGCTACTCTCTACACTACATTGTTCAAAATGTAGTGTGCTACACTACAAACTATTGTAAAATGTAGCGACTACTGTAGTTTCGCTACTTGTCGCTCGCTACTTCCGACCCCTGCTATAACATCTACTTATAATAGATTACACTGATAAACAAAAATTGACTTTTTATTTTTTTTTTCTTAAATTTAAAGCTAATATTCCAATTATATACACTCTTGAGTAAATAAAAATGATATTAGAAATTTTTACTTGGTTCTTATCTCTTTTTTAAACGAAGGATATGTATTTATAGGTTATTACGATATATCACAATTTAGGAGATCGTACAATAATGCATAATAATAATAATGCATAAATGTTAAATTTACCAGCAGTATACTTGTACACTGTTTTTACACATTTTCCACATATTTTCCACACATTTATCGCAGCTGAACACAATTTGAATGTATTAATTTGAGTACATTAGTACCTATTTTTGCGTTTATATTTATGTTCAGTATATTGTCTCTTGATGAACCAACAGTAATCGGCAAGCATTGCTGCATTCCATTGCGATCGATAACGAGATTCCATACCAGAAATTTGTTGGTGAAATCGTTCACCATGCTCGTCACTAAGTGCTCCCATATTATCTGGGAAAATGTCAATGTGAGAGTGCAAGAAATGAAGCTTTAATGACATGTGACAATTTAGCTTTTTAAAATTGTTTACCATATTTTGAACTATACACTTGTAATTTGTAGCTTTGTTATTCCCTAAGAAATTATGCACAATGTCCTTGAAAGAAAGCCATCCTTTTTTTTTTCTACCGTTGTAAGAATACTTTCAAACTAGTCATTTTTCATAAATTTCCGAATGTCTGGACCTACAAATACGCATTCTTTTATTTTGACATCCGATATTGATGGAAACAAGTTTAGGATAAACGCAAATCATTTACCTTCCGATTAAGAGATTTCACGAATATTTTTATCAACCCCAAAACTTGATATTGAGTGGTGAGAGTAATATGTCCACTGCTGCTACAAGAGGTTGGTTAATTACCTTTTAATCACCAGGTTCTAGAGCTTCCGAGAAGGCCACGTTTGTACACAATAATGTTTATGTTTTGCACGACTGTCCCATTCACAGATAAAGCCTGAATATTTCGTGTAACCCTGTTGCATTCCCAGCAAAATATAAATGACTTTCAAGTCAGCCCAAATTTTCCACTTAAAATCATTGTACTTCAACACAAATATTAGTTTCTTCAGGGTATCATATGTTTCTTTTCCCCCTGAAGCATATCCTACAGGAATGGAGTTATATTTATTTCCAAGGTGAAATATTACTGCTTTTAGACTCACCTTAGACGCATCAATAAAAAGTCGCCATTCCTCAGGTTTATGACATAGGTCTAAAGATACCATAAGGCTTAGAATGTCGTTGCAAAAGCATATTTCACCATCTTTTCCATAAAAACGTATGAAGTCTTTATGTCTCTCACGGTATATAGAAATACGTACATCACTAGCTGCAGGGACGTAGCTTTAGGGGGGGGGAGGGGGGAGCCTCCCCCCCCAATAAGTTCAAGTAGTAGGGCGCCACAGAAGGCTTAAGGGCGCCGTCAAGCGCCCATAAAGAAAGGGTGTATTAGTAGTAATAAGTAATTATACAAACACTTTATTTTAAATCTTAAATTAGAAAGTAAGTTACTTTTAACATACAAAATTTACATAAGGGGTTTAAATTTGTAACTACTTCTATCCTCTCCCCCCCCCCCCCCCCCTTCACGCCCCGCCAAAAAAAAGTTATACATGGAAAAAGGAAAATTCTGAAAGTAGCAATTGTAATCAATTGCGGGACGGTAAGTGTAATTCGATCCTTAGAAGTACAAATATTCCCTTCTTATCTTAGTAGTTGTTGGCCATCCTTTGTAGTAGAAAGAAAGGGTGAAGATGTGGGACTGATTTGTTGGAACGGTTCTACAATACGTTCATGTAAGGGGTCTAAGAAGGTTTAAGGGCGCCGTCTGGCACTCATAAAGAAAGGGTTTAAATAGTAGTTGCAAGTAATTATACACGAACATTATTTTAAATGTTAAATTACAATGTAAGTTGCATTTAACATACAACATTTGTGTAAGACAATTTTAGAACTGTTACTACCTCTACTCCCTAACAAAACAATTTATACCTGCAGAAGAGAAAATTCTGAAAGCAGGAATTGCAATCAATTGCTGGGCAGTAATGTAATTCAATCTTTAAAAGTACAATTCTTTCCTATGGTCACATTTGGTAATCGAAAGAAAGTGCAAAGAAATGGAAGTGGCTGGAGAGAGGTTACAGAACAGTTCAGAGAGGGTGGGTGCGGTCTAGAGGTCTCCACTGGATGAAATTTCTAGGATCAGACGCACTCGGGTACAAACGAAAGCTATCTTGGTCCTGCCCAGTCTGGCTTAAAAACCAAAAGTTCGGCCCGGTCCGGCCCAAAACGATTCAATTTCTACAAAAGAAAATCATATTTTCCATAACATATAATTAAGATTCTTTTAAAGAATACTCCATACTTTTTTTTCGAGAAATTTTTAAAGTATAATTCGGACTATATGTGAGCAATCCATAGAATACAGAATATCAACATTAATGAATATTTAGACTTCTAGACTTTTGAATTCAAGTAAAGACTCGTTAAACAATAATGTACTTTAGAGTAAAGATAAAAAAGTGTTTAAAAACATCATAAATTTTGAAGCTTTATAATTAAAAAATTAGATTAATGAATTCCGAAGAAATATTTTTTTATAGTTTATTTCGAAAGATTTTGTTACCAAAAATCCATTATCCCGTTTTATATTTAAGTTAAACAACAACAAAAAAAAAGTCTGCCCGACATGTCTTAGGAATAATTAAGTTCAGGCCCAGCCCGACTCGCGTAAGTAGAAAAAATGTACGCCTGAACACGGTCGGAGTTGACAGGAAAAATTATGCACAGGCTCATACACAATGTAACTGTCCGATGAAAATCTACGTTGGGCATATTAAATTTCTGTATTGATGTTGCCAAACTAGTATCGGATTGTGCAATACATTTATAACGTATTCTGGCGTAGGCATATTCTGGCATCTTATATCAGGCCGGTCGGCTCACTTAATATTTTTATAGGCCTGCCCTGACGCGTTTATTATTCTTCATCTGTCCTCCCAGGCTCGTTTAAAAAATTGTTTTCATTCTGCCAGACCGGTCCATTTGAAAATTGACCTTCATTTTGCTGTGCCGGGTAGGATCTTGTGCAGACCTCTACTCTATAAGGTGGTCATATGGCAATTTTCCTGAAAGAATCCTCTACAAAAAATCCTAACAAAAAATTTCCTCCACCCTGACATTTGAACTGTTTGAAATCCCCTCTTGTACAAAAAAGAGACAACAGACATTTATATTCCGTTCATTTGGAAGATTAGAGGCATGTGTTTCTTGAAATGAGTGTCCTGTATATTTTTTTGAAAACTTAAATCCCAGGCACGAATTTCTCTAGAGTAAATAAATAAAAGTAATAAACTAGGTACCTTTTACAAAAATCAAAACAAATGAATTTAAGAAGAAAGCAGATTATGTAACTTCATTTATGAACGAGTGGTTTCAAATTGTTAATGATGGAGCAGAATGTAAGAGCATGTACAAATGTTTGCTTTAGTTAAGGTTAATCATTATCACCTGTTTGCATATAAAATTTCATATATTTTTAATCAGGTCTCTAAGAATCAAATAGTATTGTAATTTTTCTGTAAAAATTAAAACTGATATTTTAAACAGGCTTTTAAGTTAGAGATCTGCACAGTTCGGGCATAACTTTTTTCTGCAGACTTGGGCCGGGACGGGCCAGACTTCTTTTTTTTCTGGGTCAAGCTGTGCTTGGATGTCATTCTTCCTAGAGATCTGCATGGACCGAAATTTGCAGGCCAGCGTAAAAATCAGAAAATTATGCTTGGCACAACAATTTTTGCGAAAAATGAATATATTTTTAAATAGCCATTATTCTACAATTAAAATTCGTTTTAAAGAATAGTACATACTATTCTAAGCAATAAAAAATTTTAAATGCAGTAAAACCTCTGAAATAGAAACAATCTATGACGAAAACTTTTCTTACACAGAAAAATGTCTTGATCCGTGCAAAAAGAATATAATACATACAACAGACGATATACCTGCTAAGAATGGAACCTGCCTATAACGGATTTTTCTTCTCTTACTGAATCTTCATTTCAATGTAATAATCTAACTCAATTTTTTAATCAGTGTTTATGTACGTAATTGTCTAAGTGATCATAAATATTGTTGATATTTTGCATTCCATGCATTTTGAGCATAATATGAAACTAAAATCTATGCATAAGTGTGCTTTCTGAATAAGTAAGTGCAATTTTAATTTTAAGTTAATGTTGCTTCAGAAATATCGTCATGCTTTGTATGCAATTCAGTATTCAGTCGGGGCAGGCCAGTCCGGGCTCGGGCCGAACTTTTTGCTTTTATACCAGGCCGGGCCGAACTGTTTGCTTTTATGCCGGGTCGAGCCTGGGCATTTCAGCACCTGCAGACCTCTAGTGCGGCTGATGACAATGTGGCGAGAGAGGAGGTGGGGTGGGGTAGGGGGGGTGGAAAATGAAAATTATATATAGGGCGCCAAAGTCAGGTCCTCCCCCCCCCCCAATAAAAATTTCAAGCTACGCCCCTGACTAGCTGACACATTCCACTCCTGAAGTCTTGATCCTAGAAATTCGGCTTTATTCTTGCTTAACCCCAAATCACGCTCAAGGTCATTCAACTCTACTTGCGTTATCATATGAGGCTTCAAATATTTCTGTGGTGGAATGTAATCCATTTCTGTTTCACTTTCATACTACAAGATGGCATGCATTCTTCATCAACTGAAAGACTGTAGTTTACAGGAGGCTGTGGCACAGGAGGAAGCACATCACTGTGAGGTACTGGCCTCATAGCAGAATCGATATTGGGATACTGAATATGCTTCTGCTTCTTAAAATTAATTTCTTTTGCTGTTCGAGTCATGCAAAAATAGCAATCTTTTAAATGATCTCTTGGCTCTCTCCAGATCACTGGTATAGCAAAAGGCATTGAAGTCCCGTTTCCCTTAATCCACTCTTGGAGTCGGGTAGAACAGCACAAACAATAAGAGTGCTTATCCTGATTGCCCATTTCGCATCCAAAATAATGTTTATAAGCAATTTCAATTAAAGAAGTAATGTTTCTTTCTCCGAGTAGCGCTCATAAATTCAGCACAAATGTAGCAAAAACTATCACTTGAATTAACACACTTACGAGACATTTTAAAAGCACATATTCGTCAGCTAATTAAATGATACAATGATCAATTTTTTACAAAGGACAAAGAAAAATCTTCATGGCACCACAATATCTGACGGACACATCTTATTGGCGCCTAGATGTATTATAAGTAGCAGATATTTGTTCACTTTCAGGGTCATTAGACTGTAGAAACAAAGCACTTTAAAAGGCAATAAAATAATATAATGAGCTATATTTAATTCACATATCTCTGAAATGGAAACCAACTTCACCTTTCTGTGAATATTTCCCAAATTCACAAGTGTATGGTTACTTAAGTCTGTTAAAATTTTCCAAGAAAAAGTTTCTTGTTTATCAGTGTTATTTCACTATTTATTATTGTCATTATAATCTAATCTAAATTTCTATTTCTGATTATTTACTTATAATATGTACACTATCCTTTTTAAACGTATTTATAAAAGGCACTTTATGGAAACGATATTCTAAGATAATTTCTTTACATAAATGCCCACAATTTGACACTTTTAGTTCTTTTCTACAGTTTTGGCTCGAATTTTTCTAAGTCAAATAAAAAAAAATTCACACCTCTTTCCATTTTTTCTGGAGGGCGTCTTTCTAATGCTTTGCCTTATCAATTTCTGTCTGATAAATGGAAATTTAGGATGCCACTGAATGGCTTTATTTATGCAGCTGTAACAAAAGTGAATAGATTTTGTTTTTCTTAATCATTCCAATGGGAGGGAAAAAACAACGAAATGGGTTCGTGAATGTCAAGAAAAGTTTCCAAAAAGACTCACGATTATGATTTTTGTTATGAATGTAAATTAAAGCTCAAAAGTATCAAGGAAAGCTAAAGTAAATACATTCTATTATCAGTAAAATAGTTTGGAACCTATTTTCAAAGAAGATATCCCAACTTTATTGACATCCAAGAAGTTGAGCTTCCTATGGGCAAGGCGTGCAGTTACATTTCCAAGTCAACCACCGCATACTGAGCGAAGAAAGATTCTCAGAGATAATTTGTGACCCATTTGAAGAAATACCTGTAAAATCACTTGATTCTTCCCTCATGGACTTTTGTTTTCTGGTTTGTTAAAGCAAGCGTCAAGAATACGCCATCTATGAACATTGAAAGGACTTTGGAAGGTCGCTTAAGAGGGGTGGAAGAACACTGACATGACTGTACTAAGAGAAGTCTTCTATCGTGAAAATTTTGAAGCAGAGCTATAACCAAGAATCAAAGCCATCCAACAGAGTCAAAAAGTCGTAAGAAATACGACATTTATGCATAGAAATTAACTGCGAAAACCGCCTATATAAAGTGCGAACGATCTTTTATAGATTCCTAGTAGTTATTATTATTTCATAAAAAAAACTGAAATGGAAAAAGTAGGATCTACGAATACGCAGTGAATAGCATCGATTTTCTCCAATAACGACATAGATTCCTCGATCAACTAAATCAAAGGCATCAAAATACCTGAATAAATTCTTTTTAAACTTTGTATTTAGGTAGATTTAAACGGAGAAAAATGATTGTTCCTCCTAAACAACTGCAACTTCAACTCTAATGTTTCACAAAAATATTTTACCTGCTTCAACCAACACCACCCTATAGATAATGCCTAAGAGCTGAGTTTTGACGTCACGGCAGATCGGTTGATCAACATTAGAGTTAGCCGATTACATCGGACAATCCTGCAACTTTCATAGTTTTTACTACTGATCTAACATTTTAATAAGCAAGTCGTTTGCTATTTTAAGAAGTTTGAGAAGTAAGTAAAATGCAAATTGTCTATTATATGGATTTAAAACAAATCAAACTCTGAAACTTATACTAAGCAATTTCAATTTGGCTTACTATTAGGTTGATATATATATGGATTGAAAATCATATGCACTCTATGACCAAAAAATGTCAAGGAAAAAAAATTACAATTTGAACTATAAAAACCAAATTTTCTACATTTACTTTACAAAAATCATAAGAAAATTTAACTTTTATCCTTATCTCATAAAAATTCATCTTTAATAGTTAAATTTTAATCATTGCATCCACCTGTCATTAAAAAATATTAGAGATAATTAAATTTTTTCAAAGTACTATCCCACACAGTTTCAAAGTTATTTACGATTAGTCATACATGTTAAATTTATTTAGTTATTGTGATTCTTTCACTTTCGCTTTTTGTTAATGAAAAAAAAAAGACAAAATGAAAATTTAAAACTCATGAACCAGCAAATCCGAGATTGTTCGGTGGGAACATAATGTTTTCGATGGCGAGCAGCAATCCATTTCAGTTTGAATTCTTCATTTTATGGAAAATCAAAACCCAAAAGTGGCTACTTTTGGATCTTTACAAAAAAGTAAAACACATTTGTGCGGCATTTTAAAAACCCGCAATCATAAGTAAAATTTCTCACAATGCATTTACAAAGCTAATGTATAGCAGCGCGAATGTATAGACACATTAAAAATTTAACCGATCCACAACTACGTCATGCAATTTAGCATTGCTAGTCCTGATACAGCGCCTAGAATACATAGTGTGGAAATCTGCTACAAAATAGTACTAAAAAATCAGGGCTACACTACATACCGGGCTTGCTCATTCATTATGATGACGTCACAAAAGGTGGCTGACTAGGAGGAAAGACATACAGCGATTGGCACAAAACGATGGGCGCGTTGCTTTGGACCAATCGCTGGTCGCGGTCAGCCACCATTTGTGAAGTTTTGAGAGTGAATGAGCAAGCCCGGTATCTAGTGTTGCCTTGTAAAAAATTGAATCCAATAAATGTACAATGTTCCTGAAATGATAACGATGGGATGGCAGCGCCATCTGCTAGCTTATAAGCAGCTTAATACGATGTCATTAGAACTTATTATCGTAGGAGCACCGTTGCACATTTATAGGCTACAACTTTTTAGCACTTTTTAAAGCATTACAAGGATAGCCGGTTTCCACACTATGTAATTCTAGGCACTGTAGTCCTGAGGCATTATTTATAGGAAGGGGTTTCAACCTTAGAAATGTTTCCACACTTAAAAAACGCACTATGACTTTCAGAACAGAACAGTTTTGTCCGAGATATGTTGAACTCCGCATGTTTGCTATGTTTTTATTCTACGCATATACTACATACAACTTACAGTATAATTTTAATTATTCGTTATTTACAGCCATGCTGCAAATGCACTTACAGCGTGCTGTAAATGCATTTGCAAAATAATGTGAAATCTTTTGTATATAGCCTTCCAATATATAATGTTTATGTTTCAGTCACTGAGCTCAGTGCTGTAGCTGGAAAAAATTATTTGTGGGAACTCACCTTTTCATAGAGTAGATAAGGAGTTAATTTTTTGCATCGGTCATGATGTTATTCATACAGATGAATGCTCTTTCGCATTCAGACATTGAAATAGGTATAGTTTTCACAGTCTGGAGAAAAAAAAAAGGCTTGTGCTCGTACGCGTTACTTTTTTTACAGTAACAAACCAAATATTTCTGGGAACGGCGTTCCCATGCGTTCCCACCCAACTACAGCATTGAGAGCTCCATAATAGAATGGAAGGCTAACTCACCGAACCACTTTCTGCCGCAACCGCATCACACCTTCAGTGCGCGCAAGTAATGAATCCATACACTTTTCTTAATATTACAAGCATTTTTTCAAACTTTTCCGCATACTTTTTATCACTTTTGATTATTTCGACACATTTTTCATATTTTTATCAACAATACTTAACAAATTTATCTTTCTTTTATCACTTTCTTTTTTCTTGACTGACATAAAATTTCATTTTTAACTAATATCAAATTAAATATTTACGATGAACTTTAAATAACATTTGCAGTTTTTTTCAATAGAAAATATAATAATAGTGAAAATTGTAGCAACTTCGTTATATTCTTAAAAGATAATCTAATTTGAAAATATCTACCTCATACTACTCTATGGGAGGAAACCTTTGTTTTGCCAAAAATTTTCCTCAGAAATTCTTTCGCATTCTAATCTTTGGGCGGACCGCTGGGATTAAATGTATCAGAATGTGAAGTTTACTCTTCGTTCTATTGTGGAGCTCAGTGGTTTCAGCTGGTCAACCTTTCAGGGCCGAAACTAGGGAGGGGGGGGGGCAGAGGGGGCATGTGCCCCGGGCACCTCAGCAGAAGGCGAAAAGGGCGCCACATGAAGATTTGGTTTGTCGTTTTGTACAAAAATATAATATATATATATATGGAATTTGAGTAAAAATATCTTGTAGCCGGAAAGTATCTAAAACATATTAGTTTATAAATAAGAGGAGCAGTATGAGTGATATTTTCACGAAACTGCTGCAGATAGTACACAAAGATATTTTACGGTATTGGAATTATTTGTTTATGCCTGCAGTTAAATCCTGGTTTTCGAATTCGTAAGACAATGTGACTCATATCAGAATGACTTTAAACGTCTCAATTGTAAGAATTTGTTATACTACAACTATAGTAAAATCTGGGAAAATGAAATTTTTCCATAACGGAATCATGTCTTAAATTAACATATTCCATGATCACAAAATAAAGAATACCAACAATTATACCTGCTAAGATCGAAATCTGTGTAAAGCTGAATTTTTTCCGGTTCCTTTTGATTCCATTTTCACAGGTTTTAATAAATAAATATTTTTCAGAGCTGATTACGTATTTTATGATTACATATTTTAATTTTAAAAATATGTCGGCTAATAGCAACTTAGTAAAATTCTCTTTGCAAATTTACTTAGCAGGAGGGAGGCGGCGGGGGGCAAAATCCATGTTTGCCCTGGGTGAAAAGAAAGAGCTACTTTCGACCCTTCATAATATCGTTATATCATGTTAACTGCATCATCACCTAACGAAGTACAATGTGTGTCTCTAAAAGTAGAATTTGTAACTTAAATTAATATTAAGGCCGTTCACAAATTCCTTGCTCAAAAACGCGAAACTTCCTGACAGATTTTCTGATGCATTTTTAAACGTAAAGGTATAAAAGTGGCAGACCTGAATATTGAAGCAATTTAGGATCGAAATGTGTTTTGATCAATAAATTACTTATCGAGTTATAAGCGATTCTTGTCACGTGACTACCGGATTTTCTTTTTTCTCGAGCTGTCGCCCCGGAAATTCGGTTCAAAACGCTAACATTGACAGTATTTTCTGAAAGATCTGCTGTCATCAAAAAATGGAAACGCTATTCGATTCTATAGTTTCATATTTATTTTTAAGGAAAAAAACTGATTTTCTAATGATTTTTATACAGTAAGAGAGTGATCAAGCTATAAGATGAAGTTTAAACTTATATTTTAATTTTTGAACGACCAACGCCTTAATTAGTATTAATAATTAAGCAAACGCAAGAGAACGGAGAAAATTTCTGTTTTAAACAGGTTTTCGTCTGATTAGGTATAGTTGTAATGTATTCTTACCGTAGGGATAATGAAGTTTTTAAGTTTAAAGCTGTTCTCAAATCCAAACTGGCTACTTTATGGCATATTTTTCAATTCATTTTTGTTCCGAAACGCATGAAATTGGCAGGTGTTCTTATTCAGAAACTATGTAATCGAAAGACGTTTACCATTTTTTGGTAAAGACAGAAGATCTTTCAAAAAATACTGTCAAAATTGGCGTTTTGAACCAAATTCCCGATGCGGCAGCCCGAGAAGCGAGAAAAACGTCTCGTCATGTGACATGAATTTCTTATAACTCGATAAGTAATCTATTTACCAAAAAATGGAAAATTCATTTCGATTCCAAATCACTACAATAGTCAGGCCTGCCAATTGGATGCCTTTGCGTTTAAAAATAAGTCATAAAATGTGTCATAAAGTTTTGAGTTGTTGAGCAGGTCATTTGAAAAGCACCTTAAAACAGGGTTACGTTATAGACAGTTTCCATTTTAATAGGGTTTATAGTATACTAATTCATTTTTCAGCAGAGCTGAAATTACGCTGTAAATTACTGAAATACAAAGCATTTTACTAAACAGCGTAGAACCAACAGAGTGAAAAAACGTCCAGACCGGGGTTCGATCTCGGCTCCCTTCGTATAGCGCACCATGTCGTCCTGATGGCTTAATTGGTAAAGCACTTGGTGCGCTATACGAAGGGATCCTGGATCGAACCCCGGTCTGGACATTTTTTCACTCTGTTGGTTCTACGCTATTTAGTAAAGTGATAATTCACATCCTTTGTCTTTCAAGGTTTATAGTATTTTTATGTCCCGATTCAAAAGCCATTGTCTGGCTTTTTCTGTGACTCCCTGTCTCGCATTTTGTGACTCTGGAGCTGGCAACACTACTTATACATAATGCGACATTTTAAATATTTTACCAAATCTGTCCTTGACTGATTGAGAGGTGGCTGCGGCTATCAGTTAAGAGCTGTGTCATCTCTTAATCTAATCGCGCTCCCGATAAAAGCGCGTCTATTTATTGAGAGAGAGCTCAACACTTTTCTCCGCTCTGCAACAACCCAGGAATCTAATTTTTTTCTTTTATAGCTAGACGTTCTTTGAATTTACCATGCCTAAGCCGATCGTCCTGTACCAGATCCCCGCCAGCCCCCCTTGTCGGGCGGTCCAGATGTGTGCCGAGCACCTGGGCATCGAGCTGACCAACAAGCTCGTAGACCTCTTCACTGGGGAGCATATGAAGCCGGAGTTCCTAGCGGTGAGTCCGATTCCGATTCTTTTGGGCGTCGCACTATAAAATATAGGTAAAATGGCACCATGATTATTTGTTTACATTTTGTATTCGCAGAGCCAGCCCAAGAACATTTTGCCGCCAGTGTGAGCATTCATCTTGGCGTCTCACCACCCTTAATCCTCCTAGTACCAGGTTTTAATTTTTGATTAGCATTCTTAGTTCGCATCATTTGAACCAGAAATTGAATTCTATTAAATGGAACTTCTTCCTACGAGGTTTCGTTTGACTTTATCGATTAAGTTCAATTTTTAAATTTTTTCTAGTTTGAAACACAAAAAATTTTTAAAATGAATATTTATGGGGTGCAAAAAGACCCCAATGATACTAGTACGGTTAACAAAGAAAAATGAATGGCTCATATTCGTAATTTTTTTAAATATTGGCAATTTTTATACACACTGCAACGAAATTACTTATATATTAAATTTAGATTGGATCAAAAATAGATAAAAGTATCCAAGATCGATCCTGTCTTTTAGCTTGTACTTGTTAAATTTTTATATCAAATTTCAAAATGGAAATTTGAATTTTATACTAATTATTAATCGTAATATATAACATTACGATCCAAAAGTGAAACACACTATACACAACACCGGTATATAAAAAACAAAGCAATAATAAATTAATTATTCAAAAGAAGAATATTTATTAAGAGGATACTGTTTGGAATAGTTTACAGTTAACCGAAGGAAGATTAAATAACAAGTATGTAAGATGAAAACTGTAATAATGTCTTGTTAGTTACTATATAAGAAGTACGAATAAATTAACAAATAATCCCTAATGATGAATGGAACCAGGGGTGTAGCTACTATGGAGCAGTTAAAGCACATTGCTCCAGGCGCGAAAATCATAAGGGTGCAAAATTACAAAAAGAAAAAGAAATTATTTGTATAATTTTTTTTTTTTTTTTACATTTGCCAGGTTTTTTTAATAAAATATACAGTAAAACCTGTGAAAGAGAAATCCTGTCTCCAACAGAAAAAATTTCCTGGTCACCGAGAGATTATACCTGCTATTACGAAAACCTGTCTAAAGCGGAATATTTTTCAGACGCTTTCCCATTTGGTTTTAGCAAAAAATTAGATAAATGAAACTACAGTATTCCTTGAACTTGACTTATCAAAATGTTTATTTTAGATAATATACATTATAAATCTATTGTTTTATGTCTCTGAATTTATGAAAATTGTAAAGAATGTTTAAAAGCACAACTAAAGGGCACTTACATGTTGTACAATACAGCATTGTTGTTGCACAGTATTACAAGTTGTGTTTTATAGCAAAAATATTGTATTAATTTGAAATAAGTACAATGAAGCTTGTTAACACGGAATCGCATGGGACTGGGAGAAATTCCGTTTTAGACATGTTTCTGTCTTAACAGATATAATTGTATGGCATTCCTTCTATCAGCATCATGAAAAATTTTCATTTATGACATGATTCCTTTCTTAGACAGATTCCGTTTTTACAGTTTTACTGCATTATATATGTGTATGTTTTAAATCTAAAAACAAATTTTGGGAAACCTTTTATGGTAGAGAAGGGGGAGGGGGGTGGGAATCCGATTGTACTTGCTCCATGGCGCTTAACATGTAGCTACGCCACTGAATGGAACATTAATGAAAAATTGTGTCATTTAAACTCAAATTATATTTTTATGACGTGATTTTTCTCCAATGAAAGCGTTCTTTTCATATACCATTTCTTCCTTGGGGAAGCAATAAACAAATTTCAAAAATATAGAATGGGCGTCAGCAGTAGTAAAATAATGGGGGTTCACCTGCAGCAGGTGCAGCCGTAGTGCGCATTGCCGCAATCAAGGTACAGTCAATGATCAGGACCGCCTTTCTCTTTATCGCATCAGTTTTTTGTGTTATTTTGTTGCTATGTCTAATATTTTGTTGCCAAACAATTTTATATGTTCATGTATATGAACATATAAAATTGTTTATTATGAGTATATGTGTGTCTGTATATATATATATATATATATATATATAAGCTAATCAAAGTGATTTATGAGCCAAATAGGCTTAATTATGGTATCATATGAAAATCAATAACTTTATCCTAGATAATTATTGAAAAGAATATATATATATAAACCATTCCATACCAATTTGCGCAATGCAGCAGAATTTTATAGAATGTTAAATAATTATAATATCTTTGAATTTCAAAAAACATTAATCAAGTTCTTGTAACATTCTAACTAAATCTGGTCAGTTTCTTATGTTTCAATGGTTAAATTTTACATTAAGTTTATATATATATATATATATGTGTGTGTGTGTGTGTGTGTGTGTGTGTGTGTATGTATGTATATGTGTCTATATGTATGTGTATGTATTTATTTGTATGTGTTTATGTATAATATTTATAAGTTCTTAAAAAACTTGTACAATTATTTTAAAAAGTTTTAAAAAATTTACAAGTTAATAAAAAAATTAAAAAAGAATTTTCAACTTATTAGAAACAGTTTAAAAAAATTTACTACTTAACAAAAAAAGTTACTCATCAAAGTTAAAATTATTTACATGTTTACAAAAATATTTGTCAGTTAAAAAAATGATATATATGTATGCATGTGTATACGTAAACGTGTATATGTATGTATTTGTATGTTTGTATATGTATGTATTTGTATGTTTGTATATGATTATGTATATATGTATAATATTTATAAGTTTTTAAAAAGTTTTTGAACTATTTATCAAGTTAAAAAAATTATACGTTATTCAAAAAGTTTTGCAAAAATTTAAAAAGTAAAAAAAAAAATTCAAGTTAATAAAAAAGTTTTAAGGAATTTACAAGTTATTAAAAAAATTTTATACTTTATTAAAAAAGTTTTAAAAAATTACACGTTATTAAAAAATATTTACAAGTTAACAAAATTTGGATATATATGCACATGTGTTCATATTGTATGTGTTTGTAAATAAATTTCAAATAAGTATACATATTTAACGGTTTATGAGAAAGGTTTGTGTATAAGTTTTCAAATAAGTACAAATATATAAAATTAACAATTTTTTTATTAAAAAAAACAATTTTTAAGAAAGGTCTATTTACAGGAAATATATATTTACAGGAAATGTTTATTTACAAAACAATAACATCATGTAAATTATATATTTTTAAAACAAATCATTATTTTCTTGTTCATTACAATATTGATCAATTTCATAATGTCTATACGCTGAGCTAGATATTCCATCTTCTAAAAGATATCTGTTATCATCAAAGTGACTTAGCCTAATTTGATTCTGAGTAAATGTACAATGTACATAAGTTGTGAGCATCCTGAGCAATCCTTGTCTGCTTCTCCATGCTTGTTTTAAGCTGTTGTAGAAACTGCAAGTAATCTTCATGCTTGATTTTTTGTCGAACAACATGTGTAGACACACCTTTTGCACGTTTCTTCCCTTCTTTCGGGGATTTCAGAAAACGCATTTTTGATTTCAATCCGAAAAAACTCAAGGGCTAATTCGCCATTCAGTTTGTCTTTAAGTTTTCCAATAACTTTTTTGTTATTATCAGGGTACAGTCGATGGTTCTTAATATAATCAGAAATTCAAATTAATTTGACTCAAATAAAATTAATTTTATTAAAATTAACTATTCTTGCAATTTTAATTAAGTTTTGTAGATTTACTTCAAATGAATTACTTATAATCACTTAGATGTTATTACTCTTTAAAATGAATGTGATAGATTAATCAGTTTTATTTCTGAATACAAAAATCTGATTTGAAACTTATAAAAAAACTTGAGCATTTATTATCGTTGTATACAATTTTAGATATCACAAAGGCTGGTTTGACACTATTTCTTACTGTTTTATTGAAACATCCCCTATCTCCACTATCTAATCACGTAACATGCTAGCTGGCTAGAGCGGAAAAAAATAGCGTTTTCTGCGCATAACTTAGAAAATGCTTTTTTAACTTGGTTTTCCATTAAAAGTACGCGAGAAAAAGAAGATCACTACTTGCGGCGCACGAGTAGACGGGGTGAGCTATTTAGGGCAACTTATATAAAAGTCTAGTCAAATATCGTGAAAACTCAGAAATATATCGACGGTACAGTGAGCTGATTGACAAATTGTGCAAAATCCCTTACAATTCAGCTATTTTTAGAAAGCAACTCACTATACCAGCACTATCTTTCTGAATTTTCGCGATATTTGACTGGACTTTTTATATAATTTTCTCTAAATAGCTAACTACCAAATTATGAAATAAAAGTTTTGGAATCCTTCGCGCATGTGCAGTTAAAAATTATTTCATAGAAATGCCCACATATCATCAAATATTCAATATAATTATTTTTTAATTGCAGTATTACTGTTTCTACTGTTCTTTGTCAAGTTTTCGAAGAGTGGTGTTAAATTTGGTAGAAAACTCTGTATGTTATAAACAAAAGACATTTTAATTTTTCACAGAAATGTTAACATCTTCACGAATATGCGTGATATGTTTACACAAGTGGACACAAACGTTGAACAGGACCCACATAGTCATTTGCTATAGTGACAGACCGCTTTGAGCATTTTCTGTTACTTGGATGATCGCAAATATTATTTTATTAGTAAATTTATTATTGCCCCCCCCCCGCCCCCTAATTGTCCTCGCGACTAAATCTTCACTGAAAGTTATGAAGCCAAACATGTTATTTATATCCTCGAAGTTCAAGGACAATTCGTCAAAAATTTCAGTATATATTTGACAAACCGTTTAAAATCGAAAGCGTCCGATCTATACCTCTTAATTTTTGGACATCAGTGTTATATATGGAGCATGATACGTCGCAAGCATATAATTTCGCATTAGAATGAATCTCCTTCTCATTATCTAGATTCAAACTGGAAGTGCTCGTTAAATCTTTACCGCAAGTAAAACAGCTAAAAATCTTTTTGACAGGTGTAGAACTGCCCAAAGGCATGGCTTCATTGATAGGCATGATGACATCCATTGTTTCTAGTGTATTTTATTCTGGCTAAATGCGCCTTGTAGAGATACATTATCATAATTGACGATTGTATTTCAACGATGTGACATACAGGGGGCTGTGATTTTACGGGTTCACCGTAGTCTTCCAGGCAGTTCTCAATAGTCGGAGCATACGGATAGGACATTTAGAGGCTGATCTTCCCTATAAAACAATAAGCGAAACGCGACCGGGCATTCCTTGCAGCCCCCGCTCGACAACGGTCTTTTTAACACGTGTCACTTTCAGAAATTCCCATTCAAGTTCTGAAGGATCTCGAATCAGAGTCTTGGATGGACGAAGGACTCTTCGTTTTAAAACTTCGTTTAAAACTGAAGGATTCCGCCCCTACAGTCAAACATCGTTCAATGGCTCGGATTTTGATTGTGCTGTGTGCGCTGCACGATTTAACGATCTGATGAGACCAGGAATGGGATCAATTAAGATTAATTGTAATCCCTTCACTGTCATGTCATACGGCATGATTACCTACACGTACTTCCCGTTCTTCAGTTATTCTTCCCAGCTGAACTTTCTTGATTTATTTTGTGTCAATTAGCTCCCATCTCTTAAGTGCCTTATGGTACTGTGTAAATCAAAGCGAAATGCATAGAAATAAAACGGCCTGCAGGTTAAGGGGTTAAAATTGAAGAAGCGTCTCTGACAGTTTCTTGATTATCTATTTTTTGTTCTCTTTCTTTTCAGATCAATCCCCAGCACTGCGTGCCCACCATCGACGACAACGGGTTCATTCTATGGGAAAGGTAAGTAAGGCTTATCTCTCCATCTATGCATTTTTTCTTGTGACCGGTTTTTGAAAAACAGAATCGGTATGCGGTACCGTGCGACAGACGTCTCGTTATTTCGAAAATTGAAAAATAAATATTTATTCCTTTTCTCTTCACATAGCTCCGTGACAAATGCTGGGATCCTTGCTGAAGATCAACGAAGAGCGTAAATTCGGTCTTACGATATAAACAAAGTGTAAACCGTATTGCAGTGCCTCACAGTCGTACGTTAACCTGAAAGCTAACTTAAGATCGAGTCCAAGGGGGTGCGCGCGCAACCATAACAAATCTATCTATGACCTCTAATTGACTGACTGCTTCTGAAACGGGAGAACTTATACTGAGCCACCGCAATGCCATCGATCCCAAGAACTCCCATCCTACGATCGAGCGTAAAATTTAAGATAGCGACGCAATGCAATCCCAGCCGACATTCCTATAGAAACTAGAAGTCCCAGTCCTATAGAAACTAGACAGACAGACAGCCCCCACCCTAGGGACCAGCTTATGGATAATGGCCAGGACGAACCCCTAAGCCTAGGGAAGAAAATATACTACTATCCGGCAAACACCACAGCCCGGGACGAGCCCAGCCTCCTCAGCAAAGCGGAAGACCCTGCTTTATTTTTAAGTCAAAATTTTTGAAAGTTACAATAGTGTTACATTTGCAGCCCAATTTTGATGAGCATGTAGAAGTTATTTACATTTTTCAATTATAACAATTACATGTTAGCTACAATTCTTATATTTACAAAGTAAAACTATAGAAACTAGAATAGACCTTACATGTCTTAAGGATGCGCTGATTGCTGAAAATAGAACTTGCGTTTTTCTTTTGAAAATCTTTGCCCTAACCCGCAGCCATGAACATAGAGTAATAAGACCTGAATAATAACAATGCTAAAATCGGGTTGCAACTTTTGAACAAATATGGCAGCCTGCGCAGACAAAAAGTGCTTCTAATAGACAACGTTCTTGGCTGACACATAAACATCAAGCAGGTGATTGGTAGAAGCAAACGAACCGAGTAGAACCGTGCTAAATCAGCACCCCTACTTCGAAAAAAAATTCTTCCAAACCCTATTTCGTAATAGGTCCTTGTCTCTATGTTCATGCCCACAGCCAACGAAAGAGACAGACACTCTACCGGTTTTGGCTGCTTTTCAACCTACCTTCATCACATGGCAGTTCGACAATGGGCGGATTTTGAAATATGTACCAGACAAGAGGCGTGGCTCTATTTCGTTGGCTGGTCATCCTTTTGTTGACTCTATCGAACATTTTAATCTATTATCAAGCCTATGGATTCGGAAATATCCCTGTCATAACAGCAGAGCTATCTTGAGCATTCAGAGTTTAAATGGAATGTTCAATAGCTATATCGATACATACATAGTCACTATAATATTTAAAAATAATAATTATAACACCAGTCTCGATAATTAATGTGAAGGGGTTACTAACAAAATTTGCAAGTGCTTTTTTTGCTCATTTCCGTAAGTATTTTTCTGTCAGTTGTTTTATTCAAAATACCTACTAGACATTCTGAATAGAAAATTTCACTTTATTGAATGACAGGTATTCGGTGATTCAATAAAGACGAAATTAGTATTCTGAAATTGAATAGTAGATAGATTAGACTGCTGGTATTTGGTAGATTTTTTAGTACACTAATTCAACCCGGTCGAAGTCAGTTCCGACTGCCTTCGGTGAAAACTTTTAAATTTGCAGAGTCCTACATTTCGCGTGTATGTGTCCAGTCGGATTTTATTTGGATGCAAGCGAGATTCATACACACCTATCCCGTTAAAGACTGAATTAGTTTTTTCTCTTTTAAATTTTTATCACGGATGCAATTACATTTTATATCACTATTTTCGAATAGTAATTTTCTCGTTATTTTATCACAGTATCATTCAATAAAAATAATATTTCTGTTCGAAAATAGTGGTACTCAAAAAAGGGGGAAAAAACCCGGTAAGTTATTCTGAAATCCAGCGATAACGCCAGTTCTTAATGAGATAGTGCCGCACATTTCCATAGAAAATAGTTCCTCGTTAAGAAATCCGTAGAATGAAGCGAAAGTAGCACGTCCACGGAGTTCTAATAGGGAAGTTGCAATTGGCTGATGGCCTTTTCAACCGCCAATCACAACTGCCTATTTCAGCTGCAGCCCCGCCCACAATCCTCTCAGCTACTAATCACAACTGCACTCCAACGATTGTTTGACCTCCAACAGATCAGCTTGAACTGACATCACACCCTAGTAACCAACGTGACAACTTCTTGGGCATTTTGTTTGCCCATCAGGTTTTTTCGACTTTGATTATGGTTGGGCGATAATATTGGCTAATAAATCAGTAATTTTAGTTGATTAAGTGAAAATTGGAGGCTCATAGTCACGTAATTGAAATTGATCTATAGATGAGTTGTGATGTCATTTGCAACTACCTTATATACAACGAAGGGCTAACTCGGTGGTCTGCATTGTCTTCTAAAACCATATCGCACCATTTTGAGCGTGACTTCTCCACCAATGGGAGAACTCATTGGTTTGCCATCATTTTCTTTTAAAGCGAAACCAACTAAGCATAAATTTACAGCAAAATTGCATTCATAATCGATGGCTTCAATGTTAAAGTATAGAAAGTTAGTTCTTCATGTTATGATCTCAGTGGGCATGCCATCTCGGCTATTCCGTCATTAACTATAGGCTGGTTTCCACCCGTTGTCGTACTGTCTTTCAGCTTGCGTTCATTCACGACGTTAATCACGGTACAGCCCATATATTTCGTTGGCTGTGGCTTGGGGTTAAACATGCGGTGCTGCTTTTTTGAACGGATTCGATAATACAAGCATATTTTTGATGCTTCGTTTGTATCGATGAAACTTCGTCGGTTAACATCACCCTACAGAGCAAAACAAATTGAAAATGGAAATAAAATATTGAATTTTATTTTTTATTGAACTCATAGATAAATAAACACTGGCGCGACACATTGAAGTCCTTATCAAAGGACTGGAGACAAATTTATTGCTATAATTGTCATTATTATTAACAGAAAACAAGAAGTAGCAAACCCCTAACAGGGAATGTTATGCAGAGGAAGGTAAGCCGTGAATTCGATAAAGTTCGCGCATGTGCGAACCGTTGAAAAGGACGACTGCGTATTTTTTGTTTTGTTATCGTTAATCTGTCGTTTTGTGTTTTAGCCGAGCCATCCTGCCCTACCTGGTGAACCGATACGCCCCTAACAGTCCTCTGTATCCGCAAGACCCGAAGGCGAGAGCCAACGTCGACAGGGTGCTGAACTTCGACATCGGAAATTTTTTCAGGGCGATGCAAGAATTCTACGTACGTATAGTGATCGTTGTGGGTGAATTTTCTCGTAAAGCTTTTTTTTTTAGGTACTCCCCTGTTACAGGAACTTTGACGATTTTTTAAAAAGCCTGGCGTCATTCAGAGTTAAGAAAAGGAGATAGTTTACCAAATGATATGAAAGCAAAACGGATGAACCGTCCCGCTTCTCTGTATAGGCATTTAAAAATTGATTCTGATGACGCGTATCCTATCTGTTTGTGTATAACAACAGATAAATGGCTCCTGAATATTCAATAAATTGTGTGAATATTGAAACAATAACTTGTGTGTATATGGAACAGTGAATAGGTTGCCAGAAAATACGTGTGAAAAATGGCCTTCTCTCGTCAAAGCCCCATCTATAGTAGGGAAGTACCCTTTCTACATAAGAAGTTAATACTTCTGAATACTAGTTCGAAATGTAAGTTCCAATTAAAAAAAAGAAAGTGAAATGTAATCGAACAAAACATTTTATTGTGCACTGAAGTACAAATCTTGCACTATGTTTCAACATAATCACATAAATATAAACTCATTTTAGCAAGATATGGTAGTTCGTATACCCCGTATCGAAGAACGCCTTTCATGATATCCAAGTGCTAACAGATTGTCCTAAATTTCTGGCCAACAAGAAAAGTTTGCAGGTGCAACCGTGGTTAGAGCAACAACATCATCAAGAAATAATTTTAAGAATCAAAAGGTGTCTGTAAATAATAGTCTGGTTTGAGTGCAAATGACTTCTATGTTTAAACGCCCATTTTTTCACATGTTGCAGAAATTACATTTAAAAATAGGCAAACAAGATAATACTGATTGATTGTTTACTGATGTGTAAGCTCAATATTAATAAAAATACCTGTCTAACAAAAATTCCATCATAAAATAATTCGAAATCTTAAGTTATCACTTCTTGCACTTTATAAATGTACAAAAATGTGGATTATACCGTCATAAAACAATTGTTTTTATCAGCACCCATAAACCATCTTTCATGATTGAATAGTAGCCAATGAAAATCTTTTCTGCGATATTCTATTTCTGCAAAATAGTTTTATTTTATTTTTTTAAAGATAAGATCAATTTGTTTGAAGGTGGAAGTTATTAAAATGTTCAAAGCCAATTTGTTGTTGTTTCGCTTTCCACGAAACTCTCACATAACTTCTGGAAGGGGTATAAAATTTCTCAAATTAACATTATAGAAAACATTGAGATTTTAAAATTAACTTTATATGATGTCTCTTCTTCTTCTTCTTTTTCATTACCACTGTTATAACGATTCTATTATTTTATGACAACGTGCATCACTGTTTACTTAAATTTTTTTCCGCCATTAAGTAGTGTTTATGATAAATTCTAAACACAATGTCATTTGCAGATTGCATACTAAAATTTCTAATTAATAGAATACGTACGACAGTAAATATCGTATTTATAGTTTATGGCAAACAATAAATGAGAAGCATGTCCTATTTGAGTAACAACTCGTATCTTTTTAGAGCGACGGCAGCTCTAGTGTAGCGTTTTAGCTCTTCTAGTCGCTCCCCGGAGCTTTTAGGAAACCCGCGAGGCTAACGAAAAAGACAGGCTACCGCGGTGCATTCCACTTATCTTTTTTTACAGACCGCTAGAGTGACGTGATGCTCTTTTCGTACATCTGCATTGGTGCATTTGAGCATCACGTGACTCCGGCGGTCTGTAAAAAAATATATGCGTAAAGCACCGCGGAAGCCTTTCTTTTTCGTTAGCCTCGGGAAACCCGTTGATGACGTCGCAGCGTCATAGGCATGAACACAGAACTAAAGAAGGACTTGTAACGAAATAGTGTAATATAGTGTAGCGACTTTGGAATGAAATGGCAGCTGCACGGTTCTGCGCAGCCGGCGAGAATCCCTGCTAAGGCAGCGCCACCTCCAATATCAAACCGAAACTGTATATCAGATACCCACCAGACGACAGACGGTTTGAAGAAGCAGACGAACTGGTGACATATGAAGAAGCTGTCCTACACATGCGCCACCTATTTGAGATATTTTTCCATGAATGATTTTCTTCTTGGAAAGGCTATTTCGTGAAGTCCTTCTTTAGAACTATGTTCATGGTCATAGGAATCGGTTGAAACTGATGTGATTCTTGAGCATTTCAGCTTGACTTTTTATTCAGATCGGTTCCGAAGAAAACGTTTGTTTTTATGGCGCTGATCACGTCGTGATTGTTATTTATTTAAAATTGGGTGCCAATACGAATTAAATAAATAGAAAAAAAAGGAAGAAAGAAACAGGATGTGAGTATTTACGGAAAATATTTTCAATGAAATATTAGGGGAATAGGTACTTCAACTGAAGGGCTGCAACTTAGGTGCAAAAAAAGTTCTTCTCTTCCATAGCACAAACAGACTGCCACCACAGAAGTAGAGTACCATCAATCGATAAACTGTCACACCCATCTTCTTACCATCGAGTCACCCATGATTTGCACACTATACCATTGGCAAATTTGATTTTGAACTTCAGCTTCTGCCATATTTCGTGTTTCTAAACACCGAAATACTAAGCACTTTCTGAACGCGTTTCCATTTTGAACATTGCCAGAACAAACTACTAAGCATCTGCACAGCTGTCTTCTGTAATATTGGTCTTTCTGATTTTCCGATGGGTCCAACGACTCTGCGCGTATGCGTATCCTTACGATTACAGAACAACTACAGGATAAATTGCGAATGGAACTTACTTTCTGGACGTCCCTTATACGTTGATACTGTTCTGTTAAGTTGGGTAAAAAAATGGTGGCTTCTGTTGTTGAACTTTTCAGATAAATGTTTAATGGAATATCACAATGCTGTATGTTCTTTTAAAGGGAAGATGTCTCTCTACATATTTAACCTTATAGCTTAACCTTATAGCTAACCTTATTTAACCTTATGGATTTTCGCCATTGCTCAGGGATACTTAGGACAGTTAAAAGCAGGGCTGCAAAAAAGCCAGCCTTTTTTTTAAAAAGGCCAGACCGGCCTTTATTGGAATTAAAAAAGTTCTTCTCATCCATAACACAAACAGATTGCCACAACAGAAGTAGAGTACCATCAATTAATCAGCCGATTCTTCTTTCTTAAGGCCGATTCACATTCGGCCTTAAGACCTTTTATTGGAAAAAACCGGTCTTTTTTTAAAAAAAGCCGACTTTTATTGGCTTTTTTTTTTCAGTGCATATCTTACTATTATTTTTAACAACTATATTAATTTACTTTATTAATGGCCATTTTGTATAAATTAGAACTAAAATCTTACGAATTTTTTTTTTTTAAATCATGTTTCAGATGTCCCTTTTTATAGCCAATTAATAATTAATACACCAGAATTTAGCCTCATAAATAGCCAATAGGATTAAAAGAAATCCATACTATAGGTTCAGTGACACTGCCTTTGCTTAGTAAAGATATTAAATCAATAATATTAAATCAATTAGTATATTATAATTATATTAAATAAATATAATTCATGCTGTTACGGGTAAGAATTATATTCAAATAAATAATATACATAATAAAACTGTCTATAAAGTACTGCACATGGATGCTCAGCACATATTTTGAATCTTTATGCTAAGGTAATTATGCCAAGCAACCTGATTAAGTATGTTGTAGAGATACAAAAATATTTCAGGAACAAGCACAATGTTCATGGTTGGTTAAGATACAAAGGTGGTTTAATGTCCCAAGCTCCCAATGAGACTACGTGGAAATCACAAAAAAGAATGCTTACAATATTTCATAAAATATTTCACAAATATAATGAAATCAGACTAAAATATTTGGATCAGTTTGATCAGCAGATTGGAATCATATTGAGTAATGTTGGTATTTACACTCAAGTTGTTTATTGCAGTAAATAACTGAACATTATAGGCAAAGCAATTAATGATCTTCAGAGTGATACAGCTACATTTTTAAAAGTAGTGGTAACATGGTTAGGTATGTTGGAAGACTCATCTTTAGAAACTCACTTAGAAAAACTAAAAAAAAAAAAATTCATCAGCACATGGAACCCTTCCATTTCTTAGCATCCATGACAGATCCCAAATACTTTGGTGAAAATTTGACAAATGCACAAGAAAATACAGCAGAAATGTGGCTAATTTTTACCTGGTGTACTAAAATTTAAGATGAAAGATCCCGAAACATATCCACCTTTACTTTTCTCCGAAAAAGTTATAGAGCAATTTCCTGCAAAAAAAATGGCAAACTCTTTCTAAAGTGAAGACATTGTAAAATGGTTCATTACCTAATGGTTTCTGTGATTTTTTAAAAATTAAATTACACAGCTGTCCTCCAAGTTCTGCATCTATTGAGAGAATTTTTCAACATGGTTTTATTTGGAACAAGATCAGAAACAGCTTAGGTGCTGAAAAATTAGTGAAAGTGTACCCACTCTAAAAAATATCCGTGAAAATACAAGAGATTTTCCGTTAAATTTTACGGAGAAGTTTCATTTTTCCAAAACAACAGTACAATTTCCGTAAATGACATTAGTTCCGTAAAGGAGATTTCAAATCCGTAAATATGCAGAAAGTTTTCCGTAAATTTAATGGATTTTTCTGTATTTCTTACAAAACTGTACAATGTCCGTATTTCTTTCAAAACAGTGCCATTTCCGTAAATGACGTTCCGAGGTTTGCGTACAGAAATCGCCTTGTTTGAAATGCGAATTAAGATTGCTGTATTTACTAGAGTTCTTCTAGGATCCAGGTCTGAACCAGTCCTACACGTGGGCCTATTTTTTGTCATTGGACTCGGGCCAATCCTGGAACTCATTCTAACCGGGGTTGTGTCTGGGCGGTAATTTTTTGTGAAAATAATAGCGATATTTTTATTTTTTAGTGAAATCTATAGAAATTTTATTTTATTTTCATGAATTACAGAAAAATATTTTTTTTATCTACTTTTTTTTTCTTTATAGTGCTTTAAATTGTGAATTTTTTTAAAGACGTTTTAAAATTTTATTTTAATTTTATTAACGTGAGACAATATTAGATTATTAAATGTTTCATAAAATATTATCGTTGCAAATTATCGATATGTATATTGTATTGAACAAAACTGATTTGTCTTATAAATTTGCGAATTAAACAAAATTTATTATTATATAAATTGTAATTTTTTACAAAGTTTATATTTTTTCTTTAAATTTATAAAAGTAATTAATCATTTTTCTTTACTTTAATAAAAATGAAGTTTATGATTTTATAAAGTTTATAATTTATTTCGTTAGTTTATAATTTTATAAATTAAACTAAATTAATTTAGACTAAATTAATAAGTCCAAATTTAAACTTACCTATACCAAGGTCATTAATTTCAAAATTTTCTCTAAAAATCTATTTTTTTTTTATTTTAATATTTTTAAGGCTTCATAAAATAATATCTTTGCAAATTATCGGTATGTGGGTATTAAACTAAACTGATTTGTTTTATAAATTTGTGAATTACACTAAAATTTAATATTTTATAAATTATAATTTTACAAAGTTCATAATTTTCTCTTTAAATTTATAAAAAATAATTAATAACTTTTTCTTTACTTTATAAAATTATAAACTTCATTTTTATAAAAGTTTATCATTTATTTTGTTAGTTTCTAATTTTTATAAATTAAACTAAATTATTAAGTCCAAATTTAAACTTACCTATCCTAAAGTTATTAATTTCAAAATTTTCTCTAAAAATCTATTTTTTCGTTTTGATATTTTAAACATTATTCATTTTAACAGAACCATACACAAAAGCTTGCAGCAAAGCTTAAATATAATAATTTAATTTATTATAAATTTGTTTATTCACAAAGGTTTTTAAACTAAGAGATAAAGAAAATTTATAGCATGTAATAAATACGTCTGCTTAAGTTAATTATTGTTTTTACTGGAATTGATAAATAAATCAACACACTTAAAAAAGTATATGTACTATTGCAAAAAGAAACAATTATTACTGTTAATACAATATTTTACGCATATAATACATAAAAAATTAAATTTATCTGTTATAAAGCATCAAATAAGGAAGCAAAATATAGAACAATTTTGAAAAGAAAATATTAAAAACTTTGGAACTCTGAAAATATCCATCTAACTAAGAGAACTTCAAGTTTTTGCATCATTAAAAGCATCTCAAATAAGTAACAACATTTGAGTAAGTGTTATGTCCAACCGTAGCGTAGTGGTTTGGCCCGCTGGTTCAGTAAACGGAATGTCCTGGGTTCAATACTCATCGTGGGAAGTGGTGGTTGTTTGTTAAAAACTTGCTCAGAAATTAACGGAAAAAAAGAAGCGTATTATAAGATGCCCTTATAAGATGTTCCTTGAGAGATAAGTTTTTTTTTTTAGTCCTATAAAATTTATTTTAACGACATAAAAATTTTTAAAAAATACGGAAGTTATAAAACGCACCTGTTGTAAAACGGAAATTTCAGAAATCACGGAAAATTTCCTGGAATTTACGGGTTTTTTTCCGTTAAAATACGGAAATAGTACTGGCGTCTCCATTGCCAGTACAATTTCCGTTATTTTCAGGAAATTTTTTTTACAGTGTACCGTTATTTAAACACTGAGCCAAATGATTGATAACTTATTCATACACCAGTAGTGTAGTACTTTTCAAATAAATATCTTATTTGGCAAACTTCATTTGAACTATTTTAAAAAGTTTTTAGCGCACAAATTTTCTAATAAACATTCCTACTATCATTTGACCACAAGAACATTTCTACTATCAATTCCCTTATATTTTAACTGTCAATTTATTTATTAGACAGTTCTACTTTAATTTGACGTACATTTTTATGACAACAGTAATTAAAAAGTTACTAATTAATAATACATTTCGTTTTAAGAGCAGTTTTTGTAAAAGAAACAAATAGTTTAGTAAAGGCCGGCTTTTTTTAAATATAAGCCGGCCTTTTTAAAGTGGTTTAAAGAAAAAGCCAGCCGGTTTTAACCGGCCTGGCTAAATTCCGGCAGCCTTGGTTAAAAGGCTGGGGAGAAGAAGAAAGTTAGAATTAATTTTCGTGCCAATGAAAAGTGAAAAGAATAGCGGCGGAAATAGCTCGCGATACCAACCGCACGACTTAGCAAAGGGTTAAACGCGCTGCTGCAAGTTGGTTCGTCATTTCGTTGCAGGGTCTTGAAGAGGGTTGTGGACTAAATTCTGTCATTGACAGTGAAACATTGAAATCATGAGTTGAAGCTAATTCATGTGCCAAAATCCGAGAGCTTAATCCTGAACTCTCATTATGTTTTAAAACTGTCCACAAACCCTTTAAAGAAAATTGTTTGAAAAGTTACATAACAGAAACCATCATTATTTCTTTTATAGAACGTAACAAAAACATCTATTTTTGAAGAAGACGTTAAAGGTTAAGTATCGCTCTCATTCCATTTCAGCGTCCGCAGCTGTTCCAGGGTCTGCCCGCCGATCCCGAGAAGGCCGAAGCCCTGAAGAAGTCGCTGCAGATCCTGGAGTCTCTTCTGGAGCGGACGGCTTACTGTGCTGCCGACCACCTCACCATCGCGGACTATTCCCTGCTCGCAAGCCTAGTCTTCCTAGAGGAGGTGAGCCAAATGTCTTTTTAATCAATACTACCTTGTTGTATCGCCAACGCCAAGTTATATATGACATTATAGTCATCTAGGAAAAATTATGATGCACATGACCTAACTATAGTCTTTTAGGACGCATATATGATGTATATATGCGACATGTGTTTAAGACGTATATTATCTATATCTATATAGATACGTCTTTAACACATGTATATGAAATAAGATGATGTATGTATGACATATATATAGCATACAAGACGTATATTACATATGTATGATATATAGAACGATAATATATGTACAAAGCATACATGACATAAATATGACTTATAGAGCGTATATATGATGCACATAAGCTTATAATTATAATTATAGTTATACACTCTCAAAAAATCCACGAATTGAAGGATTTTTCCGTTGCATTTTGTTTCGTCAAAAACGACAATTTCCACTTTGATTGGCTCATTTTACCCCAAAATACAGAAAATTCCCCCATCTAACGTAAAAATTACCTTAAATCCTCCAATCTACAGCTGTATTTTCGAAACCAAATTTATAAACACTTTTCAACTATGTTGGGAAGTGTTAATGAATAAAAATGTATAGCATGAATAAAAATGGATATAAAAATTAATAACAAAGTATAGGACGTTACGCATGTCTATGTGTAGCAATAACCCTTTTTTTACCAGTGTCTTCCGAACCCATTGTTGGGCAACAATTTGTTTCTTAAGCGATTCCTCAAATGCAGTTTGATGCGTCTCTTATTTGATTCCTTTATGTGATGGCAGAACTAAGTTCGTTTAAATATATAATTCACCATTTTCATGTTATTCTTATTATACTTGGGAGAGCTGAAACACTGTTAAGGATTATCACGCTGTTTGGCGACAGGTTTTGTTTACCGAAAATAAATACAAATTATCGATTTCTCTTTCTTCTTTCAATAGCTCCTCGATTACAGTTACGGGGATTATCCCAAGATCTCCGCCTGGCTCCAGCGGATGAAGAAAGAGACTCCCAAGTACAAGGAGATCAACGAGGTGCCCCTCAGACAATTCAAGGCGGTCCTCAAGTCCAAGAAATAGACACGACACAGCACGCTCTCTCGATTAACCGATCCTTGCACGGTCGCGGAAATTTTTAAAATACACATTACTATGTCGCAAAATCAATACTTTACCGAAGAGGCTTTTCGAACGGGATAGACGAACAGCAGTCACAATATGTTGTCATCACAACACTCAGCCATCCTACACCGATCTGTGCTGCAGTTCTTGAAGCAACTTCTGGATTTTCTCTCAAACAAAATTCACAATCTTTGTCTTCTAGGCACGCCCATCGTTCTGCTTCCACTGCAATCTCGTTTCGATTGAGGTCTCGATCGAAAATTTATATGCCATTATAAGTTTCGCGTGATGATGAAGCATGATTTTTCCATACTTTCACGTCGTCTTATGTGCCATTTTAAGACGGATTAAACATCCCCTACCCACTAATATTTGTACTGAATCAAATCTCGATCCTCTCCCCACCCAGTTTGCATCGAACGCAGTAATGATCCGCGATGACCGTACAATGTCGGATAATCGAGAGACAAGACGGGTATATAGCATAAGGTGATTTCTTTAAAAAGAGATCTTTTGATGATTTTGGTTGATAACTCTTTGTTTGGAAGAGTCCTTTTACTGGTTTCAAGATGGTTATCCATTGTATTGTTGACTTCATGCAGTGTCAGTTTCTATTATTCCATGTTCTCCTCCAATTCAATAAAATGTAAGTAAAATAATAAAGCATTATAGATTCTACCCTTGGTTATCCGGACGCATTCTTTTTTTACTAAATAGCATGAACATCATGAAGGAAAACTTTTTCTACATACAATAATAACATTTACATATACTAATAATATAATAAGTAGTCCAATCTACATGGCTATAACTTTTATTTATAATAGATTCTTTAATTATTTATTATTGCCATTATAATCTAATCTAAATTTCTATTTCTCATTATTTACTAAATAATATGTACACTATCCTTTTTAAACGTATTTATAAAAGGCACTTTATGGAAACGATATTCACAGTTCATTTCTATGCATAAATGCACACAATTTGACACTTTTGGTTCTTTCCTACAGTTTTGGCTCTAATGTTTCTTAGTCACGTCAATTTTTTTTCACACCTCTTTCCATTGTTTATGGAGGGCGTCTTCCTAACTTTACCTTATCAATTTCCGTATAATGAATGGAAAATTAGGGGACAGTGAATGGCTTTATGCGGCTGTAACAAAAATGAAGAGTATTTTTTTTTTCTTAATCGTTCAATGGAAGGAGAAAAAACAACGAAATGAGTTTGTGAATGCAAAGAAAAGTTTCCAAAAGAATTCAGGATTGCTGCTGAATTTTGTTATGAAGATAAGCTCAAAAAGTATCAATTAAAGCTAAAGTAAATGCATTCTATTAACAGCAAAATAGTTTGGAACCTATTTTCAAGAAAGACATCCCAGCTTTATTGGCAAAAGACATCTATAAAGTTGAGAGATTCCTATGGACAAGGCATGCAGTTACATTTCCAAGTCAACTACCGCATACTGAGTGAAGAATGATTCACAAAGATAATACATTGAGTCCCATTTGAAGAAATACCTGTAAAATCACTTGATGCTTCCCCCATGGACTTTTATTTTGTGGTTTGTTAAAACAAGCTTTAAGAATACGTCATCTATGAACATTGAAAGGAATTTGGAAGGTCGCTTAACCCCTTCGCGACGAGCGTCCTTTACAGAATTTTTTATCTTTTACCACTGGGTTTTCAAAACAGAAATTTTCGCCTAATTGAATCGCAGAAATGCTATCATTAAATAAGGCAAAGCTTACAATAAAAAATAACTGGTGGGAATAATCGAGGATTCTGAGCATCTTATACGTCACGTATACGTGTCGCTCGTCCCCAAGGGGTTAAGAAGGGTGGACGAACATTGACATGACTGTACTAAGAAAAATCTACTAACGTGAAAATTTTTGAGACAGAGCTATAACCAAGAATAAAAGCCATCCAACAGAGACAAAAAGTCGTAAGAAATACGACATTTATGCATAGAAATTAACTGCGAAAACCGTCTATATAAAGTGTGAACGATCTTGTATAGACTCGTAGTAGTTATTATTATTATATAAATATAACTCGAAGGGGAAAAAATAGAATCTGCGAATACACAGAGCATCGGTTTTCTTCAATAACATCATAGTTTTCTCGATCAAACAAATCAAGGGCATCAAAATAGCTGAATGAATTCTTTTTTAATTTTGTGTGTTACGTAGATTAAAACGGAGAAAACGATTTTTTCTCTTACGTAACTGCAACTTCAACTCTATTGTTTCGCCTGCTTCAATCTACATCATCGTATAGATAATGCCTAAGAGATGAGTTTTAACGTCACGGCAGATCGGTTGATCAACATTAGAGTTGGGCCGATTACTTCGAACAATCCTGCAACTTTCATAGTTTTTTTTCTATTTATCTAACATTTTAATAAGTAAGTCGTTTGCTATTTTAAGAAGTTTAAGAAGTAAGTAAAATACAAACTGTGTCTATTAAATGGATTTAAAACAAGTCAAACTCTGAAACATAAACTAAGCAATTTGACTTAATGATTGATGCTTCACATGGATTGAAAATCATATGCACTCTATGACCAAAAAATGTCATGAAAAAAAATTACAATTTGAACTATAAAAACCAAATTTTCTACATTTACCTTACAAAAATCATAAGAAAAATGGAACTTTTATCACTGCCTCATAAAAATTCATCTTTCATAGTTAAATTTTAATCATTGCATCTACCTGTCATCAAGAAATGTTCGAGATAATTTAATTTTTTCAAAGTACTATTTCCTCACACACTGTTTCAAAACTATTTACGATTAATCACACGTGTTACATTTATTGAGTTATTGTGATTCTTTCACTTTCGCTTTTTGTTAATGAAAAAAAAAAAAGACAAAATGAAAATTTAAAACTCATAAATCAGCAAATCCAAGATTGTTCGGTGAGAACATAATGTTTTCGATGACGAGCAGCAATCCATTTCATTTTGAATTCTCCATTTTATGGAAAATCAAAGCCCAAAAGTGGCAACTGTTGGATCTTTACAAAAAAGTAAAACATATTTGTGCACCATTTTAAAAACTCGCAAGCATAAGTAAAATGTCTCACAATGCATTTACAAAGCTAATGTATATGTTACGGTGAAACACCGAAATCTGGAGAATGTCGACTTTCACCGGTGAATGTCAACAAACACATAGTCGCTTGGTGTATGTCCGAAATATTTGCTAAATACCCTTATTTCTGACTTACACCGGTAAATGTCGACATTCACCATGCACTAATGGTGAATGTTGAACATGTCCGAGATTTATAATTTTTTCTCTGCAATTCAGTCGCGATAAATTTTTCGCCTCTCTTTCTGAGAGGAATGACTAAGAACTTGAAACACACAGTACATTCAAAATGAGAAAGGAAAATAATAGAAGTTAAAAACTTACTTAATTATACAGTACGTTCTAAATGAGAAAATAAAATAATAGTAATAAAAAATTTACTAAATTATGTGATTCAAATCTTATTTATTGCAACAACTTAAACTATTATGACACTTTGAATTCCACAAGAGGCCCTTGCTTTTACAACTGCATTTATTTGTGGAACACTTCCTTTTGCAATGACAGCGTGTATAGCCTTGCCCACCGCTTCTCGAATTAGCTGCAGCTGCTTCTCTCAGCGAAATTTCTATAAAATAAATCTCTTCTATGGAAAGTAACTTTTCTTTAAAAATTACGAACTGATTACGTGTGTAAAGCTGCTTGAGGGTACCATTTTCATTTGCAAGTTTATAGAAGTAGGAGTCTTCTATCCCAACAACAACCGCTAACACATTTCGGTTATCTGTACGACCACGGTCGACATCAGGGACTTGTATTCGTACAGTATCACCAATTTGAGCAGGAGGAAATTGTTTTTGTGAGGTTCGTAACATTTTTGTTGCTTGCAGTAGAAGATTATCTTTCGCGGCCGCTCTTTTTATAGAAATTAACTCGTGTTTTTCAGTCAGAACTTGATGTGAAGACGTGGTAGATTGCAAGTCCTCTTCAATATATTTCTTTGGAATATGGTTTTCGGTAGGACCACCGCTCAAATTTTTTTCAGAAGTATTACCAGTTTCTTCAAGCTGTTCTTCGGTTTCAAAAGTATTGGCAATTTCTTCAAATTGTTCTTCTGTTTCAAAAGTATTGGCAATTTCTTCAAGTTGTTCTTCGGTTTCAAAAGTATTGGCAATTTCTTCAAGTTGTTCTTCGGTTTCGATATTTGCGATTTGTTCGCTAGGCAAAAAAGACGATGCTATGCCTCTTTTTGCTTTAATGCCAAACATGGCTTGATAAGGACTTTGGCGTATTCCTTCGTGGTATGTAGTGTTCTTGGCAAATTGAACAAAGGGTAAACCTTCTGACCATTTATTTGTATCGTTTTCGTTCATCCATGCAGTTAGCATATTCTGTATATCCTGATTGGCCCTTTCAACTGAGCCTTGTGTTTGACTGTTCCATGAACTATCTTAACATCTTTCCACATAGCGCATATTTCGGATATGACTTGATTACTGAATTCTCTACCGTTATCTGATTGCAATATTGCTGGAGCACCAAAAAAAAATATTGAAAAAAATATTGGAAGAACGTGATACGCTACTTCTTCCGCCCTCTTAGTTTTCAAAGGTCGTAGCTGGACAAACTTAGTTAAATGATCTTGATACACCATTATGAACTTATATTCGCCATCTCTGTTTGACTGCAGATCTATCAGATCAACTTGACATCTTGAGTTTAACTCAGAACTGATCATTGGTTTCACAACAATACCTTTCTTAGGTGCACTGTGTTTCATTTGACACTGTTTGCATAAATTTAAATACAACATTACAACTTCATATGTAATATTTTTGTATTTATTTTGCAACTCTTTAAGCATACGTGTTCTTCCTCCGTGGCCTATTCTGGTGTGAGTTTCATATAGTATACTGAACAATTCCTCATTGGTAACATAATACAGTATTTTCGTTTCTCCTGATTTTAATGGTAAACAATTAACTTCTCTTCAGTATTAATTTTTAAAACGTCAAAACGTTTTAATCGTCTGTAATCCAAAGGTGTGTTGCACTTAGTTTTAACAGAAACCACTTCAGAAAGTATTTTAGAATACTTTTCTTGAGAAAAATAAAAACAATTGTCTTCTCGTTTACCCGCAATTAATGCATTTAACTTTTCAAGAAAAAGATCACAATTCACTGCAGTATCCATTCTGTATAAATTAGGGTATTGAGAAAAAAAACGATGCTCTCATCATCAAACCTTGCATAAGACTGACAAAGCTGACCGACTCCACCAGAACAAAGGATTTGGCGGGAAACAGCCAGTCGCCTCTTTGTCGGCTCAGGGCCTTCTCGATGATCGCGCTATACGCGCAGGTCAGTAACACTTCTCTCCGGGCCTGAATGTACGGATCGTGATGTCACACCTTCACGCTAGCTACCGCAAGGGAGGAAGAGATTCAAGCTCCTCTCTTTTCGACCTCCACCAGAGCATATCTGTGATTGTCGACATACACCGGTGAGGGTCCGAATGTACAAGATTTGTAATGAAATATTCGATCTTTCACCGACGTATTTGGTGTTTCTTGACATTCACCGGTGAAAGTCGACATTCTCCAATTTCGGTCTTTCACGGTAACATATACACATTAAAAATTTGGCCGATCCACAACTACGTCATGCAATTTAGCATTGCCAGACCTGAGGCATTATTTATAGGATGGGGCTTCAACCTTAGAAATGTTTCGGCACTTAATAAACGCACTATAACTTTGACTTTCAGAACAGAAAAGTTTTGTCCGATATATGTTGAACTTCGCATTTTCGCACTTATTTGCTACATTTCTATTCTGCGCGTATGCTACATACAACTTAAGCATCATTTTAATTATGCGTTATTTACCGCCAAACATTTGCAAATTACTGTGAAATCTGTTGTATATAGTCTTCCAATATACGTTTGTTACATTTCAGCCAATGAGCTCCATAATAAAATGGAGTGATAACTAACTCACCGATCCATTTTCTGCCGTAACCGCATGACACTTTCAGTGCGCGCAAGTAATGAATCCATGCACTTTTCTTAATATTACAGGCATTTTTTCAAACTTTTCCGCATACTTTTTATCACTTTTGGTTATTTCTACACCTTTTTCATATTTTTATGAGTAATACTTAACAAATTTTTCTTTCTTTCTTTCTTTCTTTGTTGTTGTTGAGCTTACATAAAATTTTATTTTTAACTAATATCAAATTAAATATTTGCGATGAACTTTAAATAACATCTGTAGTTTTTTCAATAAAAAATATATATCAGTGAAAATTGTAGCAACTTCGTCACATTTTTAAAAGATAATCTATTTTGAAAATATATATCCATACTACTCTATAGGAGGAAATCTGCGTTTTGCCAAAAATTTTCCTCGGAAATTCTTTGGCATGGGTGGACCACTGGATTCAATGTATCATCCTCGTATTCATCATCTACCTCATGCTAGATAACTTCGGTCGAACGCCCAATTAAAATTCCCGATTAACCTGATTCGACCTGATCCAATTAGATTGATGTCCAACTAGATTAATGATGGCCATTTGGGCGTTCGACCCAGGTTTTCCACGTTGGGGTTGATGGTGAATACTAGCACTTCAGAATAGGAAGTTTGTTCTCCGTTTTATTGTGGATCTCAATGGCTCCAGCTGGTGAACCTTCATAATATCATTATATCATATGTTAATTGCATCATCAATTAACGAAGTAGAGTATGTGTCTCGAAAAGTAGTCTTTGTAACTTAAATTAATATTTACTAAAACGAATAAAGTAATGAACAGGCATTAACGTATTCCCGCAACTAGTAGCACAGAATAATGTAATTGTCTCGTTTCATGCAAATTTATACAATTATAGGTGGCGCGCATGATAAAAAAATATAAAGTACTTAGCAAGTGTGCGAAATATCTAAAAGTGCATATTCAAAAATAAAAAATGTAAACCTGACATAGTGGGAGTTCAAACAAGTTAACCCCTTAACAAGTATGTTTAATAGACTGAAAGGTTGCCGGTTCAATATTATGCGAGGTGGTTAATCGAAAAGAGTAATATGATCTATATGTGTGGAGGGGTTTTAAAGATATTTTAAAAGGTATGACTAATGTAGTGAAAGGATAGTGTTTTCAAAACACATGAGTAAAATATCATTATCACTTCTTAGAAAAGGTAGTGAAAATTTAGCTTTAGTTATACAAATGTAGAGTGGTAAAATATTATAAATATACATCAAAAATATCTTATGTTATTCTTTTAAAAAATGTTTATCAAAAATAATAAAAGATGTGTGAAATATTTAGAAAAGTTGTCACATTTTGCACCAGCTACCTCCCTCTCCTGCCACCGCTTCCCGTACAGCACCCGCCCGTGCCTCTCCCGTCCCCCCTCAGCTGTGCACCCGCCTCCAAGAACTATTCGAGTGCCCCCTGGCAGAAAAAAATTGCGCTTTTTAAGAAAAAATATGATTTTTTAATGATTTTTGTACTATAAGATGAGGTTATCAAGCCATAACATGAAGGTTATACTTCTATTTTATTTGAACAACCAACACCTTAATTAGTATTAATAATTAAGCAAAGCAAAGAGAAAATATCAATTTTAAGGGAAAAAATAATTTTAAATTAATTTTACACAGATTTTCAGGTACGATCGTACTGCAGGACACTAGTGTGTATGATTTTAACCCTTAGATGACCGACGCCTCAAAAAATATTAATAATTAATGAAAACAAATTATTTTTTAAACAAAGTGAAATAATTTTTAACCTAATTAATAGCTAGAAATGACACATTTTAACCCTTTTAGTGCGGGAGTCGACATAAGGTTCCGAGTGCGGGAGTCGACTAATGTCGACATCTAGGAGATGGGTGCTGTAGACTACACTAAGTGTCGACAAAAGTCGCCTAGGCGTTCATGGCGTGTATTGTGCTCACTGTAGTGCGTAAGCCCGTTTAGGGCTTAGCAGAAAAAAAAAAAAAAACCCAAAAAATTCCGCACTGAAAGGGTTAAAATATATTTTTACAGAAACGACAAAATTATTTGAAAATATTTTTGCCAAACTGATTTCAACGGCCCCTGGTGGAAAAAAAGACGAATTTAACGAAAAACAAAACAAAACAAATTTTATAGATTTTTACACACGTTTTGAGATTTGATTGTCTTGTAAGGTGTAGTTTGTATGATTTTAACTTTAGACCCCTGCAAGATAGGGAGAATACTCAAATTTAGATAACTTTACAGCAGAATTTTGGAGAATTAATTTATTTTTCAGTGTTTTCACGCGTTTTAATTTACTTGATTTAATTTCAGCCGACTTTTATCATCATATAACAATATATTAGATAATTAAAATTGATTTTTCTACAAAGATTATACCCATTTTTAAAATATAGACGATGATTTCTACTTTATTTTTAAGTAAGACAGGCTGATGCAGATTTTTTCACATCTTTATACATAAGACATGTGATAACATGATATTTGAATTATGTTTTCTATACAACGATTCGAACCTCAAGTTAAAATTTATACACATATTAATTTTCATTGCACACTATGTGATATTATTTCGAAACTTATATCTTTACACAGAATTGCATTTCCTTACATGAAATTAACGCTTTTTTTTTTTTTTTTTTTTTTTTTTTTTTTACTTGCTCAGCCATGAAGAGAGAGAAATGATACCCTCTCTGCAATCGAGCCTCATTAGAAAGAATGGGCGAATTTCAACGGAATCTGACATCATTGATTTTATTTCAAAGAATGCATGGAAATAATCTGACCTTTTGAATGTTTACAAAAATCCACGATTTTTTTTACTTAATACTGTGACATTACACAATTTTAACAATTATTTGTACTTGCAGTCTATGTTAACTTTATCATTTTTCAGAAAATTATTTAATCATAGAGTGATTTGTGGTATATATTTTCAACACCATATATTTTACCAAGATATTCTAACATTTATTGTTTATGTATTCCTCAGAAACATAACATATTATAAAACAGTAAAGAAAATTAAATTTTTAACATTAAATAACCCTATACTTGAAATTGACCACGAAATAAAAATACATTGATTACAAAAATTAATTAAGACTAAATAATTGTAACTATCTAAAAATATCAAACATAAAAAAAATTTTTAAAGAAAAAATTATAAAAATTTTAATGTTTTCTTTTTTTAAGTTTTAATAATTTTTCAAAACATTAAAAAAAAAAAAAAAAAAAAGTTTTAAAAAAATACAAACTTTAAAAAAATTGAAATTTTTTTTTAAATATTACAAAAATTTTAAAAGTTTTAATAACTAAATAAACAAAGTTTTTCTTAAAAAATATATAAAACAGTAAAGAAAATTAAATATGTATTAAGTAAACCTGTGTCTAAAACTTAACACTAAATGAAACATTAATAGTCAATTAAAATAATGAGCAATCACACAACATTTCGTCTATTAGATAAAAATGTCAACTATTGAACGAAAAAATTATAAAAATGTTAATGTTTTCTTAAAAAGTTTTTAAAAAATTCACATGTTAAGAAAAAAAATATTATTTTTTTTAAATTAGATTTTTTTTTTTTTAATTTCTCAAAAAGTTTAAAAAGTTTAAAATAAAATTACAAATTAGTGAAAAAATTAACATTATCTAAAAAGTTTAAAAATTTACAAGTTCAACTTCTACCATAACCACCATTGCCACCCTGCAACTGTAACCAGCAGCATCATTAACATAACACGAAATATAAGAATCCATACACACCCTTTGAATTTTGCAAGGATCGCATGCACTAAATTGTATACTACGTTTAGTGAATTTCCAAATAACATTTTTCATGTCAAGTAACGTTTTCATCTAACATTCAAAGCTCATATGTCTGCTATCTGCTACAGTAAAAAAAAAAAAAAAAAAAAGAAAAATCAAATTATGTTTTCCACAACCCAGCCATCAGCTACTAACAATGTTTTCACATCTACTTATTACAAAACTGATTCGAATTTAATCTACACTGAAGACACAAACAAGAAGAATTTTGGATCTACCCACAGCATAGACTCGATTTCCACCTCAACACGATATAACTTTAAAAAAAAAAAATGATACATATAAACGACACTAAATAAGATGCCTAGATGAATTAATTATTTATATACGACAATTAAATCGTGATCCAAATAAAACTAACACATACCCATCAAGTCGAGAAATAATAATGGATATTTAAACATGGTATGATTTCTACAAGAAAATTATTAAATTTGATACTATTTATCCAACGTCTTCGTTTGTAGCGAATAATAATATTATAGTATTAAACTGTGATTGTGAAATATATATATGCAGAATGCAAATACATGTAAATCATCTCAAATAAAACTGAACGAAAGTCAACTTGAAATTTTGAAACACTTTATTCCAGACTTAAACGATTCTATTATTAAAAATTATGGTCACCCAATTTTAATGCATAGAAGGAACCTATGAAGCTATTTAATCCACCTTTTAGATATTGTTTTTATCCCTAGAACTGCATACTACTCGTAAAAGAATTCACAAGTTAACAAAAAATTACAAGTTAGTGAAAAAGTTTTCAATGTTTTCTAAAAAAAAGTTTTTTAAAATATAACAGACGAATGAAAAAAAAATTCTCTTGGATCAGACTCCGGAATAATTAAGGGAGGTTGGCATCTATGTATTTCCCAATCATTCCATTAAAATATATGGAATAAAATAATTCCATATATTTTATAATATATGGAATATATTATAAAATATATTCCATTATTGGAATATGTTTTAAGACTTCAAATTTCCACATGGTAGCTAATGGTTCATTTTACTTTACGGAAGACTTTGAATTGATCTCTTAACTTTTTAACGAAACAACATTTTCACTAATGAATAATCCATTTACCAACACAGATATGAAAATTAGCTTTTCATAAAACCAAGCAACAGATTTTCTAAAATAAACTAAAAAAAAATTTTCTATTACAAAAATTTTGATTTTTTTTTTTTTTTTTTTTTTTTTTAAATACAGTGATTTCTCACTTATACGCGATGTTCAGTAATTACTTTTTCATACCACTATTTTAAAACAGTAAAATTCGATGTATAAATTCTACGATTTAAGAAGACGAAAACGTAATGCTATCCTTAACCTTCCTATGTTTATTATGTGTTTATTTTCTATGAGCTCCTAATTTATTTAGTTGTTACAGTTTTGTATTTCATGCTTAGGCCTCCCCCTCCCCCTCCCCGGTGCTTCCAGTTTTATTGAAATCACTACCATATTATTTCTACATTAGTTAAGTTCTGGGGATGTGTGGCATCTGGCCACGGGCTCCTCGGCTCAAATTTGTTCGAAGAAGACGAAAATTACCCTTAAAAAAAAGCTGGTGCTGAAAAATGGTTTTCGTGTATCCTCGTATAAGTAAGAGATCACTGTATTATTTTTTTATTACATTTTTTTACTTACAATTTTTTTTAATTACAAAAATATTAAGAAAATTGGCAAAAAATAAAAAAAAATTACGAAAATTTTTAAAAAATTACAAAAAGTTAAAAAATATTTACAAATTAACAAAAATAGTAACAAATATCTTTGAAAAGTTCACAAGTTAACAAAAATAATTACAAATTAGCGGAAAAATTTTCAATATTTTCTAAAAAAGTAAAAAAAAAAATTAACAGATGAATGAAAAATATATACAAATTAGTAAAAAATTTAAGAATTTTCTAAAAATATTTAAAATTTAATAAAATTATTTACAAAAATTTGCAAGAAAATCTTTAAAAAACTACAAAAAAAATTTAATTACAATTTTTTAAAAAAGATTATAAAAAATTAAAAAAAAGTTTACAAATTAGCAAAAATATTTACAAAAATCTTTAAAAAATTCACAGGTCAAAAGAAAAAAAATACAAGTTAGTGAAAAAATTCACACTGTTTTCTAAAAAAGTTTTTTTTTTTTTAATTAGCAGATGAATGAAAATAATATACAAGTTACAAGGTTCCCAAATGGTCCGCTTTTATAATACTGGTATTTCCTTAGAAAAAAAATATTTTTACATTTTTCATGCAAATTTTGCAAAAACCATTTTTGGGGATAAAGTCTTTTGCGGAAATCTTGTAGAAACCTACCATGAAATTTTCTGTTAAAAAATAATGGTGTTCAGTTGGCGGACCATTTGGAAGCCCAGAATTTAGTAAAAAAAAATCAAGAGTTTTCTAAAAATATTTACTTATTTACAAAAATGTACAATTTTTTTTTTTTTTTAAACTACGAAATTTTTTTTTAATTACAAATTTTTTTTTTAATTACAAAAAGTTAAAAAAATATTTATAAATTAACAAAAATATTTACAAAAATCTTTAAAAATTTCACAAGTTAACAAAAAACAATTACAAATTAGCAGAAAAATTTTCAATATATTCTAAAAAAGTAAAAAAAATTAACGGATAAATAAAAAAAGTTAGAAAAAAATTTCAAAGTTTTCTAAACATATTTACAAATTAACAAAAAGTTTACAAAAAAATAAAAAATATATATCAGAAGTTAAGAAAAAAATTTTCAAAGTTTTCTAAACATATTTACAAATTAACAAAAAGTTTACAAAAAAGTAAAAAAAAATATATCAGAAGTTAAGAAACAAAATTATAAGTTAATTTAAAAAAAATCCTTATTTTCTAAAAAAAAAAATTAATTAATTAATAAATTAAAAAAAAAAAAAAAAAAAAAATGGCAAAAAGATAATTTTTTCCGCAATTCCCAACAAACAGGCGCCCCACGGTCTGCGTCTTCGAAATCTACCTGTGGCTGTAGGCCGAGTCGTCAGGGATTTTATATCATAAATTTGCGATAATTTCTTATACTTTATATATATGTACAAACGCTCATTTGTTTACGTCTCTTGTGTCCGTTTGTCTCTTTATTTGTCATAGACGATTCATCCACATCCTTTGAAATAGGTTGTTTCTCTTCTGAAACAGTCTTCTCCTGTAACAGATAATTAATCTTTCAGCAATATAAATATAATGTTGTATTAAAACTTATTTTACCACTTATCGTAGAAATCGATCTTATCTGTACTAATAAATCCTAAATATAAATACTAATAAATCCTTATTTATAGTAATAAAAGAAAGTTTCGCTCTGTGTCGTCAGGGATTTTATATCATAAATTTGCGATAATTTCTTATACTTTATATATATGTACAAACGCTCATTTGTTTACGTCTCTTGTGTCCGTTTGTCTCTTTATTTGTCATAGACGATTCATCCACATCCTTTGAAATAGGTTGTTTCTCTTCTGAAACAGTCTTCTCCTGTAACAGATAATTAATCTTTCAGCAATATAAATACAATGTTGTATTAAAACTTATTTTACCACTTATCGTAGAAATCGATCTTATCTGTACTAATGAATCCTAAATATAAATACTAATAAATCCTTATTTATAGTAATAAAAGAAAGTTTCACTCTGTGTGTGTCGGCGATGGTTAGCGAAATCTAGCGCACTTAGAAGTCTGAAAATTTCGGTAAGGATAATCCAAGGCATGTTCTGATACACCTGAGGCTCAGATTTTTAATATTTTCATAATTAGCCGAAATATTAATCAAAAGCTCATTAAACATAGCTTCCAAAATGCCATCTGTTTCTGAAAATGGTGCGAAAGAAATATCAAAAGTGATGCAAAATACCAGCTGCATCAAGAATGATTGGGTTTACAAGAAAAAGGCCGGGTACTAGATTGACTTCTAACTAAACCTTTTCGAAACACGTCGAAATAACAAAAACTATTACGTCTATCAACACGAAAATTTGCAGATCTAGATAAAAAAAAATCCGGTTACGAAAATCCAAAATTAAAAAAAAAAAATCCACGAAAAAATAAACGATATTTTTTTTTTATCGAATATCGCATTTATTGTACTTGACTGCGTGCCGCCTAACGGCGGCTTTTTCTTTAATTGACCCTCTTATTAATAAATCCAAATCTGCTGCTCTGATTTTAGTAGAACTAATTTCATTTAACAAATTTAACATTTTTAGTTTCACCCGTAACGTTTATTGCTGTTACATGCAGAGATTATCGCTGTTTTCGAATAACAGTTTTCGTAAAAATTAAGTTTATGTTCCTAATAAAGAGACCCGTATTCAGTTGATGTGTACTAATAGTCAAAGTTGGTGATTTGTCGTGGAGCACTTGACCGCGAGCCTCCTGGAGGTCCCTCCCTCAAGGTTTTCTCTCTAATTGTGCCTTATTTCCATAACTTAGTTAATAATGTTCCGATCTTCTCCAAACGAGTTCCATTTTGCTAAATTATCATAACAATCAGCATTCATAGCTTGAGGGTGTATTTCTATAGAAAGCAGTTACCAGTATTTTCGAATAATAGTCTAAGCCAAATTACAGAGTAAGTTCCTAGCTTAGCCAAATGAATCAATCTTTAGTGGTTGGTAATTTGTCAATTGCTGAAGGGCACTTGAACGCCCTTCCCTCCGGCCCCTCCATCAAGGGTTTTCCTTTAACTGTACCCCGTTTTCACGTCTCAATAACTAACTTTCCTATTTCAGCGCAACTGCATAATTAACTTAATAATCAACCTCTATCTATAACATTAAAATAAATTTATGAGTAGCGGGTGCCACTATTTTCGAATAGCAGTCTAAGCCAAATTTCAAATTTAGTTCCTAGCTTAACCAAACGAAAGAATTTTTAAAGATGCATAGTGGTCCTCCTAATTAGTCATTTGCTGAAGGGCACTTGAACATTCATTCAAGGGCACCTCCCTCAAGGTTTTTTTTTTTCTTTAACTGTGCCTTATTTCAATAAATCAGCTAATAATGTTCCGACCTTCTCAAAATCAGTTCAATTTTTCTGCGCGTGCACAGCACGCCTTCTATACGGTGCCGTAGGCAGCAAGACCCATGTCAGAGGTTCGTTTGGGAAGAGGTTTGTTTAGAACAGAATGATCCCTTGGCAGTAGTATAATGTTTATCCAACCATTATAAACTTCTTTTAAAATTACATGCTTTTAACAACTGGAGGAGTGAAAATGCGATGTTAGACGTATGGTCATTCTGTTCAACATCGGTCACGTGATCAGCTCAGAAATCTGAAACATCAGAAAAATAAATATATATTATACTCATTGCAAAATACTAAAGTTTTCTGTGGATTGTTATATTTTGTGTTATGCTGATGATGGTACTGATGGTACAGTTGCAGTTTAAATATATATATATATATAGTAAATCATAGTAAACCAGAGATTATTATATTTAATGATGAGGTGAATTTCTGAACAAAGTGAAAAGACTTATTGTATAACAGGTTTCATTAAGTGCGCATGCGTGATGTATCCTTAATTTATTTTTAGTGTGAATTTTGAAAAGTGAGGTGGTAGGTATCATTTCTGCTGGTGAACGTTTGGAAGAAGGTGTCTGAGAACATAATGTTGATAATTTTATTTTATATAAGGTTTAAAGTCGGTTTCTACGATAAGTGTTAAACTAAGTTTTAATAAACTGTAATTATATCGTTAAAAGATTAATTATCTGTTAAATGTCTTACTTATATTTCTTTTTGCTATGTAGATATTGCAGCAGACCAGCAACCTATTTCAAAGGGTGTGAATGAAAAATCTATGACAAATATATGACAAATAAAAACGGGGTGTAATGAAAATGTAGGTAAACAAATGAGCGTTTGTGTATGGATATTATGTTGTATATATATTTTTTACGATTAATATTATTAATCCGGTAATTATTATTAATGAATGGATTAATCATATTGACCGTAACATATATATATAAAGTATAAGAAATTATCGCAAATTTAGGATAAAAATAGTTGTATCATGTTTTGTTGGAAAGATTGTTCGAAAAATTCTAAATAATATTTATTTTCTTTCACAGGTTTGTCCTAATAATTTTTTTTAATACAACTTCGAAAAGCATATGATTGGAAAATCCTTTATTTATGAGGTCTGTAAAAAAATTCTTTGCTTACAAAGCGAGAATTGAAATCGCATATGATGGCATATAGTAGAGCATCGCCCTCTATATTAAGACTTTACAAGTTAACTATCCGGATGAAGAAATTAAACAATCGCTTGAAGAAATTAACAATGTAGGACTAGATCGACAAAAAATGTTGAAGATCAAGTAAAAAAAATGTGATGGAAAGAAGAAAGGCTGTGGAGAAAGCAATCTCGGTATAGAAAATAGTTGATAGAGTGTTTATTAAAATCACCCTACAATGATTACTACACCAAGATAACACATCACCAAACAAGTTCATGTTAAAGAGGATAATTGTTTCATTTCGATGAATCTCTTGACAGTAAATTGGTAAATATGTCATGTTATTGACATGTTATATGTCATGTGTTTGACAGCTCGAACTTCAATTTTTTCCATTTTTAGAGCATGTCAAAACTTGTTTACTTTCCCAGCAATAACCAATAAACTCATGCGTCTGAAACTCGGCAGCAGGTCATATTAAGGCTCATGCTTTACAAACATCATTGTCATTTGGACATATTTGTTCCATCTCTGTGTCAGGTCTCGAACTTATCAGCCCACCCACGTATTATTTAAGATCTGAATGATTTTGGTTTGAAGATTGTTTAAATATGTTGAACATGATCCGGAACATTGGAGGCTTATTTACCAAAATTCAGCGTATTTCAATTCGATTTATTATTTATTTATTTTTTATGAAGCGCTTTTAATAACTGTAATTTCTTTTTATATATTTCACTGTTTGATACACAGATTTACTCAACATGGTAGCCTTCCTCTTCCATTATATAATTCAGATAATTTTTAGAAGTTTAGTTTTAAATGTTATTTTATTTTTAGGGTTTCGTTCATCTCATGAAACACTATTCCTCTCGCTTCTCTGTCTGTCCGTCACAGAGTCGGTTCTCAGAAACTGTATGGATTAGAGACTTGAAATTTTGTGTACTTACAGCTTACAGCTGAATACCTACTGTTACGCTGAAAATCATAAAATTTTGAAAAAGTCGTATTATTTTAATATGGAGAGATAAAAAAACACAAATCTAACAGCCTTTTCCAATTAAATTTAAACATTTTTCGTTATAGCTGTCGCCAACCATTAAAAATTTACAATAAAATTCTTTCTACAATAATTAATTTTCTATTGAAAGATTTCCACGTGAAAAATGAAAATGAAATAAAAAGTTTCATCCATTGAAAAAAAGATTAATAAGACGTTATATTGGTAATAAAACGGAAATTTTCAAACATTTCTCAATAATACAAGGAGTATGTGTAAGTACATAAATCAGGTTAATAGGACGTCATTAGAGAATTAAAAACAAAATTAATCTGACGTCCTATTGGAAGTTTAACGGACTTTTTCAAATGTTTGAGAATAATACAAAGAAAGTATCAATGTATGAGTAACAGAGAAAGCAAGTATAGGACGTTAGCAAGTGATTATAACGTCATATGAGTTTGAGGAACGTATTGAATCATATATTACTTTTAAATGCTAAAGGTGTAAAATTAACAACTATAATATAAATTAAAATAACTTTTATTAGTTGTTTTACATGTTTCGACTCTTTCCGAGTCATTTTCAAAAACAAAATGAGAATATTCTAAAGCTGCACGGGCTTTGAGGTTATTATTTTCACGTACTTTTTTAAAAATTACGCACGTTATCTATTATGTAATACACCTTTAAAAATACCTTCTTTCCTTCGTGTTTCTCTTTGTAATACACCTTTAATAAATAACCCTTTTTCGAGTTTCTACTCGTTCACACTTTTTTTAAATTCAAAGGCAAAATTTTATGAATACCATTTTGTTCTTCTGCTTTCATCATACCACAAGAATGCAGCCATTTTCTCGATTAAACACAAGTTTATTTAACACGACGAAACATCACAAACATTGAAGAATACGCACATAGATATACATAAAGATGAATATTTGTAGTAGCAGCAGCAGTTATAATAATATTATAAGTTCTATCACCAACTATATTTTATTTCATAACATGCCTATCGCATGCACACAACCTTCCACTTCGGCCTCCCGCCAACACTCTTCCCGTCTCCCTTACTCCGCACCGCAGTAGAAGAGAGAAAAAAAAGGGTTGCCATAAACCTGACGTCACCGGCATGACATATTATTTTTTACTTGATAGTTTATTTTCATATCTTTGACCATGGAGTAATTCTAGCCACAGTTTCGGTAAATTAAAAGATGCCGCATCGTTACATATTGTATTTTTGCGAGTGAGTATCTCTATGGTTTCTCTTATTATGGATGGATAGTATAGACTGGAGGGAAATATTATTTTATTTTCATTGAAACTTATTTGGATGGTTTCTTCTTGATATAATCTTGCCAGGGCTGTAGTTTTTCTATTGTATTTAATATCAGCTATATGCTCTTTTTTTCTGCAATTAAATTTCCTGCTGGTCATGCCTATGTATCATGCGGGCATCTTTTAATTTACCGAAATTGTGGCTAGAATTACTCCATGGTCAAAGATATGAAAATAAACTATCAAGTAAAAAATAATAGATAACGTGCGTAATTTTTAAAAAAGTACATGAAAATAATAACCTCAAAGCCCGTGCAGCTTTAGAATATTCTCATTTTGTTTTTGAAAATGACTCGGAAAGAGTCGAAACATGTAAAACAACTAATAAAAGTTATTTTAATTTATATTATAGTTGTTAATTTTACACCTTTAGCATTTAAAAGTAATATACTATTACAAGGTGTTATAATTTATTATATTGGTATTGAATCATAATAAAAATCCGATTGTGGAAATATTGGCATATTTTAACATTTTGAAGTTCTCTATACAACATGTTTAATTTTAAAATTGATTTTTTTTTTTTTTTTTTTTTTTTTTTTTTTTTTTTTTTTTAACATCGCATTTAGTCTACATGACAGATATTATTATGACAGAGTATAATAACTTTACAAAAAACGTATTTTTATTTTTTTAATGAAATTTATTTGGATTTATTAAAGAAAATATAATGTGTTTTGAAAGGAATATTAAACGAAACCCTTTGTGTGATCTTCGATCACACTATGACTCACTTGTTTCTTTTTGTTGCAGCAAAAAGGAAAAAAAAAGTGGTAATTGACCTATTCTGTGTCATAGAATCGTTTAAAAACCTTAAAAGTAAAATTAACCGCAGAACTACTTCATTAACATAATAATCTTATTTCCTACGCTATTTTAAACGCTTTTGCAATTTATATTGCCTACTTATCTCCAATAGGTTCCTCCATGTTGGTACTTTAAGTCACTTTTCAACGTTTTGGGGGAAACCTGTATAATTTAAACATTTAAATTATTTTATTGAATTAAAATATTGACTTTTAGATGACCTTGAAAGCTCTCGAAAGATACGGCAGATTGTCTTTTGTCATCTCTCGTCCCATTTGAGCAAGAAATCTTATCGGATCAACAATGAAAGAGAAATCATAATTTTTACTTATCATCCGAGACCGCACATGACACGGCGAAAATATAACGTCGTTTATCGCGATTCATTGTACTCCCACAAAATAATCTTTATTCTGTGAAAAGTATTTTTGGTGCAGTCATTTGTTCTTTTTTTATTGGGTACATTTCGTAAGAAATACTACCTATTACATTCTCCCTTAAATTGGAATTTCCGAAAATTTTTTGCAGATGTACACCGATCATGACTCCTAGAACCCGAAACCACCCCCAGTTCAAGACTTTATCTATATATCTATCTATATCACTTTTTTATGGACACGATAACTTCCATAATTCTGCACAAATCTCTTCCAAATTGATACATAAAATCAAGGGGCATAAAATCTCGGTCAAGTTCGTTAATGGGCAAAATCGAACCAAGGAGGGGGGGGGGGGGGATGGGGTTTTTTGTTGTAAAAATAGGAAAAAAACCCATAACTTCTTAATTATGATGCATATCGAATCCGTTTAAAGGTATTAGTACTTCTAGAAAAAGGGCCAAAAATTTATGTATGGCAGATTTTTGATATCATTAAAAATGGCCTCAAGGGGAGGGATAGAGGTTTAAGAAGAAAAAAATCATAGCTTCGTCAATTCACAAGATATCAATCCGCTTAAATTTATTATAAATTGTCGTAATATTATCTGAAACTTTTATATTGGCAAGTTTTTTATAGGACCAACCCTTATAGCAGAAAAAAAAAAAAAAAAAATCCCTGCCGGTTCCGCTTTCAAACAAGTTAGGTTTCGAAGTGGGCGGTTCCAACTGCCGCAACATGGCAAAAAGGTCATTTCTTCCGCAATTCCCAACAAACAGGCGCCCCACCGCGTCTTGGAAATCTACCTGTGCCTGTAGGTCGAGCCGTCAAGGATTTTTTTATTATTATTTCTCTTTTTCAAGGGGTAACAGTATTTTGACGGCCTAAAACTTAAGTTATTTGTCGTTTTTTTTTTTTTTAATGCAACGTGTTTATAAAAATCCATTTACACTAATTTATCATGGGTCTGTCCAGAATTTTCTCAAAGCTCTTATCCTGTCTTTGTAAATTGTGAACAACTTTTTACATTTGTGAAAAAGCTAGTCACAATTTTGTGAATTTGAAATGAGCGTTATATTCAGGTTCTTGTTTATATTGTTTTAAGAAGATATATGCATGCAAAATATATTTTCTTTATGTATGTAAAAGTGACAGTCATATTTAGGTTCTTGTTTATATAGTTTTAAGAAGATATGTGTATGTAAAATATATTTTCTTTATAGTGTATATGTAAAAGTGACAGTCATATTTTACTTTTAAATGAAAAATTTAAATTAATTTTTTTTACAAAAAAATTAATTTTTTTCCTTTCACAAAAAAAAAAAAAAAAAAAAAAAAAAAAAAAAAAAAAAATTACATTTTTTGTGAAAGGTTCAGTTTGTAGAGGGTAAAGTTTTGTGAAAGGTCTGTTTTTAAGACAAAGAATTTTGTGAAGGGTCTTGTTTTGAAATTTAAGAAATTGTGAAGTGTCCTTTAAAAGACCCAATTTCTTTCTAAACAGATCTCTGTTTATTATACACTATCAGACCCGTCGGGCTCTGCCGAGTTTGCCGAGGAAAACTGAGCCCGGGTAGCAGTGCGTAATGAAAGAAAATCGACCCGAAACAGGCCGCTGGCGTCTCCAGGTTCGAACTTTGGGGCAGGTCGGGATATGCAAACCATAGAATATAAAAGAAACTTTTGTGATCCTTTTGTTATTCTATGATGTAAACAATTTACCGAACTCAAAAACAACAACAACAAAAAAGTGCAATCGTTAAAAACATGAAATCATAAAAATCTTTTGGAAATAAAAGCCGAGCTGAGGGAGAGAAACGAACTTTGTTTTTTGTTTTGTATCTTCACGTCTGTTCTTGTATCTTGACTTCTTCGTCATTGTAACAGGGTTTAGAGGTAAAAGTTTATTCTTCTTTGGAATTATCGAAAATTTCATGTTCTCTTCTTAATCTATTTAAAAATTTGCATAAATTTATTATGTCAAATATTTTAAAAACACTTTCTGAGGATTTTCTCCATATACGGGGATATAAAATATAAGACTGGATGGCTAAGGTATCAAGATATCCGATGATAAAAAACAAAGTCCTCATTTTCGGCAAAATGGGGACTTAATTTTTTTTTCGAAAAATTCAAAAATCGCTGCGTGAATTCAGAATAATTTTTACTGGATAGAGATCAAAATTGACTCTAATGGGCTGAAAGATTGAATTTCGGTTGCTTTTATGAGTGACTCAAAATAGCCAAGACACTTCGAAAATCAGTGAAATACACGAATGTTTCAGTTCAATTAAAATTAATATAAAATCGAATAAAAAAATCGGAAATTTGAGATTCACGAGCGGGGATCTTCATCTATCCAGAACCCAATTTCCAGAGCTCTATCTACGATAGATTTCCCTAGAGATCGCGCCGCACACAAAGACATTTTTCTTTTATCAGTATAATTGGCATATTAATTTAGAAAAGAGGAATTTTTTTTTTGCTGTTGATATACTACTTAAAAATGTCGATTTGACAGCGGATGGGCTAGAGCACTCTGTAAAAAGAGGGTCAAACGATGGCATTGATTTTTTGCTTTTTAAATTTTGTTTAAAAGTTTTTTTCATTAAGATACTTTCACTTTCGCAACCGGTTTCGAAAGTGAAAGTATCCTGATAAAAAATAAATAAAAAAGAACCTGTAAACAAAATCGAAAAAGTAAAATACGGCTTTTATAGAGATCGACCTCAACTATCCAATGCAAAAATAAATTGGTTATGCGAGCATAAGTCGCGCTCAAAGGGTTCCGTACATTAAATTATTAATTACTATTTATTAATTAACAAAGTCGTACCACCCCTAATTTTTTCATAACTTTAGTTTCAGTTAGATTTGAAAATAGGAGTGAAGGGACATATTTTTGCAGTACACTTTCGACGATATCTCTGAAAATAAACTTAATTAATGTCTCGGCTAATTGCCGAAATTTTTTTTTGAAAATCATTATCAACTATCCTTGGATGATTCGGCGTCGATAAGTACCTTGAGCGCCATTCAACTCCCCCGCTGACCGTCCGAAAATTATAGTTTGTGTGAAACGGAAAAGTGCGTTTTTCTCAAAAAACATATGACCTAGAAAAATCGCTATAGTTTTCCTATTATTTTCATAATTTTAGTTTCAATATATTCGGAAGTAGAAGGTGGTGTGGGGGGGGGGGGGGCATATTTTTGCAGTGCATTTTCGACAATAACTCAAAATATATAATGCCTAAAACAGGGCTCGGAAGTAGCGCGCTACAAGTAGCGAAACTACAGTAGCCGCTACTTTTTCCAGTAGTTTGTAGTGTAGCGTGCTACATTAAAAAAAGTGTAGTGTAGCGAGTAGCACGATACAAAATATCAGTAGTTTGTAGCGAGCATCGACGATACTTTTGACGCTACTTTAGGAGAAAGGAAAAAGGTGTCAATCTTCAAATCACCTGATCATAACTCGTTTCTTTTATGCGAAATATGTTATCTGCAACAATTTGCGAACGCCAGCGGCAAATGTCAGTGTCAGTGTCCTATATTTCTCCATAGACGATGAGCACGGTCACAAATGAACTGTCATTTTCACAGTTTGTCAGAAACTGCGCGTATTGTTATTTAAATCCATAGAAACCCTCTCAATATAATGTATTTTTATACGACTACGATTGTTTTTACCAAAATATAGTCAACGGGCTATGTTAAGTCTTTATCTGACTAATTTCTTCTCCCTTTTGCCTCCCATCCCCAGCAAGCAAAAAAATGTAAAATCTTTATTAAAAAAAAAAAAGAAAAAGAACGGATTTATCTAAACATAAATCATTTAAATTATTTCTAACCTCTCAAATTCACGCTTCCCCCTAGTAGCATACAAAGAAGTTAAAAATATTTTTAAATCTTTATTTTTATACAAAAATAAAATCTTTCACTCCATTTATTGCTCTCTAATGACAATAAATAAAAATTATTTCCTTGTCCCCAAAATTTACGCTTTCCTTTTTGCCCCTCCTCCAGCATACAGTTTCAAACATTTAAAACTCTTTATTTTTTTTAAATGGCCACATTCGTTTCTACCTAATAATAATATATAAGTAATCAACTAAATTGTCCCCTAACCCTCCCATAATTTACTCCCCCCCCCCCCCCTACTCCACCCCAGCATACAAATAAATCTAAAATCTTTAGGTTAATTTTATTTTTTATACAAAAAAAAAAAAAAAAAAAAAAAAAAAAAAAAAAAAAAATCTTCTGCCCTAAATAGTGCTCTGTAGTGACGATAAATAATCAGTATTATAAATTATCCCCCTTCCCCTAAAATCTCCCCCACCTCTCCATATACAAAATTTAAAACTCTTCTTTTTTTTTTTTTAAGATCCGTATTCTTTGCTGACTGGTAACATTAAATAAATAATCGATCATCTAAAATATTCCCTTTCGAACAAAATTTCTGCTCGCTTCCTGGCAGTTTAGAATCGTTAGAACTCTACTCTAATTAAAAAATATATATATATATTCGAAAAAGCACAGAAAACGAACAAGTACACCATTTTATTATTAAAAGTGCACTAGGAAGGAATGATTTCTATGCCTTCAAACAAACTAGCAGCTGAAACGTAAAGTGGCCGCATGCTCGTGATCTATTACGTATTTGCTGGATTTGCAGATAAAACCGCAAAGTACTCACTCATCAAAAAAATTAATTTTCTTGCTGGGAACCCTTTGTCTTCTTACTGATGCTTCAGATCATTAGATCTTGTGTTTTAATGTGGGGATGCTTCTTTTGAGATTAATGTAATAGAATGACAGACAAAAACAGTATAGAAGTGCCCTGGTCGGCATATAATGAATATTTTGACGTTATAGAACAAAAAGAAAGTGGTAACTATTCTGTAACATGTAAACTTTGTCCAATTAATAAGAAATTATCAGTATCAAAATCATCTGCTTACAACTCGGAGTTGAACATAGAGGTGAGTTAGCATTTTCTTTATTAATAATAATTTACTGGATTGCATCTCGCACCGAATATCTAAATCGTTATTCACTAAAATTCATAAATCATTCAAAGTATTTTCGAATTAAGATCCCTGATTCAGAAAATATTCTTATCGAACTGTTTATTGTCGCAAAATTGTTTTTATTAATACGTCTTTTGATCGTTGTGAAATATTAGTCCAATGTATGCATACAAATTAATTTACTGCATATTTCCTTTTGAAGATTCCAATAGATAAAACAAAGGCGGTTTGAAATAAAAAATATATTATTTTAAAAAATGCCTAAGAATGTTTAATTTTATTTTTATGGCTATTTATTTTTACTTTACCTGCACAGATTTTTTATCGCTAAAATAATTGATTTATAATGTTTTATATTTGATTAGATATTGGTTAGTTTGGTGTTTTAATGAAATATCTCTATGTTTGTCTCCAGATTGAATCTAAAGCCCAGTATGTTGAAATTCGGGTTTTCAAAGAGAAACAAACAAAAAGAGATAGAAAGGAAAAGAAAAGCTAGGATTTAACTTATTGAAGTCTATATGATCTTCTTCAATTTTTAAATTGTTTTCAGGAACTATATTTAAATTGTAAAGAAATAGGACTATTTAGCTCTATTTAAAAAAATTAATGTATATTCAAATTTACCAAGGGCTATCCGCTCTTAAGGTTGTTCTAAAATCGAAACTGGCTACTTTATGACATATTCTTTAATTCATTTTTGTTCGGAAACGCATGGAAATGCAGGTGTTCTTATTCAGAAACTTTGTAACCGAAAGACGTTTTTCACTATTCTTTATCTTATTTTATTTTATTTTATTTTTTTGGTAAAGACAGAAGGTTTTTCAGAAAACACTGTCAAAGTCGGCGTTTTCAACCGAATTTCCGACACAGCAGCATGGGAAAGGAAATAAAACGTGACACGAATCGCTTATAACTCGATAAGTAATTTATTTTTCAAAAAATGAAAAATTCATTTCAATTCCGAATCGCTTCAATACTCAGACCTGCCAATTTTATGCCTTAGTGTTTAAAAAATAAATCAGATAATGTATTAGAAAGTTTCGCGTTGTTGAGCAAGGAATTTGAGAACCACCTTAAGCGCTACTGTGCTATATCACTCTCATAAATTTGTAAGATTATTACAATTTTTGTTTTCAAATTTCCTCTTTTTAACACTTTCCAACATAATTAAAAAGTGTATGAATTCGCTTTGTCTGTCTGTCCGTCCTCTAACTCTCGTAAATATACTCGGATTGTTATGAAAGTTTTATATGTTATTGAAGTTTACCATATAATGTTCAGTATTGAAAATGAAATGTGTAGCATTTATATCTCGCTTACAGGGACATTCAAAAGAATTCTGTTACATTATGGTCTATGGGGAAAATCGTTTGCGGTGTATTTTATAAGCGATGATAACTAAAGTAGCGAAGTAGCGACTACTTTTGAAAAGTAGTTTGTAGCCGCTACTTTTTTAAAAAAGTAGTTGTAGTTGTAGTTAACTACATTTTTCATAAAGTAGTTGTAGTTGTAGTTCGCAACAAACAAAAAGTAGTTTTTCCGACCCCTGGCCTAAAATTAAAACAAATATGTTTTTGAGTCCGGTGTTACCAGATCTTTCACACGATATACAAAAATATTTTTTTTTAAGGTAACTCAATTAGCCCCCTAAATTTTTCCTAAACCTATTTCTGAATACCTAATAATCTAAAAATATGTGGGCTAATAGACTCTATACCTTCCCACGTTCCATAGTTTACGAGAAAAACGACTGTGACAGAGAAACAGACACACGAGTGATCATATATTGGTTCTGTTTATACTTTTTAAGTAAAAAATCATTTAAAAATATTGAAATGCAAACGAGATATTTTTAAAATTTCCTCCATAGGATTAACATTAGCGAGCGGGTGTTTTCGTCTGAGTGAAGTAGCGTCTTTTAAAAGTCAAACCCTTTGCTGTCATTAACACTGTGTTGTTATTGTTCTTACCTCCATCCGATCACCCGTGGAGACACATGAAGTCGATCCGAAACGCGAGCCGAGCAGAGGCGTGAAGGAATTTCCGGTCGCGGGACATCTTACGTATCGATTCAACGTCACGTTCATTCAATCTCATCGAATGTAATGATTATTTTAAACAAATCAGTTTCCTTTCATTCATTAAGAAGCCTTTGAGTGGGAGGCTATAAAAAAAATTGTTTGGGAAAAGGGCTCACGATTCGTTACGTTGCGCATTTTTTTTTTTTTTTTTTTTTTTTTTTAAAGATTTTCTCCCTTCCCCTACCCCCATCAAGGTTGAATTCAGACATTTTCTCCAGAAGTGGGGGGGGGGGGGGTTCACTTTTAGTCCACAAAAACACTCCAATCTCCCTTGCGGGACATTTCGTTTTCCGGGGAGGGGGATGTCCCACCGGGCCACCCCCTAATATCATCACTACTCTTTTGATAAAAAGACCAATACCTATTATGACGTCGCATTTCTCATTCTTTGCAATGAATGGTTCATTCAGAGCTCACTTCTATCAAAAGTACATTGCCATTATAACTTTTGTTTTTTACAAGCTGTGTACTGATAATAATAATAATAATAACACAAAACCGTCAAAATGCAAAGCAAAAATACACCAGTATAACTACTTGAGTAAAAATAGCAATTTGGTTAGGCAGCTTGCAAACAACGCCTACCTTATTGTTTTCATACCTTAGATATGAGACGTCACTCATCCCCTTCCCCCTGCCACCTTTTGCGTGTCCTCCCGCCCCCCTTCTCCTCTTAAAGTGTGACAGAATGAGTGCGTTGAAAAGCGCTCCATTAGGTAAAGGTCCGTTTATATGATCGAAAATCATTCGACTGGTCCTTCTTTTCCAAAGGTTCTGTGGTCATCAAAAAAAAAGAAAGGGGTGTCTCAACAAAAGAAAGATGCAGTCATAAACCTCTCGGAGATGTTCCCTGGTGACCCCTCACCTTTAGACAAGCTAGAAAGGCTGAACTCATGAAACAGACAGCCTTATCGAAAAGAAGCCTTACGAAAGAGAGCCTTACAGCAAGAAAGGGACCGCTTAGCAAAATGTATGTTTTAACCTTAAGGTTCGCTCAGACTACGTTTTCCTTAGCGGTCTCTTTCTTGTGGTAAGGCGGTCTGTTTCATGTTTTATGACTTCTCTAAGCATATCTAAAGTTCAAAGATCAGCAGGGAACGTCACTGACAGGTATATCACAGCCTCTTTCTTTTGTGATGACCACAGAACCTTTGGAAAAGAATGGCCAGTCGAAAGATTTACGACTTTCTTAGCAAGAGCACTTTAGTAAATGCACCTTTATGCTTTCGAAAATGTCCCATATTTTTACTTTCTTCTATCTTTATAAGAAAAAGGGATTGGATTCATGAAATTTTCGACTTCCGGTTTTCAACGGATTTATACGTTTTAGAAGGTCTTGAACACGATTTGACTGTTTTTAGATAATGTTTGCCTCTGAGTCTGTCTGTCTGTATGTGACAAAAATTTTGTAGGCTATGACGTCTATCCGGAAGGTGTTAAAGGGGAAGAAAAATGAATGGAATAGAACTATCCCCCCCCCCCCCACACACACAAACCCCTCTGGGCCTTACCTAGATCGCGAAAAGGGAAATTTCTTCTTTGTAAAAATATTAGTTTCCTTCTTTTTTCATTTGATATTCATTAACTATTATGCTTTTATCCAAATTATCTTACAAAAGTGTCAGAGTTTTAAAAATTTTATTTAAGGTGGCTCTCAAATTCCCTGCTGAACAAAGCGAAACTTTCTGACTCATTTTTAAAGGTAAAAGCATAAAATTTCCTGGCCTGACTACTGGTGGTCGATATAAGCGATTTTTGTCACATGACGACAAGTTTTTTCCCCTTTCTTGTCGGGAACTCGGTTCAAAACACCGACTTTGACAGTATTTTCTGAAAGATCTCATGTCTTTACTAAAAAATGGAAAACGCCTTTCGATGACATGTTTCAGAATATGAATACCTGCCAATTTCTTGCGTTTTTGAACAAAAATAGATTCAGAAATGTGTCAGAAAGTAGCTCTTTTGGATTTGAGCCTTAAAACAACTTATTTTGAAAAAAATTGTATTTCTTTTTATTGTTGTATCGCATTTTCAAGTGTATTTTAAGAAATCTCTACGTAGGGCTTTTTTTCTGGGGAAGTGAGGGGGGCGGACGCGTCCTCTAAATATTTTTTGTAAATGGAAAAAAATTAATTTTGATAAGTCTTAATAACTTTTTTTAGATATATTTTTAAAATACCCTGGGCACAAATAGCTCAAACACAGATTTCAGATTTCCAAAACTGTGATTTTATTCAGCCAAAATGAGCGTCTCTCTAAACAGTTCATTTTTTTTTTTTTTTTTTTTTTTTACCTTTTTGAGGAAAAAAAAAAAAAAAAAAGTCCTGTCGTAAGGAAATTAAGTCCGCATGAAAAATAAGTGTCTATCTTATAAGTGTCGGTCACACTATCCTATTTCCCGAAACATACTTGCGAACACAAATACGTTGCTAAGAGATAAAATTTTCATGAATCACCCCCCCCCCCTTCTTTTTTTGTGCCCCGAACACCACTGTTGCGTGCCGTCCACCGCTAGCGCCCCCTGTCTTCCATAACCCGAATTAGTCCGTGTCAGTCAACGTGTCGTCTCGGTCCGATATCACTTCGGCCAATTGAATCGATGCAGGCAGGGTTTTCGTTATCTGTTGCTTTCTATTAAATACGTGTGTTGTGCGGGATTAATCAACCTGGGTTCTTGCAGCTCATTTGCGGCCAAGACGAGTGGAATGACTGTGGACGTGTACCTAGCTCCTGCCAGCGGGCCGTGCCGGGCCGTACTGATGACGGCCCAGTACCTGAAGGTCGATGTCCGACAGAAAGTGGTCAACCTGATGGCAGGGGATCAACTCAAACCGGATTTCTTGAAGGTGAGTGGTATCGCTCTCTTCTGAATACTGTTGACAGGTCCAGTGTCCCAAAAGTGGGACAGTAGCTTCTAAATCGGAACATAGAAATACAATAAAACAGAACCTGTCTATAACGGAATCCTTTCTCAAGTGTTAAAATGTCATTGTCTCTACGCTAGGAATACCATACAATTACACTTGCTAAGACGAAAGCCTGTTTAAAACTGGATTTTTCACCTCCTTGCGAACCAGTTTGAATTCAGGGAGTGGACCGCGACTAACCCCCCTCCCCTCCCCCCGGAGCATTGAAATGTCCCGAACAGATTTCAGATTTTTTGCTTTTAAAGCTCAAAAAGTGCAATTCCCCCCTCGGAAATCTACAATGCCCCCCCCCCCTCTGGAGCCTTAGAAATCCCTCCCGTACAGTGTTGAAAGACACTTTTCTGCAGATGAGATTTCTGTGGATCTGGGGGGACATAATAGATTTCCGGGGGGGGGGGGGGGGGAGAATTGCACTTTTTAACCATTAAAAGCATAAGATCCCAAATATCTTCCGGGTGGGGGACATTTCATTGCTCCGGCGGGGAATGTCCCCCCCGGGCCATCCTCTGAATTCTACACTGCTCCCGTAGAAAAATGTCTGAATTCAACACTGCTTGCGACTCCTTCTTAGCAGGTTTTAATATAATACATAAACACAGCAATCTTATATAGGGCAGTTGCAATCAGCTGATCAACCATTGTATTCACTTGGAGGTAAGGGTAATTCCACCAATCAGAACTACCTATTTGTACTGTTTACCTCCAACGTGACGTCAATTGCAACTGCCCTATAGTAAAAACTGCGAAAGCGAAATCCTATTGTAGGAACAATGGAATTTTCACTTTCAAAACAGGATTCCGTTATAGACAGGTTACGTTTACACAGGGTTTATTGAACAAAATACTGTAAAAATTGTAAAAACCGCGAAAAATTCCGTTTTAGACAGGTTTTTGTCTAGGCAGGTAGATTTGTAAGGTATTCCTTTAGAAGGGACTATAAAAAAAAATTCGTTATAGACAGGTTATGTCTTCACAGGTTTCACTGTATTAAGTTCCACTCGCAGACTAACGACTAGCATGGTACTAAAAGAAATGTAAATTAATTTGTGCATCCTGAAAAATCAGGACTTCTAGCGTCCCGCGCAGTGGTTACGCGGGACAGGTCTTTGGAGCCCCTGAAATTCAGAACACTTGGCAAAACTGTACGCCATACCCGTACAGTCAAACCGACAAAAAATATTTCGTTGACCCGAAACCCCGACCTACTTCACCCTAAATCAGCACAAACCCGAAATTAATTCCTATTTTAATGCAGCTATGAAAAAATAATCTACACAGTTTTATATTTCAAATTAGTTTTTTACATTGAAAAATGGACACGAATTGACTCATTTATGTTCAAATATACAATTTATCCATCTGAAACGGACATTAGTCTAAAAAAAAATAGGAACGCGATTAACCCGTTAACCTGAACACGAAACAATCAGGGTCAGGGGGTCAAAATTCTCTTTTTTTTTTCTTTTCTGTTAATTAAATATACTAAAAAGTTAAATAAAGTAAACCGCGTGTTTCGTACGATGATTAAATCAGCTGATAGGGGGCTGCACATATATAACGATATCAACTTTTTGGTAATTTTGGACAGTCCGCCCCCGCCTATGATATCGTTATCAATGTCTAAAAACTCTTTATTTTTGCAATTTTTTCTTTGTTTTTATTAGGGTTTCGTTCATCTCACGAAACCCTATTACTCCCGCTCCGTTGTCTCTCTGTCACAGAGCTATTCTCAGAAACTATGTAACTTACAGAGTTGAAACTTTGTGTATATAGCTGGATACCAGCTATGAAGAGCTCAAAATATTAAAATTTGAAAAATTCGTATTATTTTAATAAATACAGATAAAATACCAAAATTCTAACAGCCTTTTCCTATTCAATTTAAACATTTTTCGTTCTAGCCGATGCCAAAAATTAAAAATCCCCGATGAAATTCTTTCTACAATAATTAATTTTCTATTAGACGATTTCCACGTGAAAAATGAAAATGAAATAAAAAGTTTCACAAATTGAAAAAAAGATTAATATGAAGTAAAAAGGATTGACGTCATAGTGATAATAAAACGGAAAATTTCAAAGATTTCTCAATAATACAAAGAGTATGAGTATGTGTATGTACACAAAGCAGATTAATATCACGTCAATAGAGAATTAAAAATAAAATCTGCCGTCCTATTGGAAGTTTAACGAATTTTTCAGATGTTTGAGAATAATACAAAGCGAATATCAATATGAGTAATAGAGAATAGTAAATATATGAGTTTGAGAAACATATTGAATCATGATAAAAATCCGATTATGGAAATATTTGCATATTTTAACATTTTGGGGGTGTACAACATGTTTAATTTTGAAATTATTTTTTTTATATCGCATTTAGTACGCGTGACAGATATTATTATGCCAGAATAAAATAGCTGGCTTCGCCCGCTATCGGGCTGGTTTGGATACTCGTAAAAACGAAAAAATAGACCAGTAAATTTTTACTTTCTAAAAAACAAAAAACATCAGTTTTTTTTTTTGTTAAATGAAATTTATTTGGATTTATTAAAGAAAGGATAAAGTGTTTTGAAAGGAATATTAAACGAAACCCTTTGAGCGATCTTCGATCACACTTACCCACTTGTTTTTATATATTTACAGTGATATACAGATATGATTTTACATTTATTATTCGCATACTTGATTGATTCAAATGAAGAAAAGAAGTCAACAAAATATATCTGTTATATATATGAAATAACTTTATATATCATCTAATACTTATTATAAATAGTTACTATTTAAAAGTATTTGTTTATAGCTTTTTGTTGCATCTTGCATTCAACTGTAATATTGTCTTCTTGCACTTGCCCCCTGCACGGGGAGGGACAAGCAGAATTCCTTATAAACAAAACAGGTGGCCAACATTCTTTCTCTTTTCTTTCTAATAAACACAGCAAGTATCATTTCAAACCAGTGTTGAATTCAGAGGGTGGTGCGGCATTGAAATGCTCCCCCCCCCCCCTGAAAATTTTAGATTTTATGCTTTTAAGGGTTAAAAAGTGCAAAGCCCCCCCCCCCCGGAACTCTACAATGTCCCCCTCCCCGGAGCCACAGAAATCCCGCCCGGAGATAAGTGTCTGAATTCAACACTGTTTCAAACATACTTCGCATCTGGTTTCTCAAACAGCGGATTATATGCGTATATGACCAACACCGGCTCTCTTAATAGAGCCGGTATTGATATGACAGATGAATAAGAATGTCAAACGCTGGGGTATTTTATATTTTGGAATGAAATAATTTTATAATCATAACTGTGTAACTAATAACTGCATTTTCGTGAAAACAGAAGTAAAATAAATCAACTATTTTGATGTAAAAAAAGTTACCAAAAAAAAAAAAAAAAGAAGAAAATTTGGATTAAAAATGATACCGATATCAAAAGACAACGTAAACGTAACGTAAAGACAACGTAAAGAAACCCCCCCACCTCCCCCTAGAGATAGCTTACGATATCAAGTGCCAGACCCCCCTCCCTCGAAGAGTGATAACGTTTATATGTACAGCTCCATATAACAATTTCACAAGACATATAATATAACAATTTCAGCAGATATAACAATTCATTTTAGTGATGTGCTATCAATCCTGCCTCGCCCGTAACTGAAATATTTAAGTCCATTTATCTTAGAATGGATTTGTTTCGTTATATAAATCTGAACTTTCTTGCAAGATATGTGTATGAAATTTTGTGCATACTTTTTAACACTTTCCAACCTAGTTGAAAAGTGTTTATGACTTCGGTTTGTCTGCCGTATGGCCGTATGGCCGTCTGTCCGTGCTCTAACTCTCGTAAATAGGCTCGGATTGCTCTGCAATTTCTATATGTTATTGTCGTTATCTATAGCATGTTCCCCATTTCAACGGAAGTGTGTAGCACTTATAGTTTTTTTACAGGGACACTCAAAAGAATTCCGTTACATTACTATCTATGGGGGAAAATCATTTGCGGTTTATTTTAACAATGTTGCGCAATTTAAAACGTATTGTAATTGATATATATCACTAAGGTGCATTACAAGAAGCTTAATATGGAATAGGGTGTGCATAGCAGTTATAGTTACTTTACAGGGACAGTCAAAAGAATTCCGTTACATTGCGTCTATGGAGAAAAATCGTCTGCGGTTTATTTAAATAATGTTTCACTATTTTAAACACATTGAAATTTATATAGAAATCTATAAATAAGTTTAAGGTGCATTACAAGAGGCTTACTACAGAATACTGTGTGTATAGCAGTCATCGTTCATTGACAGGGACACACAAAAGAATTCTCTACTGTCTGTTAACAATAATTTTTGGAAGTGCGTTTTAGGTTACTGAACGCGATTTTAAATTTAATTCACTTTTTGTGTATAAATGCTGTAGATCATATGCAGGAAAGCACAAAAGTTCACAAACACATTTCCGTTTATTGACAGAAACTCTAGAAGGAGAATTTTAAACTGTGCTACGCGTTTCCTAACTGAACTAAAATTTAGCATCCTTATGTAGTATGTATACAAATTTATAGATCATATACAGGGCTGAATAAAAGTATTCGGATATTTTTCCGAATATTGTATATGTTGGAAATTCCTGAAATTATATTTTTAAATATGTTATACGTTTTCCAAATTGTTTACTTAGATGTTATCTTTCAGCTTATTAAACGGTATGATTTGTAAAATTATTTTGAAAGCGTTGGAAAGTGTTACATAATCTATGCTTGACACATGATTTTTCATTCTTGTTATGTTATGTTTTTAATACATTATCTTCAGAATTTTCAATTTCATGTGAAAATTTTTAAATGATAGTCCTCGAAGTAAAAATCACTCTCAAAAAAACTTTTTTTTCATACTTTTAATTTTATTATAAATTTTGTAAGAAGTATTTTTATAAATCCTGAAGTCAAATTAACAAGAAAGCTTTTCTGCACACAGTAGTGAAAAAAGTAATGATATCGGGCAAGAGATTATCAAAACATAAATAGGTTCAAAATTTTAATTTTTTTTTAAAGAAAATTTCAAAGTTTTCAAAATTTCTTTATCTGAAAAGTATTTATTTATTTATTTATTTATTTTGAAAGACACATTTCACGAAAAATATTTATTAAAAATAGCTTATAAATAAAGAGAATAAAATTTTGAACCCCGCATTCCCCTTAAACTGCGATTTGTGTCCGAGTCCGATACAGAAACTCTATCAAACGGATGAACGGATGTGGGGGTGAAAATCCAACCTCCGCTTTCCGTGTACCTTAGGTTTGTCCCGGATTCTAATAAACTTATGATGTGGAGATTTCTCCCCTCCACCCCCCCCCCCGGGGGGGGGGCTATTCAACGCATTCCGAAAAGTCCTTAATACTACATACTGCTTAAAAATAATTCATTTATAATTCCTATTTTCGGTACCTTTTTGTTAGCTGGGTGCAAATCTGGCCAATAGCATTTTTTTTTTTTTTTTTTTTTTTTTTTTTGAATGAAATGAGTGCAAGGTGAATGAGAGGAACACTATTTCGCGAGGGATCACATGCACCCGGCCAACAGGAAAGTACCCAATTTTTATTTGTATCATTCCAATGCAAAATCCAATGCAAAAATTTAATCGTCGTCCATATTGAATGTGGATGAAAGTGGAAGTTTCTGCGATCCATCAGAGCCGGCGGCGGTCCCGTTGCGAAATTTTGAAATTTTGTCGAATTTTTTTCGAAATAATCGAAATTTTGTTATATACCTTATGTTTTAGAATGCTTTCTTTCGTATACTTCTTTTTGCGTAGTCCGTCCCAGGCAAGACCACTAAAAAAAAAGAAAAAAAAATTACAATTTATACTTCACGTTTTTCCCATGATTCGTTGAAAGAAAATTTTCGTGTGTCCAATGGCGGATACAAGTGGGAGGTCACGGGGGTCGTGACCCCCCCCCCCCCCCATCTGAACGAAGAAACTTTCTCTACGCAGTATTACAGCTTTCAATGTAAGTATATATTAAAGGTGTTTTTAAAAAATCCCACTCAACAACACAAATATTTCTGCCACACCCTAAGTTATTTAAAATGGATATGCATGAAATTTGTAGACATTGTTAAACGCCAAAAACTTAAACAACTTTTTCATTTTCTAATATATGTGGATAGAGCTTCAGTTATAATTAATCGCTCCCTCGTGATCATCTTTTCGTGAATGTCGAGTGGTGAAAATTGGTTTATAATACGGCTTTCACAACCATTTCTGAAATATCCGTGGCTTTTTTAAGAAAATGAGAAACTCTATTCGATTTCTTAGTATCTGAATAGTACTTGCAAATTCTGTATGGTTACAAATATATCTGAAAATTTTATGTAACTGCGGATGAATAACTTCGTTAATGTGTCATAAAACAACTATGGTTTAAGGGTTATGGACAAACTTAAGCTATAAAAATTGGCCATGTGTATTTGTGACTCCTCCTTCTCCTTCCCCAAACGCACACACACCTGAAAAAAGGAGACATGACCCCCTTATAAATGTTACACTGGATTCCCCTTTGCGTGTGTCATTTCGTCTATAGCAGCGGTTCCCAACCTTTTTTCTTTCACGTACCCCTTAATTAGACTTTTCATTTATGAATACCCCTTCTCATCCCGAATATTTTTGTTTTCCTTTGTTTGTTATGTTCTTATGCTATTTAAGTTACCAATGTTAGATGCAGTTCTGTTTAAAATTCCTGTTGTCTACTTATCCAATTTTGAACCACAATATGGTATCAACATAAAGTCCCCAAAATAATAAATATTAGTTATAGATTTCAAATTAAGCACTCACAAGGAAGATACGAAGCTACTCCCATTGATATACCTTAATGAATTTATACTAATCCTGCCCTGTTAACCCCTTGAAAGGCACTCGTATATTATATATACCACTTAATTTTAATCCCAAAAGGCCACAATAACACCAGAATTTTATAATCAAATTTTGAATTTATAAGGTACATGAGAAAAAGCTTTTACTTATTTTAAAATAAATTCGTTCGTGAATCCTGGTGTCAGTCAATCATTTCAATATTTTAGCTACAAGAGTCCTTTGCCCCTGAAGGGATTAAAAATATAAATGATGACCTGCTTTCACATGGGTTGAATGAAGTCCCGATACGATTCATATTTCATCTACATATTTCTAGAATTACTAGAACGAAAAACATTTTAAAAGGGAAGGGGGAGTTACATGCACGATATTATTAAGATTTTGGGGATGTAATGGCAATGAATAATCAACCCATTACTGAGTTTTGGTATTTTCTTCATTTTATTTGAATAACCTATTTTACTTTTACGCAAGTCTCTCATTGTAAACGAAAAGTATACAGTTTTGTTTATCTGTTTTTATCTTAACTTTATTTTGTGTTTTCCGCCATTACCAATGTAACGTACCCGTAACTAGACTACCACGTAACCCAGGTTGGGAACCGCTGGTCTATAGTGATAACACTAGACAGAATAGTAGTTAGCTACGGACTACCCAGCTAAGAGCTAAGAAGTACCTGGTAACACACATAAACGCATTTACACACACACACACAAAAAAAAAAAAAAATAATAATAATCTATTGCTCTGGGCTCTTAGTTAGTCCGTGTGCGGCGACAGACTGATATCCTAATTTTTCTTCTTCCACTCGTTCGATAATGAGCGCGTAACCGATCTGGTCAATTAAAAAAACAGAGAAACAGGTTGTTTTTCGAAAGAGTGCCGGCAGCATAAAACGGAACCAGATCAAAGGGTGGAAGAAAATGAATTCGGGTAAATGTCAGAAATAGTCGATCAAAAATTTAAAAAATTGCTAAATTTAAATTTAAAAATTGCTAATGAATACATGTGATCCCCCCCCCCCCCCCCCCGCCCCTAAAGAAAAGACATGAGCCTCTCTCTAAATGAAAGGCTGGATCCGCATCTGCCCTCTCCCGCTGTTTTACTTAACCCTCTCGGCACCGATTTTTTTTTCCAATTTTGGGAAAAATTACTTTTACGCTAACAAAATTAAAAGTAGCTATCGAAATCACAGAAGTTACAGTTTACTGAAATTTAACGAATGTGTTCTTTACAGAAATCTAACGAATGTAGTTATGTTGCGTGTTTTTCCTATGAAAATAGTCTAAGGAAGAATTTTTTAAGACGTTTGGAAAATGTCGTATTACAAACAGAATTAACAAACATAAAAAATTTAGTAGTATTTTTTATATTTTATCATAAATTACTAATTCGGAAAAGGAGTCCCTAATTTAAATTTAAAGAGTGAAACATATGTTTAAATTAAAAGAAACGCCAACGGTTTACTAATAATTAATAAAGCTTTTATTAATATTATTATTATCAAATGCTGAAACATAAGTAACGTCGTAATAGTAAATGTATCGACATATGCTATCACTATTAGGTGCTGGAATTAACAAAAATAATTTTTTTCTTTCAAATATTGCAATTCGAAGTAGGAGCCTCATATGAGGCCCAGGGTGACGAGAGGGTTAAAAGAAAAAGGAAAAGGTGTAGGGTAAGAAGAAAAGTATCAAGGCTCTCAAATGGTCCGCTTTTTGAATACCCCTGTTTTTCTCAGAAGAATTTTATTTTTAGATTTTTCTTGCAAATTTTGCAGAAATCACCTTCGGAAATAGGTCATTGCGGAAATGTTGTAGAAACTTACCATGCAATTTTCTTTTAAAAAATATTGGTATTCAGTTGGCGGACCATTTGGGATCCCTGTAGTATGGAAATAATTTAGCTTTCAGTCTGACAGATGGCGACAGCACCGAATTGCTTTTCAGCCTGTTTTCAATTTATGGGCACGGGCCGGCGACAAGAAATTTTTTTGTTTTAACTTTTTTTTTTTTTTTATGCTATAAGGGTTGGTCCCATAAAAAACTTGTCAGTGTAAAAGTTTTAGATAATATTAAGAGGATTTATAATGAATTTAAGCGGATTTGATATCTTGCGAATGGACGAAGTTATGATTTTTTTTCTTCTGAAACCCTCCTTTTCCCCCCCCTTGGGGCTATTTTAAATGATATCAAAAATCTGTCATACATAAATTTTCGGCCCTTTTCCTAGAAGTAATAATAACTTTAAACGAATTATATACGCATCATAATTAAGAAGTTATGTTTTTTTTTGTTTTTTTTTTTTTTTTTTTTTCGAATATAGGCGAAAAAAAATTACATTTTCTTCAAATGTGATACATCATTTTCGAATATACACATAGTGTTCGAAAAGGGTCGCTTTCGAACGTTCGAGTCCTTTATTAATTTATCCCAACGCCCTCTAGCCCTACCAGTGGCTGAGAGATTCTGCTCTCAAAGCTAGTAGACGGGAGGTGATGGGTTCAAACCACTGTTGCGTTCGTCGACCTAACCGTTCGAAATTTTCCGTGGTTTTCTTCGAACCTTGCCGTAAATACGGGTTAGAATCCCTTAGAAAGACCCCCAGGGCCTATATCCCTCGTATAGATAATCGGCCGTCATAAAATCAACCAACCCAATGCCCGCTTCTTTTTTAAAAAATATTCTTCCTCTAAAACTATTATAGCTGAAATATTGCGTTTTTTAATTATATATATATATATATATATATATATATATATATATATATATAATAAGATGTGTGTGTGTGTGTGTCTATTACCCGGACCTGTCTCAAGGTTCGTACCCGGCCATGACGGCAAAATTAAAACAATTTTTTTTTTTAACGGGCCGGGTCAATAATAATAATAATAATAAAAATAAGCGGGCCGACCGACAGATTTAATAAATTTAAAAGTGTCCTTTTAAGCCAACAAAATGTGAACAATTTTCAATTAACTTGGACGGGCCGAAAAAAAATTATAAGTGTGGTGCACAAGACGATTAGTTTAACAATATTAATACAGAGGTTTTACAGATCCAGCATAGAGATATGCATCGGACAGTTACATTGTTACATCGTTACATCATGACAGTTACATCGAGCGCGGGCTTATTTTGTTTCAGCAGACTTGGGCAGCGCCGAGCCGGAACTTAGTTGGGATGTGTTGGGCAGGCAATTTTTTCTAAAAAGAATAGTGATAATGAACTTTTGTTAATGGAATCTTTGAAAATATACTTTAATAAATTACAGAGACATATTCTCAAAAATCTAATTTTTTTTTTTATATATATATAGCTTCAAAAGTTCTGATGTTTTTAATCCTCTTTTTTTTTCTTTTATTCTAAACTACTTTAAATTTTTTAATGAGTGTTTATTTGGATGTAATACTCGTAGTCTGTGAGAGTCCCATGTGATCATTAATGTTGTTATTCTGTATTCTATGACTTGCAGACATAGAGCCTGAAAATAGACTGTAAAAGTTTCGCGTAAATATGTAAAGCAGTATTCCTTAAAAGAACCTTAATTGTATGTTAAGAAAAATTGGAATTTCTTGTAGACAGCATGACCCCTACTTTCGAGTCGGGCCGGGCACGGATCGAACTTTTTAGTTTTTTCACCGGACCAGGCCGGGCCAGGATAGTTTTCGTTCTGCCCGTGCAGACCTCTAGTATCCTACATTGTTTCTTTTTTCTTCATAAATACATATATTTTTTCTCCCTTCTCCTTCCTTTAATTCTGTAAAGATGTTATCGTTTAAGTTTTATACTTTATAAATCTCGCGTAGTAACGAAAAATTGCGATACATGTAAATATGTTCCTTGAAGGATTAAATATGTTATGGTAAATAAGAAGAAATAAAAAAATGCCAATTTGGAAAGCGAATGTCGTTTGATTCTGTTTTGTAACTTTTAAATGTATTGTTCGGTTTTGCCATTCATACTACATCTTCTTCATTGTGCATGCTTACATTTTTTTAAACAAATGCTCTGTCTATAGTTAAAAAAATAATGGCAAAAACCACAATAGAATTTTTTCTTTATCGAAAGGGAGGAAAGTATAGGTAATAAATAAAAGAGAATTGAGCAATCAACTCTCCAGCCAAACGAAACAGACACTTGTACTCCGCTACAGAACAAGTATTTAATTTCGCGATTATTGAAATTTCCGCCAAGCGGTGACCTTGAAACTTTTCCTCTCGATTGTGGCAGCCCTGACAGAGGTGTGAGCGACTACTAAACTTTGCCAGACAACGTACTAGACGTTAACAGCTAGGAAGGTCGCCTCTCGAGCAACCTATCGTAGTGAACCAGCGGAGAAATAAATGGGAGAGCCTCCCCCCAAAAACGTTCGCGAAAGCTGTTACACTTGGCAAATTTACAAACTTAGTTCCCAAGTTTGTTTAAAACTTTAATGAAAACTATAAAACACTTTCTATTTCTGATAGATTTGGCAAAAGTTACAAATCTAATTGGGAATATTATTAAACTTTTTTACAAATAAGATCTATATTACATTTTTTAAATGTGGTAATTTGGCAAAATCATAAAACTAGTCGACAAACTTAAAAATATGCTAATAAATTGGCGAGAACTATTTATTTTTGCTTCTCAATGAGTTGACAAATACTAAAATTTGATTTGGCAATTTAATGTCCTCTCCCACCTCAATTAAAAATTTTAGCGATGGTCCTGAATAAATCTCCACCACCAGCATTCTTCAAAAGTGAGAACTGAAACAATAATTTTGTTCTGCATCCTTACTTGAACTCTCCACCCCCCTTCCTTCCACCGTGGAAGTCAATTTTTAGTTCGTTTTTATTTTACGTTCTTCATAATTTTAATTATTTTAAGGGTCCTTTCCCATTGTTTTTCTAATATCTCGTTTGCATTTCAGTATTTTTAAACGATTTTGTTTTGCATTGGATAGCTCTATTTCCGCTGTTAAATATCCTCAATTAAAAAAAGAAAAAAAAAACCTGCAACGAAAATCGAAAAAGTACAAAGGAGCGTGCCTAGAGATTGACCTCAGCTATCCAATGAAAAAAAAAAATCATTTAAAAAATATTGAAATGGGAACGAGATATCGTAAATTATTTTCCCCCATAGGATTAACATGAGCTAGCGGGTGTTTTCGCCTGATTGAAGTAGCCTCGTAAGTCACTTTCACTTGTGAATAATAAAATTATCAGAGAAAAAGAAAATTTAATTAAATTTCAATATCGATTGTAAGGAAGAAAAGTCTACATATTTATCTATCATAAAATTGGGACGGGTTAAATTATTTTTTCCAAAAACATACATAATTGCTACAGAATTATTAAATTTCCCAAATTATTTTACTACAGAACCGTTTTTTTTTCCTATGTTGGCGAAACTTTGGCAAAGTTTTACCATCAGCGGAGTCTGATTGGTTGCTCTTGAGTCAAGCTTTCCAGCTACTAACGACAACTTGCGGTTGGCGAAGCATCGCTGTGTTGTCGTGCTGCTTTTATCGAATTCCTTTCTGCTATCCGATTAGAAGCGGAAAGAGAAATTAGATAGTCGTCTGCGCCTGTTGGGATCGTTTGGAGTCAAAGTGTTCTTGTAATCATCTCAATAAAGAGTTATAATGCCTAGCATCGATTTGTACCAGCTTCCCGCCAGTGGTCCGTGCCGGGCCGTGCTGATGACCGCCCAGCACATAGGCGTCGAAGTCAACAAGAAGAATGTGGATTTGATGGCCGGTGAACAAATGAAGCCCGAATTCATACAGGTGAGCAATCCCGAAACTAGAAATTTGTTCATCCGGGGCAAGCTACTGTTTTTACGGTTCATTGCTTTATTTTACTTTTATTTTAAATAGGGAATAATGTTTAAATTATTTAATATTAATTATTAATATATTTTTATATTTTAAAAATCTTAAGATATTATTAATCTTAGCTATTTCGACGACGTATAAGTCAAAAGTAACATTGATTTATATATATTTTTTCTTTTGTCTGCCTGTCCCGTATACGCTGAATACTAAAATTATCGAAGGCCGATGAGAATATTCTGTAGTTTCTCTCATTCAGATATTTAAAATAGTTTTTGAGAAAACCGGGAGAATCCATGAATCCACCAATCTTGCAATGCTCAATACTCGAGAAATAATAGCAGGGGGGGGGGGGGGGGTCACATCTCCTCGGTGTTGAATTAAGACAATTTTCTCCGGGAGGGATTTCTGTGGCTCCGAGGGGGAAATTACACCTTTTTAACCATTAAAAACATAATATATCAAATCTTCCGGGGAGGAATTTCAATATTCCGGGCCGGGCCATCAATTCAACACTGCATCGCCTCATGAGCAATTTTTATACCTTAATTTTCTCCACAATTCCAAACAGTTTGTTTTTATGACACATTCGCGAAATTATTTTTATTCTGTAAATGTATAAAATTTCCGGGTATTTTCGTATTAAACATTTGCATGTTCCATTGAGATACCAAGACATAGTTCATTTTCTTATAAGCTGCAAAGCATTTTAAAAAAATGTTATCAAAGTTGGCATTTTAAGCCGATTTTCAGAATTCGATAGTCATAATCAGGGAGCAATTAGTTATATGAAAATGTATCGCATTTATATATAAGAAAATGGAAAACGCCGTTTGATTTTTTTTTTTTTTTTTTTGTCTTTTAAAGAGTGATTGATGCCTGCAAATGTTGTACATGTCCTTTTAAATAACTGGGTGAATATAAGAAATATTTGCGTTGTTGAGCAGGACTTTTTTATTTATATCTACCTACCCTATATAAATAACATCCTACTGAAACGAATTTGTGAAACTATTTTATGAAACGACTGATTAAGCGAATAGATGTGTAAAATGCAAGGTTTGAAGAACGCTGACCAACGTTAATGTTATTTTAGTATGTTGTTAGCAACCTACAACATGGTTTTTTCTTGAAAGATAGTATATATAGCATTTATAGTCATTTTACAGGGCCGCATGAAGAATACGAATATATATTTATATACAGTGTCTCACATAAGTGATGGGACACTTGTGCTTTACAAAAGGAAACTAATCAAATAAATTAAAAAAACATGTACACATTTTTTTTGTGGGTGTGTTTCATACTTAAATTTAGTAAAGATTATTACATAACATACATTTTGTCAAAATATTAAAATATTAATTTAATAAAAATACAAATGTTTAGAACGGAGCAAAAAATAGCTCACATAAGTGATGGGACACCATTATATATGCAACAAAAATCGCCTGAAATAAGCAATAAAAATATTTTTTGGGGTTTTATTTTTACTTAAAAGCAATTGGCAATAATTTATAAAATCGTCTGCAGTATTTCTCTCCAGTTTGTTTTGGAATTTTTGTGTTTTTTAGCTCTGTGTAGTCATGAATGCTAAACGAAAAGAAACTTCGCCTGAAATTCGAAAATTAGTTATTAATTTGCATATTGAACGTGGAAAATCTATTAGAAAAACTGCTGAAACAGTTAACTTGAGTCGTTCAACAGTTTTCAATATCATTAAACGATATAAAAAGAATCATATGATTCAGGATAAAAGAAGACCTGGCTGACCATCAAAGCTATCCAATGGAATAAAGCGAATTATCGTTCGAAATATTAAAAAAAATCCAAGAATTAGTGCTTCAAAAGTTGCTGCTGATTTACAAGCATTATATGGAATAATTGTTAATCCTGAAACTATTAGAAGGGTAATTCGATCTGCTGGATATCACGGTAGAGTAGCCAGGAAAAAATTCTTCGTAAGTGAAAAGAATAGAAAACTCAGACTAGCTTTCGCAAAATCCAACATAAATAAGAATTCTGATTACTGGAATAAAGTTATATTTGCTGATGAGAGTAAATTTAATATATTTGGTTCTGACGGTAGAATCTTGGTGTGGAGAAAACCCAGGGAAGAACTTCGCAAACAGAACTTGGTACCAACAGTAAAACATGGTGGAGGAGGAGTTATGGTATGGGGGTGTATGTCGTCCGCTGGAGTTGGTAATTTTGTTTTTATTGACAGTATAATGGATCAGTACAAGTATATTGATATTTTAAAGCAAAATTTGAAATCTTCAGCACGAAAATTGAACCTTCATAACGATTTTAAATTCTACCAGGACAATGACCCCAAGCACACTGCTCTGAACGTTAGACTCTGGCTGCTATATAACTGTCCTGAAATAATAAAAACACCACCACAATCTCCAGACTTAAATCCCATAGAGAATATTTGGCAAGAATTGGAATCAAGAATTCGCAAACACACCATTTCTTCAAAACAACAACTAAAATCGGTGCTTCAAGAAGAATGGGGTAAAATCACTCCAGAAATCACAAAAAAAATAGTCGAATCCATCCCAAAAAGATTAAATCATGTTTTAAAAGTAAAAGGAAATCCAACAAAATATTAAAACCTTTTAAAAAGTAAAATTTGTGGATAAATATTTGATGGAAAAGTAAGTGTCCCATCACTTATGTGAGCCATTTTTTGCTCCGTTCTGAACAATTGTATTTTTACTAAATTAATATTTTAATATTTTGACAAAATGTATGTTATGTAATAATTGTTACTAACTTTAAATATGAAACACACCCAAAAAATTTTTGCACATGTTTGTTTATTTATTTTATTGCAGTTTCTTTTTATAAAGCACAAGTGTCCCATCACTTTTGTGAGACACTGTATACAGTAAAATTATAAGGAATTTCTGGGGACCACCGATTAAATTCATTATAGTGAAAAATTCGTTAATGTGTAATTCCAATATAGGCGTTTAAAAAGAAGGAAATTTGCATGCTCATTCAACAAAAATATATATTATTACTACACGTATATACAGTATACAGTAAAATCTCGTTACAACGAATCTCTGGAGACACTGCTAAAATTCGCTATAATGAAATATTCGTTAAAGTGAAAATATTTTTATACTGAAATATAATAATAGGACTTTTTTTACAATCCAAATGATATTCGTTAAATTGAAAAATTCGTTAAATAGAGGTTCGTTGTAACGAGATTCTACTGTATAACTATTGTGAACTTACTAGTTAGAAATAATAAAATTCATTAAGGTTAAAGATTTTAATCGTAACTATTAGAAAGGAATTGTAGTTTATCTTGCATACGTGACGGATTAAAAAAAAACAAAAAAAAAAAACTCACTGACATATGTCGTTAATGTAACTTTATTTCTTTACAAAAAAAATCTGATTTTTTTTTTCTGCATTGAAGTTTACAATGCATTTTTCCAAATGTTAATTAACATTCTTTTACTTGGATAATTACTTTTTAAGAGTTTCAATGTTCTATAGAGCCCCTTTTGATCGTACAGCACAATCTTCGGTACTTGATGGACAATCATCATCAGCTTCAGTTTCACTGTCGTCTGCCTCCCCTTCATTGAGTTTTCTTCCAAACTCTAGTTTTTCAATAGATATTTTTTTTTCTTGTTAACTAACTCTATATTCGTAAAACTGAAAGGACTATATTATTTTTAAGCCTTCATTAAATTCGTTAAAGTGAATATTTTTATAATGTGAAAGCATAGGATATAGACTGCAAAATTCGTTAAATTGACATTCGTTGTTACGAGATTCTACTGTACTTTTAAAAATTTATTGTTGTATAGAAAGTTTCTTTCTTCAGGGGAGGTCATGGCCCCCGTGACTTCCCTCTTGGATCCGCCATCGTAGTGGCATCAATGCTTAGGAATCTTACGGCGATCGAAAGATCTAATAAAGATTTATAAATGATAAAAATTACATTTTTAGTTTGACATTTAACTAAAATAATGGATTCGTTAAGTGTAAAGAACCTCAATATTCCATACTCTGTTCCAAAGCAAGAATTATTTGCTTGTCAGTGATAAGCAAAGAATTAGTCACCTGGATACCATTATATGTTTGCCTCATAAAAAAAAAAAAAAAAAAAAAAAAAAAAAAATTTAGTTACAACGATGTAGTATTTCATTTTGCGCCAAACCATCACGCTATCTTAAATAGGCCAATTGGCTGAGGACAGGATTGCAGAAAATCAATAAAGGATAATAAGTTTATGTTAATCCGATTTTTAACTTACAACTCATTCGTTCGAAGACAGAAGTTCGTTTTGGAAAAAGCGAAGCTGCTAAATATTATTTTTAATGCAGTGGGAAATTCGGGAAAGCAGACATTGCTTGTCATTAGTATTTATTTCGCCGCAACTTGACAGTATTTTATGTCTACATTTCTAATAAATTCAGAAAATGTTTCAATTATATTTTTTAATTTCCATCAAGATTCTCATTTATAAAAATGTAAGCAATTTTCTAAAGAAACTAATGGTATGCGATGATATATTTTGATTAGAAAATTTAAATTCTTCATCGGCTTTCAAAGTGGCTATACTTTCTGACACATTCTCAAATTCATTTTCATTCGTAAACTCTTAAATCTGCAGGTGTTCTTATAGAGAAACTAAATGTTTATTTTTTCCATTTTTCGATAAAGGAAAAGTATCTTTTAGAAAATGCTGTCCAAAGTGGACTTTTAAAACCCCATCGTGAAAAGATCCCCATGAGGCAACAATCGCTTATAAATCAAGATGTATGATACATTTGAGCTATAAAAAAATCCCTGACGGCTCGGCCTACAGGCACAGGCAAATTTCGCAGACCGAGGGGCGCCTGTTTGTTGGGAATTGCGGAAGAAATTACCTTTTTGCCACGATGCGGCAGTTGGAGCCGGCAGGGATTTTTTTCTTTTTTTTTCTTTTGCCGTAAGGGTTGGTCCTATAAAAAAACTTGTCAATATAAAAGTTGTAGATAATATTAAGAGGATTTATAATAAATTTAAGCGGATTTGATATCTTGTGAATGGACGAAGTTATGAATTTTTTTAAACCCCCTTTTTCCCCCCTTGGGGCCATTTTTAATGATATCAAAAATCTGACATGCATAAATTTTCGGCCCTTTTCCTAGAAGTAATAACTTTAAACGGATACGATATGTATCATAATTAAGAAATTATGGATTTTTTTCTGTTTTCACAAAAATAACCCCCCCCCCCCCCCAATCCCCATGGTTCGATTTTGACCATTAACGAACTTGACCGAGATTTTATGTCCCTTGATTTTATGTATATGAGTTTGGAAGAGATTTGTGCAGATTTATGGAAGTTATCGTGTCCATAAAAAAGTGATATAGATAGATAAAGTTTTGAACTGGAAGTGGTTTTCGGTTCTGGGAGTCATGATTGGCGTTGTTCTGCAAAATTTTTCCAACATAGGGGAGAATGTAATAGGTAGTATTTCTTACGAAATCTACCTAAAAAACGTTATTCGATTCGAATCATCTTGCCCAAAGATTCCACGCTTTGTTTGAAGGTGGGTCCAGGGTCCATGAAGTTTCACCTTCTAGAACGGGGAGAAGGGGAATTTTTTTCTCCCCTTTAATCGAAATTTTAAATTCCCTTCGCTCGTGTTAAACCTATGAGCGTGGAATTTATTTTTTAAACCACCTTCTCAGAAAATTATCAATTTTAACTTTTTTTTTTTTTTTTTTTTTTTTGTGTGTGTGTGTGTGTGTGTATACTCTCCTTAAAGGATGTAATATTTTTTTTGTTAGATGTCGGAATATTTCTAAAATATATACTTAATTTTATTTGAATTCTTGAAATCTTACTCGAAACTCTAATGTTTTTTTAACACACAAAATATTAATTCAAGCTTATATTTTAGAAATACTTTGACAACTAAAGAGAGAGAGTAGGATAGAGATATCCTTTAATAAAGAGCACATAGACAAAAAAAGCTAAAAATATTAATTTATTGGAGATATTTCAAAAATACAATCCCATAGGTTTAGCATGAGCGAAGGGTAAGATAATCAGGTTCTACAAATAGTTTTGTAATTAATTTAGCAAATATCCAATCTGCAGTCTGATCATAAGATGAAAGAGCATTAATTTTCTATAAATCAAGTTTATAGTATTTTTATTCTTGTGCACGAATAATTCCGGATCAAGATAAATTGTTATTTATTTGTGTTCGTATATTATTGCACGAAACATAACCAAGCTTCTTGTTTATATTCACAGAATTAATATTTCACACTTCTAACTATATACAAAATTTGATTGTTTAAATATATAATTTGTCATTGTGCCTTTATCGGAACCAAGATGCATTTTAAATACTATTAAAAATAATTTTCTTCTGGGAAGGCCGCATTTTTATAGCGGCTTACTTTGCCGTGTTCGAGAGTACGTCTACGTTAAAATAATAATAATCGAGGCTAACGAAAAGCCTCGAATAATAATGAAAATAAATAAATAGTAATCTGTTCTCAGCTGTGTCACATGATCCTGGGCAGCGCTAGACTGTCGGAAAACAGAGGCCCGCAAAGGGGGCAGTCGTTTGGAAATATTCTACAAGGGGAATTTGAGATCTCGGTGATATTCAGCCTTTAAAACTGTTCTGAAATTCAAACTGGCTACATTCGGACACATTTCTGGATTCACTTTTAGGTAGATTTCGTAAGAAATACTACCTATTGCATTCTCCCCTAAGTTGGAATTTTTGAAACATTTTTGCAGATCTACGCCGATCATGACTCCCAGAACACAAAACCACCCCCCAGTTCAAAACTTCATCTATCTGTCTATGTCACTTTTTTATGGACACGATAACTCGAATAATTCTGCACAAATCTTTTCCAAACTAATACATAAAATCTCGGTCAAGTTCGTTAATGGGCAAATCGAACCAGGGGGGGGGGGGGGGCTTTTTGTGAAAGCAGAAAAAACGCCATAATTTCTGAATTATAATATGTATCGAATTCGTTTAAAGGAAAAGGGCCGAGAATTTATGTATGGCAAATTTTCGATATCATTAAAAATGGCCCCAAAGTGGGGGGGGGGGGGGGGGTTCGAAGAAAACAATTCGTCAATTCACAAGATATCAAATCCGCTTAAATTTATTATAAATCCTTTTAATATTATCTAAAACTTTTGTATTGACAAGTTTTTTTATAGGACCAACCCTTATAGCAAAAAAAAAAAAAAAAAAAAAAAAAATTAAAAACAAAACAAAACAAATCCCTGCCGGCTCCGCCTGCAAACAAGTTAGGTTTCGAAGTGGGCGGTTCATCGGTTCCGCATCATGGCAAAAAGGTCATTTCTTCCGCAATTCAAAACAAACAGGCGCCCCACGGTCTGCGGCTTCGAAATCTACCTGTGCCAGTAGGCTGAGCCGTCAGGGATTTTTTTTATTGGTATATAGTTTACTTGTGTTTTTAATCAAACACTGGAATCGAACAGTGTTTTCCACTTTTCGGTAAAGGCAACTGTTTTTCAGAAAATACCGTCAAAGTGGATATGTTGTGCCAAATTTCCAGACGCAACCATTTCAAGAAAGGTCATCCCAAGACAACAATCGTTTGTACTGCAAGATGTTATGCATTTAATCAAAAAATGAAAGACTATTCGATTCTCGAGTAGTTTTTACTGCCATTATTGCCGATTGCCTGCTTTTACGTTTGAAAGTGTGTATGAATATGTTGTAAGTTTCGCATTGTTGAGGGGGAAAATTTTTGAGAACCGCATCAAATAATTCAAATAGTAGCTGTTCTTAAAGAGCAGTTATAGACAATGCCGTCTTTTTGTCAATCCAATTAACTCAGGCAGTCTATTTGGGAATTTTTAAAGATCGATTTTTTAACGTAGAATAATTGAATTGCTTTTGTCATCAGGACGTGCACAGAAACGATGAGGTCCGATACAGATTTTGTTTAAGTCCCTAACGTGGCATGTATATGTGTATAATTAATACAGTAATATGAACCTATCCCTCCATATATCGCGCCTCTTTACATGACTCATTTTAATGTATTTCCCATTTTATATTTATCCCTTCCCTATCCTCAGAAAATTCTAACCTGAATTGCACTTTTAAATAACTATGTAATGGCAGATATAATAAGTGTAATTTTTTATCGTTAATTTTATTAAGAAAGAGCGATAAATACCGGAAGTGCATTTTCAGTTGTGGTTATACGTTTTTAAGTTTAACACCAGGATTTCACCGGACACGTGGCATCTTAAATTACCTGAAATCAGTGATTAATTCAGACACTTTTCTCCCGGGGGGGGGAGGGGGGGTACTTCTGTAATTAGCAAGGTTTCAATTTGAACACCCCCCCCCCTACACACACACACACACACACACTCCTTTTTGTGACAGGTATCGCAAAAAATGAATAAATATTTCGCGGATTTTTTTTTTTTTTTTAACTTCATAAAGTTTAATTTTAATTCAGAAATTCTAAGCAAATAAATAGCATGAGAGGAAGTTGCACTTATTTGTTAGAGAAATCATGATGTTTTGCGACAAATAGCAAAAAAATGGCGAAGAGAAAAAAAGAAACTCCCCGGAAAATGATAAATGCCCAAAAAATAAGTAAATAAATAAATAAAACCGTCGTTGGTATTAGTATAAATTTAGCGTTCCCTCAATTTTCGCGCCTGGCGCGAAGGCCTCCATCGCTTTCATCTTCGCACGGCCCTGTCTACAAATACAGGGCTGCACAAAAGAATTAAGAGTACTTTTCCGTCGATGCGCGATGGTCGACCATTGTTTAAATAGGGTTTTTAAATGTGTTATGCGTTTTCTAATTTGTTTATTTAAAAGTTAAGACGTCTTTTCACCTTTTTAAATTGTGAAGTTTCGTTACAGCGTACTGCAGTGTTGAATTTAGACCATTTTTCTCCGGGAGGGATTTTTGTGGCTTCGGGATGGGAACATGGTAGAGTTCCAGGGGGAGGAGCGAAATTACTCTTTTTAACCATTAAAAGCATAAAATCTCAAATATTCCGGGGGGGGGGGGGGGAAGGTGACATTTCAATGCTCCGGGCTACCTCCTGAATTCAACACTGGTACTGGAAGTCGAAGTGTTGAAAAGTGTTTCCTAATCTAAGCATGGATTATGGATTTCTTTCTTGTTTATATCTCACGTTTCAACTTTTACAGTCTGAAATTTCTAGTTTTTTCGACTTTATTTTTGAAAAATTCTTGCTGGTTTTGGGGGGAAAAATTGCAAATTTATTTTCTATACTGTAAGCGAAATGTCGTTTGCGGTTTCATCATCAACAAAAAAGTTGTTACATCTTCTTGTTTATGTTTTTGCCATTTTCAGATAATTTCGAATTACTGTCATGGGTTGTCATTCCGCTTTTTTAGGTTAGCCATTCTCATCGTATTATCCTATTTAGAAGATCTTAAGTTATTACGTCTAATTTATTCCAAATAGTGCTGGCGCCATTAAAAAAAAATAACAAATAAAAATTTCCATGGATAATCCTTTGTGGTTATGTAACGCTTTCCATTTGTATTTGGCGCTGTTGGCAAGTTTCGTGGATTGCCAGCTTCTGACAACCCTAAGCTATTTTTTTTTTCACCCTCTCTTCTTGATTAAGATATGTTTTCATGCTACCCAATAAAGTGCTACTAATGTTTGAAATGAGGATGGTAGAGATAGTGGGCCATTTTCAAAATTCGCTTGCAAATGCTGTCCCAACAGAAAAAGAAGAAAATTCAAACATACATTAATATTTAATGCTTAATTTGAGATATGCATTACATAAAGAAGACTATATTAAATATTTTTAGCATTAAAAATTTAAAAAAATCAATAAAATTGTTGAGATATAAATAAGTATAAATAGATTAGTGTCAAATCCGTTACCATAAAAAATTATTACTGAAAATAGACACCTTTTTAAATTTTATTTAAGTTTCAAAAATTAACTTACTTTGAAGTGACTTATGTCCCTAAATTTCAGAACATGATACTTAACAATAATACTTAAATTAAATTGAAATGAGAGACATTTATAACCACAAATTTTGACCACATAGAAATTTATACAAAACTTTTAAAATTAATAACAATATATATTTATGTAAATTATTAAATTTTAAGAAAATTATATTTCTAAGTTGAAAGAAAAATAACAATAGAATGGTGAAAAAATATTAATATTAAAATACATTAAAAAAATGTGCTATAACGGACTTGACATTTTGGTAACGGATTTGACACTAATTCATTTATACTGATTTATATCACAACATTTTTTATTGATTTTTTAAAATTTTTAATGCTAGAAATATTTAATATAGTCTTCTTTATATAATGCATAGTTCAAATTAAACATTAAATATTAATGTGTGTTTGAATTTTCTTCTTTTTCCTCTAGGACAGCATATGTAAGCGAATTTTGAAAACGGCCCTATAATAGGACGGAATTTCCCCTTCGTCTCATTTTGATCTTTAGAATAAGGGGTCATCCACTAAGATGGTTCTCAAATTCCCTGTTCTACAACGCGAAACTTTCTGACTTATTTTTAAACGTAAAATGTATAAAATTGGCAGGCCTGACTATGGAAGAGATTTGGAATCCAAAAGTGTTTTCCATTTTTTGATCAATAAATTACTCATCGAGTTATAAGCGATTCTTGTCACATGACGACCGCTTTCTGTGTCTGCCGCGTCGGGAATTCGGTTTAAAAACGCCGACTTTGGCCGTATTTTCTGAAGGATCTGCTGCCTTTGCCCAAAAAGGGAAAACGTGTTTCGATTACATGGTTTCTGAAATAGAACACCTGCCCACTTCATGCTTTTACGAACAAAAATGAATTCAAAAATGTGTCAAAAAGTAGCTCTTTTGGATTTAAGAACAGTTCTTATGTTTCAAGCTGTTCAGTAAAAAAATACATATTTGTTTTTTTAAGTGAAAAAATGAATTCAGAAATGTGTCAAATAGCTCTTTTGAATTTGAGAACACTTTTTACGTTTCAAGCTGTTCAGTAAAAAAATACATATTTGTTTTTTTTAAATAACTTTCATTAGGTTACTTGCAAATAATGCCTACCTAGATTCAGATTTTAGAGGTGATCGCTGGGCCGAAACGAGGGGGGAGGAGAGGACATATGCTTCGGGCGCCAAAAGAAGTAATCTTTCGGTACCAAAAAAAAAAAAAAAAAAAAAAAAAAAGTCATGCAATCAGATAACCCAAAGTAAGATTGTTGTATTCATTATTTTATATATACTCTTTGCTTTGAACATGTCTGGTTTTTTATTGGCTAACTTCGTAGGGAGTGCCAAACAATACTAGATTAACAAATTGAATTTAACTAAGGTGCAAGATCAATAATACACTGTCCCAGTTAGGTTTGAATAGGTTTAGTATTTTGAACGTTATCGTGATGACCACCAATTTTGCATATATTTTTTTTTTTACTTTTGGGTGTCCTTGTAAACGAATTAGAACAGCTGCATACTTGATTAACGAATTCATCCAAGATACTGGCTGATCCATTGATTGTCCCAATTGGATTCGAATGGGTTCAGTATTATCGGGATGAGAAGATTTGAATTATACATGTGTATAAACGAAATGATTGCACCAGGTCGTTTTTTAAAGATATCAACCTAAAAATATTGAGATTAATATACTTTCTAGCAATTATTTCATATTAAACAAATCAATGGATCGAAAACGAAAACTTCTGATTATAAATTTAAAAGGAGAGTGTCCACAATTATGAAGTTTCCCCGGGTGAAAACAATCCTAGTTTCGGCCCTGGGGGGTGATGTCACAATAAATTTGAAGCATGACATAAAGTTTTCTGCCTGATATGAACCTCTCAGAATTTCTGTGGAAATGTGTGATGTGGGGTTTGGTAAGAGGAAGGATGCAAATTAATGACTTTCTATCATTTCCCGCGTCGGTATACTTCCAGGTGATGTAGGTTCTGGAAATGCGATCCAACCTTACATTATTCAGTAAAACGGTGTCACATTGATAGAAATCAATGCCCCCCCCCCCCCTTCCATTATGCAAAGGGTAGTAATAAAAAAAAATTATTATTAACTCTTATTTTAGTTATTCCTAATTTTATGTGAGGTGGGGGGGGGGGGGGGAGAGTAGGGGTGCCACTTTTGCAGATCTCGCCAACAACGGCGATCATTTCTTTCCGGCGGTTGACTTCGAATTAGAGCGGCTCTGTGTGGCTCGCGTCGTGCTCTGTTCTGTTGGTTGTATGTGTGAGTTAGAGCTCCTATAATACCCTTTATTTAGGAAGTGTGGATTGTTGTGCGACAAGAATGTCATCCACCGTGCTCTACATCCAGCCTGCCTGTCCGTCCTGTCGGTCCGTACTGATGGTGGCTGAACACCTGGATCTGGGCCTGCAAGTCCGGAATCTGGACTTGTCGAGGGGCGAACACAAGACGGCGGAATTCGGACAGGTAACCCGACTCGACCTTTTTCCCGTCCTCCTCGCTTCTTTTGTATCGCAATAGGATACAAAATTTTCAGGAAAATCGATTCTACCTTTTTATGGATGTAGTTTTATAAGCTAAAAATCCACCTGGTACCGTTGCTGGAAAAATATTTCAGGGGGTGGAGAGCACGGGTTTTAAAGGTTCGAATAGAGCGTATACTTAGGTCGGTTTCTTTTCTTGTAGTATGTCGGAATCTTTTGATCTTTTATGACTTTCTTAGCATCTCAAATTCAGAGGTCAAAGCGGGAGCAGTTGACAGGTAGGGACAGCCGTTGAACGCCATCCATTTCTTTTTCTTGAATCCCCCCTTTCTTTTGTCCCTCATCACAAAATGATTCGTGAAGAATGGGAAGTTGTATGAGTTATTGATATCTTAGACTGACTTGCTCCAGGAAGCGCTATACGCGCTACCTTAGCCGTCGAAAACGAGTTTTTGACGTGACATAGACGTCAAAAACACAAATATTTTAAGTAAACAAAATAGAAAATAAAATGCTGTTAATACCAAGATGCAGCATTGCTTTTATTTAATGAGGGTGCATTTGAGTTTTAGTATACATTAAATTGCAATCAAATTTGAAATTAAATATATATTTTTTTGCTCATGACTAAATTTTCAAATTTTGTATGTGGATTTCTGGTGTGGCTTTTTGGTATGCGTGATTGAGTACCTTATTTTTTTAAAAAAAGGTGTTATATAAAGTCTTAAACCTTTTAATAGAAACATTTTCACTGCAGCATTATTTTAATTATTTTTCCTTTGGGGCAAATACAGAACAATAAAAATATAATCTATTTTATAAATGAGAAAATAATTAAATGTTGGGATAAAATGATTAAAATAATTATATTTTAATCCTTTTATCCCAAAATTAATTTGTTGTTGACTGACATAGTGACATCTGACATTCGCCTCTTACTGATGAAATTATTTTAATTAAGGAATATCTTCTGAATACTAAACTGTAGTAAGAAATAAGAAACAGTTACTTACTTTTCCAAATGATCAAATTATTCCTGTTTTTTTTGTATAAATTATGAATAAACTTAATAATGTAAGAACTTTTAAGATACAGATTACATATATTTATCACATGTTTAATTATTTTTTTATATTCTGCTTCAAAATAACAATGTTTATACATCACTAATTTTTGAACATTTCTCTAATCCTAAGAAATTTTTATTCAAAAAATGTATCATGCTGCAAGACTAATTGCAGTTTACCATATCCTCTCACAAATATTAGGTTTCAAGAATGTATTTGCGTAGTTTTAATGCATTTATATTTATGCAGTTTTATTTAGAATTTGTTGATTAAAATCTATCCAACTCTGCTAAGGGTAACTCCTTTGATATTATTTTATTAAAATTTAAGTTTTTGAAAACTTGCGATAAATAAGCATAGGTCTGAACATTTCAGGGTGTTGTAGGGGTTGAACCTCAGAGAAAGAATCTACTAATCTTTATTGTAAGGTCTATGTATTGAACACCCTGTAACACTAGCTCCTGGGCTAACGGACCTGATATTTAGCTATGTAGAAGTTAAGTAAAATCATCAATTCCAACGGTTTTTATGAGGGAAAATAAGTGTCATTTAAGAGTTTGCGTGGAGGTTGCAAAATTTATGTGTTTGACCTCTTCAATCCAGATTTTCCACTCGAAATGAACTAGATTTGTCTCGCATTCATTCTTTTTTCATACCTTTTTTTTCCGCCCAAAGGAGTATTTTAACTGTTGTAATTTACTTTCACGTAATTATGAATACATTATATTGCCCACATAAGAGCAAAAGTATTAATGACCACTTATAGAATTACGTACATAAATTGATTATAAAAAAAAGTGGGCATACGTAAAAGCACTTTTTAATGCGCTTTCATGCCATTGCCAAATAACGTGACGTTTCGGACAGGGCCGTAACCAGACGGGGGCAGGGTGGGCTGAGCCCCCTCTAGACTTCATAATCTTTCAATACGAATAAAAAACATTTATTACATTTAAGAATTTTATAATCAAAAGTTTTATGAGAGGTGCGACTTACTTTCTACTTCTGTTTATATTTATCTATCTTTAAAAATAGAGGGGGGAAAGAGAAGCTGTGAATTAGCCCCATCATAAAATTTTCAAAGCCCCCTCCCTCGGACTTTACCGACTGGTTACGGCCATGGTTTCGGATTTCTAATACGGCCATGGTTTCGGATTTCTAATAACATTTTCACGATGGTTTTTTATTCCGTTGAAAGAAAAATAATAAAGAAAGCGATAAGAAATTGTTTCAGATTTTTTTCTTTTTTCAACAGATTTAGAAACAAAAGCATATATACATCTCAACTTACCTTTCTTTTGCAAGTCATAAACCAGAATTTTATTATGTCACGCCAAGAGGAATGGGAAAATAATGCTTCTCGATCTCTTATAAAGTACTGCGCTGGAATCTGTTTATTATTATTATTATTATTCCTTTTGAAAGTGTGGAACAAATCCAATTTAAATGATATTTCATTTACATTTTGAATGAGCTGTTTCATTTTTGGCCCGTTATTCACTCAGTCTGTAAAATTAAATACTACTGTCGTTTAAAATCCATTTCACTTTGTTTTTTCTCTTTCTTTTTTTTTTTTTTTTTTTTTTTTTTCATTCCTATGTCATTTACTTGATTATTTCTTTTTTGTTTCAGATGAATCCCCAGCACTGCGTGCCTACTATCGATGACGGAGGCTTCTACCTATGGGAAAGGTATATCTTCTTTCTTTCTTCCTCTTTTCCCACCCATGGTAGAGGCATAGCTGCCAACTTTTACGCTTTTTTCCTACCACTAAAATTTTATAGTAAGTTTTACCTTATTAAATCTCCGAAATCACGTATTTCAATAAGATAAAAATTTCCATTAATTTTTAGTGGTAACAAAAAAGCGTAAAAGTTGGCAGCTGTGTAGAAGTCTACACGACCGACAAAAAATTAAGATTTTTAAGGTGATTCTCAAATGACCTTGCTCAACAATGCGAAACTTTCTGATACATTTATCTTACTCAATTTTAAACGCAAAGGCATAAATGGCCAAGCTTAACTACTGAAGCGATTTGGAATCTAAATGAGTTTTCCATTTTTTGATCAATAAATTACTTGTCACCTAACACGAATCGCTTATAACTCGATGACACGTTTTTCTCCTTTTTCGTACTGCCGCGTCGGGAATTCGGTTCAAAACGCCGGCTTTGACAGCATTTTCTGAATGATCAAAAAATGGAAAACGTATTTCGATGAAAAAGTTTCTTAGAACACCTGCAATTTCGCGCGTATCCCAAAAAAATAAATTAAATAATGTCATAAAGTAGCCAGTTTGGATTTGAGAACAGCCTTAAGTTCTCAGATCCAAAGGAGCTAACTTTGACACAATTTTGAATTCATTTTTGTTCGGAAACTGATGAAGATGTTCCTATTCAGAAACTATGTAATCAAAATGAGTTTTTTTTTTTTTTTTTTTTTTTCCCTAAAGGCAAAAGATGTTTCAGAAAGGTGGCGTTTTGAACCAAATTCCTGAGGCAGCAGAGCGAGAAAGGGGAAAAACATTTGGTCACGTGATACGAATCTCTTATAACTCGATAAGTAATTTATATATCAAAAAATGGAAAACTCATTTCGATTCCAAATCACTTCAATACAATAGTCAGGCCTGCCAATTTTATGCTTTTGCGTTTGTGTGTCAAAGTTTCGCGTTGTTGAGCAGTTCGTTTGAGAACCACCTTAACGTACAAGTGAGATTATTTTAAAGAATCTTTCGCATACATATCTATGTGAAAATTTTACGGTAAATTCCCGACTATACGAGGGGACAGTCAAAAAGTTCCCGAAATTTTGTTGTAACTCTATTATCACAATATAGGTACACATTTACTGATCGCATTCAATGTAGGCTCCGTCAGAACACACACACACACTTGCTCCACATCTCCTGCCATTGCTACAAACAACGATGAAAGTCCTGTTTCGGTATCTTCCCAAGTTCAGCCGTCGCACAGTGGGGCGTTTTGATGATCTAGGTGGACAAAATTAATTTTTCCGATATTCTCGGAATTTAACAAGACCGCATATTCTGGTAGCTGAATGTCTCTTTTGTCGAGATCCGTAAGATTTTTGTCGAAAAAATTCGTGGTGTGGATTAACTACGACCGTAAAGAAGACATTTGCGCAATTGGTTTGAGGGTGTTTCAACAGTTGCATTTATTTCCCTAAGTTCGAAAGCACGTCTTAACTATTCTGGTTAATGTGAAAGCAAGAGTTTACTGAAAATATATTACATATTTGTCAAGGTAACATTTAACCTATTATTATTCAAATACAACATTTGCTAAATGGTACATACATTCAAATCGTGAATTTACAATCACAATTAAACATCAACGTTTCATTTCGCTTCTGCGAACGTCATCAGGATGTTACAAACAAGTCGAAAATGTCAAAATGAGCATACACGTCAGAGTTCTGGAGAAAACATGATCGGAGAGTGCGCAAACGTCATCAAGTTCCCTGGATCATACCACTGTAGTGAAAAGAGGGGTTGGAAGACAAAATGAGCAGATTGTATTAATGGATTATAACATATTATGCCAGATTTTATGAATGTTATAGGATAAATTATCGTTACATGTATACTGCCCAAGCTTAATAATCGTAAGGGACTCTAAAATTTTATTAACATAAGAATTCTTGCATGGGATTATGATTCTAGCCTCTTCAATTCCTTATGTTAATAAAATTTTAGAGTCCCTTACGATTATTAAGCTTGGGCAGTATACATGTAACGATAATTTATCCTATAACATTCATAAAATCTGACATATGTTATAATCCATTAATACAATCTGCTCATTTTGTCTTCCAACCCCTCTTTTCACTACAGTGGTATGATCCACTTGGTTACCATGGGAACTTGATGACGTTTGCGCACTCTCCGATAATGTTTTTTCCAGAACTCTGACGTGTATGCTCATTTTGACATTTTCGACTTTTTCTAACATCCTGATGACGTTCGCAGAAGCGAAATGAAACGTTGATGTTTAATTGTGATTGTAAATTCACGATTTTAATGTATGTACCATTTAGCAAATGTTGTATTTGAATTATAGAAATTATGGTATTATTATTTAAATATTAACCTATTATTGTTTGAAAATAAGCGCCATTAAACCAGTTTAAGTGCCTTTTTCGGAACTTGTGTTTTTGGATGATCCATGTTGTTGTTTACAAACTTTATCTTGACTTTTAATATAGTATTAAGCATTATTAAGCAATAAGATTTTTTTTTAAATGAAAGTTTCATTCTTAAAGTATTGGAAATTTAAGAAAACTCCTGCGAAAGATTGCGAATCGTAAAGTTATTAATAAATCAGCTTTATATTAACTTTCAGTGTATGTATTACATTTAGTTAAAATCTTGCAAGTCAATTTTAAACCACTTTTAATTATCCAATGGATCTGTAACTTTGAATTCATGTGTAGTTTTAATGATAATACAATATTATTATGATTTGACGAGCGTAGAAATTATACTGTATCTACAGAGTTACACAAAAGTTTAGTTTAAATCTTGCAAGTTAATTTTAAGCCACTTCCAATTATTCGATTAATCGAAAACTTTCAATACATGTGTAGTTTCAATGACAATACAATATTATTATAATTTGAGGAAAGTAAAATTTATACTGTATCTACAGGGCTGCACAAAAGTTTAGTTGAAATCTTGCAAATCAATTTTAATCCACTTATAAATATCTGACTGAGAGGAAACTTGGCTTACATGTGTATTTTAGATGATAATTTAATTATATTGCAATTTGAGGAACGTAGCAATTATGCATTTTTTACAGGGCCATACAAAAGATTTCGGAAAAATTGTTATTTATAAACGAAATTTTAATTCAATTTCAACAAAATTAATGTAGATTATCGAGATGCACAATACCATCTTATAAATTGAAAATAAAGTGCACAGCAGTTATATTTCTTTTAAGGGCTACACACGTAATTCGTATACATCACACAACAACATTTTTTCAACTGAAATAATTTGGGTAGCATTTATATTTTTTTACAGAGCCACACAAAACATAAAAGCGTATTTTTTAAAATATGTTTTTATTTTAAAACTTTTATTTTTCAGGATGACTACACAAATTTCTCCAAAATCTGTTGTTGACGTATTGGTTGCCAACCAAAAGGAAAGCAAATTCGAAGCTGTTCTTTCATTTTTGTTTGAAAAACTGGGGAATCCTCAACTAACTGAAGAAATTTTTAAGAGCCTGAAATCACGTGTCCGGACATTTTGTTTTCAAATTCAACAAATATTTACCAAATATTTATCATTGTTTGAGCATTTTATTAGTGATACATTCGAAAAACTAGCAAAATCTAATTAAAATCCAACGCAATAATTTTGTCCACCTCGATCGTCAAAACTCCCCACCTCGATCGTCAAAACTCCCCACTGTGCGTCGCGTTGGTTTTTGATGTCTTATACGGTGTCAAAACGGTTATCTTCGAAAACCATTTTGATCGTTGGGGAAAAGCCAGAAATCCGATGGGGCTAAATCCGGTGAGTTGGGAGGCTGGTGGAGGAGTGGGATGCTCTTTTCTGCAAGCCATGTGTGCACAACAATCTATGTGTGGAAGGGAGCATTGTCGTGATGCTGTGCTCATCCTCCTTGCCGTTTGGCGGGACATTTTCCTCGGATTGCCTCCCTCAGTCTTTTCAAAACTTGCACGTACAAAGGGCTGTTAACAGTTTGTCCAGCTAGTACAAATTGATGGTGCACCACACCTTCATTGTCGAAAAATGCAATGAGCATAATTTTTGTTTTGGATTTGACATGACATGATTTCTTTGGTCATGGAGAGGACATTGTGTGTAAACAAATAAATTAATTATATTGTGGTATTAAAGAGTTACAACTAAATTCCGTGAACTTTTTGACTGCCCCTTATATGTCCGCAAGCCATATAATCCAGCATTCCATTTTAATGATCAATCTCTTAGATATTACATTCAAATAAAGACTCGTTAAAGTAGTTTAAAATAAAAGAAAAAAGATGGTTAAAAACATCACATTTGAAATATTGCTCTAATTTATTACGGTATATTTCCAAATTTATTACGGTAGCAAAAGTTCATTATCACTGTTATTTTTGCAAATAAAATGGCCTGCCCCACGCGTTCTGGGAACAATTAAGTCCAGATTCGACCTTGGTCAAGCCTGAGCCCGGCCTGAGTTTGCTGAAACAAAATAAGCCCGAACTCTGACACGATGAAACTGTCCGATGCAGACATGCAGATCTACACTGGATATGTTAAATATCTGTATTGATGTTGTCGAACTAGCAATCGGTATTAGTATTCTCGGCCCAGTCAGGTCTATTGAAAATTGTTCATATTTTGTCGGTTTTGTATAACTCATTTAAATTTGTTATATCGAGCCGATCGACCCGTTTAATTTTTTTTATCGACCCGGTCCATTCGAAAGTTTTTCTTCATTTTGTCGGGGGTACATGCCTCGGGTAGGTCCCGGGCCCGTTCAGACCTCTACTCTATGGGGTAAACATCGTACTATTTTTATATCAACTTTCCGAAGAGTATTTCCATAGAATTTTGAAACTATCCTATAACTTCCTTTTTTAACCCTCCAGTCCTAATGGACTTTATGCGCACGCGACCTGGGGTCGTGGCTAAAATTAGTCTGCTTGGCCATATTTGTTTTTAATAGCAAAGCGCTCTGGAGTATGTATTATATTACGTTGTTAAAAGTACTGCAACAAATTTTTTTTATTGTTGTGGCAGCAGATACTTACTGTATTGTAATACTATCTGACCCGATATAGCACAAAACGCGAAAAAACTCTAAAAATCGCAGTAACAAACGCGAAATTCCGAATAAACTTTATTGAAAAAAACAAAATAAAATTTTCCAATATGTTGGGTTAGAAGATTGAAACCGGATTCCTTGTACTAATGTGGAAAAATCTGAGCTAATTGCGAAAAAACTCATTACAAAAAAAAATTCGCGAAAAATTCAAAAATTGTCGTACAAATTCCGAATTAGGGATGCACCGGATATCCTGCTTATTCGGCACTCAAACCGGATATTCGGTCCGGCCTAATACTTCAATATCCGGTTGCCGGATAGTTACTAATTTTTTAAATCCATATTTTTTAACATTATCAGAAAAAGTTAGTGCGAAGTTAATTTGCTTTTTATCAACATTATCCGTTAAAACAATGTTAGTAGAAATAAATATTCATACTTTCACAAAAATTAAATTATAGGATTTATATATAAAGAAAATATATTTAAAATATGGCAACTAATTATTTATAATTAAAGGCAAGTTATGGTGCTGAGCATTTTCAGGCTCTGTTACGTTTTTGATCACAAATATTTTCCTTCTTCTGACAATAAGTGTTCACTCCTCTGGTTGTCTCTTTTTCTTGTGCTTTCAACAATTCAAAAGTAAAAATGATTTTATTGAAACTTTGTCACTATTTTGTATCTGGATGGAAGACTAGCTGTGGTAAAATAATACTGATAATGAAAAGAATTGTACCACTTTTTTTAATAGTTCACTCTCCCCTTTGTACTACAAAAGAAGATACTTGCAATGAGGAGCTTCTCTATTTAAATTCTGTTAGAAAACATTTGTCATAGGGAAAGTAAGTAATAATCTGTACAAGTATGTAGGAAAAGAAAAATCCACTTCAATTGGATGGTTAGTATTTATAAATAACAAAGATTTATAATTATGAAAAACAGAAATTGCTTAATTGTTTATCTTTTTATTTTCAATGACCCTGAATTTAAAAAAAACAAACAAACAATATGTATATTAGAATAGGCAAAAGACAAAACATGATTAAATTTCAATACTTAATTACTAAAAAGCAGTTGTTTTTAATAAACTTAATAAATGAGTTTAAATCTCTTATTAACATTTGAATGGCATAAAATTATAATAATTTAAAGTTTTTCTGCTTTAAGCAAGTATAAAATAGAAATATTACTATTGAAATTAAAAATGAAAGAGTATTCAGCCGGATACCGGATATTCGGTAAAATTTCGTACAGGATATTCGGTATCCGGTATCCGGCAAAAATTCATATCCGGTGCATCCGTATTCCGAATAATTTTTATTGAAAAGAGAACATCATTTTCTATATTGAGCTTTAAAAGATTAAAATCATATTCCTTTTACTAATGTGAAAAAATAGCTGAGAATTGCGAAGGAAACCCCGAAAAAAAATTGCTAAAAATTCAACTATCGCAGAGGACAAAATCTACTTGCAGTGGGTGATAATGAACCAGATTGAAACCAGAATTCGTTCACAAATGTCGAGAAACCCTAAAGAATTTTAAAAAATGTCATTGAAAATGGGGAAAGACAAACTGTACTTACTATTATAGACTAAATGTTTGAAGCCAAATTCCTTTTACTAATGTCAAAAAATCGCCGCAGAACGCAAATAAATGGTAAAAATCTCATTAAAACCGCTAAAACTTCTAAAATAGCATGGGACAAAATTTATTTGACGAGGACAAAAGTATAAGACTAAAAGTTTGAAATCAAATTCCTTTTACGAATGTCAAAAAATCGCCGCAGAATGCGAAAATACCCTAAAAATCGCCAAAATTTCAATAAAAAAACTTGAAGACAACTATGTAAGGCTGAAAGTTTGAAACCAAATTCCTTTTCCGAATGTCAAGAAATCGACGCGGAGCATGAAACAACTGAAAATCGTTGCGTTCTGAAAATCGCAATTACTTCAGAAATGACGGAGGACAAAATTTACTATATTAGACTAAAAGTTTGAAGCAGAATTACTTTCACGAATATCAAAAAATCGCCGTGGAACGATAAAAATCCCATTGAAAATTGCATTAAAAATTCAAAAATCGTGGAGGAAGAAGTTTCTATATAAGGCTAAAAGTTTAAAAAAAAAAAAAAAAAAATACTTTTCTGAATGTCAAAAAATCGTACGAAACAATGCTAAAATCTCATTGAAAACTGCATTAAAATCTCTAAAATTCAAAAATCGCGGAAGAGAAAAATTGCTATATTGGGCTAAAAATTTGACGCACAATTCCTTTGTCAAAAAAAAAAAAAAAAAAAAAAATAAATCGCCGTTGTACGCGAAAAAACGCTAAAAAGCTAGTTCAAAATCGCAACAAAGTCAAAAATCGTAGAGGACAAATTTTACTCTCTGTTAGTCTAAAAGTTTGAAACAGTTACTTTTACAGATGTCCAGAACTCGAAAAAAAAAAACGCAAAAAATCCCAGTTAAAAATATTTATTATTAGTTGGCTAAAACATTGTAACCGGAATTCTTTCATGAATGTCAAAAAATCGCCACGGAACGGGAAAAATCGTTAAAATTAAAATCCCCTTTGCCACTACCGTCCAGTACGCTTCTTCGAATATTTTTCGATTCTAAAGTACTGATGTTCCATTTCAAGAACTTTAGGCATCTTAAACGGCACCTATACGTAGGGTTGTAAGCTGTCCGGGCAGAGACGGATCTAGACTAAATTTTAGCCGGGGCAAGCTTGTAGAATTGCGCTACCCCCCCCCCCCCCCCCTCTGCACCCAAGAATATCAGAATAAAATCTGAGTAAACAATTGCTTAAGGAAGTAATAGTAATACTCAATATTCAAAATCTGTATTTTTACTATGCATTTTTTCTTGCAAAAAGTGTTTTATAAGTATGTAACAAAAATATATTCATTTAAGTCGTATATGTTTTTATAAGATTTTTAGTAAATTGTATATTAAATCTTTATATCGGAACATTTTTATTAGTGAGTGAACCTAGGATACATATCTACGCTTATAATGCTACAAGAAAAAGCCGAGGCTTCTATTTTTGTCATAGAAAATCGCCGGTCAACTCAATATTTTTATGAGATATAGCTGTGGAATTTCTTAATATTTAAAAAAATATATATTTATAAAACAAATATCTCTTTTTGACTCAAAAATAATCTCATTAAATCACATTTAGAACAATGGATAGTTCAACTTTTAAAAAAACTTACTTTAAAATAATTTAAAATAATTTCTCAAAATAGTTTTTCAGAATTGTGCGAGAAAGAAACATGGTTTCCAATAAGGAAAGGAAGTATTTCATATTCAACATTTAGCCGTACACAAATGACAATTAAATATAGTAAACTAATGTTTTCCCACTTATTATTTCTCGGTGTTTTGATTTTTATGGTGCATAAAGCTACATTAATATTGTAAAAAGAAAAGCTTGATTTTTATAGAAAATAAATTCTGAAACCACTGAACTGATTTTAAAAATTTTTCCACTAAACGATAGACACAGAATTTCCAAATAGACTGCATTGTTTTCTTGGAAGGATGTGGATTCAAATGCATTGCAATGACGATTTTGCATTATTTCAAGTCTCACATTCACCTAATGCGGTACAAAAATGACGTTTATTCAAATTGTGATTTAATTTAGTAATATTTAAATTATTTGCAAAAGTATAATTTCTCCTAATGTTAATTGGTACACATATACCACTTGCCATATATCAGTCATGCGTGCAAAGTCGATGGTTTTGATAAAAGAAAACTTGTTACCTGATTGTTTTATCCAATAGTTAGCCACTCTATTAATAAGAGGCTAACTACTGGGATTTAGAATCCTTTTCACAGTCTCTATTAAACTTAAATAATAAAATAAAATAAAATAATGAAGCTTTCTGCATATGTCGCTTTTAATTGAACTGCCACATTAAGATTTACATTACACAGCAAATTAATTTGGTTGAATTGTAAAGAGGTATTGTGTTATTAATTTCTCGTAGTTTAACACTCATAAAGTAATCATTTATGAGATAATATCAAAAATTTTAAAGAAAACGTTTATGATTGATGATTTTGATTGACGTTACTTTGAAATATAACACTAATGAGAAATAACTTGAGATTCCTAGAAGAATTTCCAAAAGTATGCATTTATACATGGCACTATTAAAAATGTTTTGCTGTTTTTAAAAAGTTCTACTTTAAGTTATTTACAACCATCTGGGAAGACTGAGCTATGCTCGTTAAAATTATCTTTGTTTTCGACACGATATAACAATAAATTATCTGTACAACATATAACAATCAGTTCTTTCTATGAACCCTGATTGGTTAAATTCTGTTTTTCAGAACGTTATCTACGGACTCTGATTGGTTGAATAATTTATCCTCGCTGTTAGTGAAAATTTCTAGAAAATTCCTTCAGATTCTGAAAATCAATCTGTTCGCCAAATGTCGCCATAATTTTGCAAAAATTCGAAACTTGATACTTTCTTACATTTAACGGTAAGCATGTACCCTGATTGGTTAAATTCTGTTTTTGAGAACGTTCTATGGACTCTGATTGGTTGAATAATTTATCCTCGCTGTTAGTGAGAATTTCTAGAAAATTAGTAATCTTATCATTAGTAATCTTGGTAGTCGATTTTATGCTAAATTTCGCCAGTGTCACAAAACTTTCATCAAACTTAGCGAAGTTGGCGAAACATTGCCAATATTGCAACTTCGTTAACTGTCAACTGTTCAACAACTGTCTCAACCTTCATTCACAATGAAATGCATTCACCCGTAGTGACCCCTAAATGACCCACTAATCAGATTTTATCAAACCTGTGACCCATCCCAATGGTCTTTTCGTATCCCAAAACGGTAAGATACAAAATTTAGTCAAAATCGTTAGAGCCGTTTTTTAGATAAAATTAACTGGACCCATAGTGACCCCCAAATGACCCACTAATTGAATTTTCCCAAACATGTGATCCAGCCAAATAGTCTTCTCGTGCCCGAAAATGGTAGCATACAAAATTATGTCAAAATCGCTTAAACCTTTTTTAAATACAATTTGTTTGACTCATAGTGACCCTCAAATGACCCGCTAATCGAATTTTCTCGAACATGTGACCCAACCAAATGGTCTTCTTGTATCCCAAAAAGGTAGGACACAAAACTTAGTCAAAATAGTTAAAGACATTTATTAGATAAGATAAAATTACCTTGGACCTTAACATGTGACCCTTATCATGTGACCCAGCCCAATAGTCTTTTCGTACACCAAATCGGTAGGATACAAAATTTAGTCAAAATCGTTAGGCCCATTTTTTAGATAAAATTTATTTGACCCATAGTGACACCCCATATGACCCACTAATGAAATTGTCTCGAACATGCGACCCAGTCCAATGGTCTTCTTGTATCCCAAAAATGTAGGATACAACACTTAGTCAAAATCGTTAAAGACATTTAGCAGATAAAATAAAATTAGCTTTACCCGCAGTGACCCTAAATGACCCACTAATTTAATTTTCTCGAACATGTGAGATAGCTCAATCATCTTCTTATAACCGAAAATGGTAGAATGCAAAATTTAGTCAAATTTGTTAGAGTCATTTTTTCAGGTAAAACAAAATTCTGAAGTGGCCGACTATTGGAGCAGTGATGGCCGAACATTAGATTTAAAGTGACCGACTATTGGAGAACTTGCCCTTTTTGAACTTAACGTTGTCTAAAAAAAACTGTTACCGTGTTTTTTAAAAATAATTGCTGAAACATAATAAGAAACGTATGTTTTAACATATATCACTGTTAAAAATGTTGTGTCGTTTTTTAAAAATTCTACGTTAAGATTTATATATATAAAAGCAGTTAAGTGGCCGACTATTGGTACATTTACCCTATATGTTTTTGGACATTTATGTTGTTTTTAATTAGTAACATAAAACGGTTTCGGAAAAGAGATGACTCAAAATCTTTAAATATTAAATAAAGATTTCTTAAAAATACTGGTGGCAATGTGATATTTTATACAATGTAATACAAATTAATTTATTTCTCATTTCTGATCCTTATGCAATGAAAGCAAACCGCCGTTGAACAAAATAAAATTGAATATCTTTTCATGTGAATTTTTAATTTTCTTTATTCTTAAATCTATTATGATTCCTCATTTTTGTGCCCTTCCAAGTCTTGCACCCGGGGCAGCTGCCCCGGCTAACCCCCCCTTAGATCCGTCACTGTGTCCGGGTAACCGCCCGGGCTAAGTAAAAAAAAAAACTTGTTTTTACAACCCCCTTTGCCCTTTTGTCTCAAAGGGATAAAAAATAGACCTAGAAATAAAATTCTATTGCAGTAGATTCCGGTGTGTGCCGATAAAAAAAACGAAAAAACTCCCTCGAAAAAAATATTTAAAAAAAAAACTTTATAATAAAAAATATCTTTTAACTAAAATATATAATTTTTATTATAAAGTTTTTATAAAATATTTTAAAAAATATAAATGTTTATGATATATGTATATAATTTATAAATATATATGTTTATAAAAATTTATTATAAAATATGTTTATAACAGTGTATTATATTAAACACAACTTCAATCGAGAATTAATATGTATAATAGATCAATCACAATTACTGAAAGCATAAGTTGTTCTCAAAATGGGAGCAATGGCGCCTAATGGGAGTAATGTTTTTGAAAACTTGTACATATGCCCCCGTGCATTGTGGTATTTATTTTTCAATTTATTAGTTATAGAACAGCCATACTCAACCTGCGGCCCGGCGACCTTTTATCTGCGACCCGAGACACATAATCATTAATCTCTATTTATAAAATTAATTGATGTGTATAAAAAGTTCTTAATATTTTCTCTATTATTCTTTTATATATTTTCATCGGTAAACAATTTTTTGTTATTTATAATTACTAATTTAAAATTATCTTAAAATATCTTAAATGACGTTTCCTTAGTCAAATTTCTTTTTACATGTAAGTTTTAGTAGGGCTGTAGTAGTGTATACATTTTTTAATCCTGAACACTAAACAAATATTATTGCAAATTAATTTAATTTGCACTATATATTTCTACATTAGGCTTATTATGGTTAAATGTTTGTTGCAGAAAAAAATGTTAGCAAAAAGTTTTATACCACTATTTCAAAACAACAATCTTCGCAGCATTTGTAATATTTGTAATAGAAATCTATATATTTTTACATTATGATTATTATACAAGTGCGTTGCGGCATGCCTAACGTCGCAAATATCTTTGCGGCCCGCCAGAAAAAAAAGTTGAGTACGGCTGCTATAGAAGGTATAATATCATTCTGAAACTAATATTTTTAGAAGACTTCATATAAATTTGTTCAACTTTTACATTCATAATAAAAAAAAAATGAAATTACCTGTTCCATAATTTTCGTTATCCATCTCTTTATTTTTCATCATTACATTATTTTTTTTCTGACTATTTTACATGGCAGATGATTGAAATTGAACCATTTTTTAGATTAGGATGATTTTTCGGATGTTCCGGAAATCATTTGTTTGCCACCTGATTGCAGCATTGTAACATACGAGGAAGATATCTTCCTCATATGTATGTCGCATAAATTATTTTCTATTACATATGTAATAGAAAATAATTTATGCGACGATTTATCCTGTGTTATATTTGGTGGAGTAAAACTTTTTGTAAATTCTAAATCAACAGACAATCAAGAAATAGGGTAGATGTGCCAGTAATGGACCCCCTTCCAGTAATGGGCCACTTTCAAAGTTTTTGATTTATAAAAAAATAACCAATAATAATTTAGCCTTTTATATATTTTTTTCATAATTCCTCCTTGTTTGTTTTATAATCTGGGTTATTGTTGACACTCTTAATCAAACCAATCAGGAAGCAGAAAATAATGTTTCACAGTTCCACAGATTTTCTGTGAAAATCTTAATGAACATGCTAAGAGCTGGCTTCACTTAAACAATTCATATTATTTTTTATTTTCTTGAAAAAATTGCATGTTTTTGTTTAGACAATAATAGAAAACTTTGAATTTTACATACTAATGGCAATTTACAAAATTTCATTTATTTTTCAGGTTTTAGGACCATGGTCCATTACTGGAATGCTTAATTAGTCAATTTCCAGTAATGGACACCCCATGTGGACATTACTGAAAAAGCAATTTCAGTAATGTTCATAGTGCATATATTTTTTTTATTTAACTGAAAAGCTAAATAGTCAAATTTAATTTTTAAATTTTACTTACCAGAATGTAATAATATATTATTTTTATATAAATAGCTGTTTTTGTTAATTTCATGTAATTAATAATTTTTTCTAAGATTGCTATCAAATTATTATTTTGTAAACCGTACCTTGCATATTTTATAATGTGGCAATCAACACCCATCAGGAAGCAGAGAATAATCTTTAAGGGCATGGGAAAATGAGGGGGCTCACACTCTCCCCTTTTACAAAAAAGACAATTTTTTAAGTCACCGAAGTTCTTAATCTATTTTCTGTCTTAAATGTTTCATTATTCAGCTCTGACAAAAGAACTACATACATAAAAAAATCCCTATAATATTAAATTTATAGTAGCAATGAAAGTAGTAAATCAGGATCAGGGGGCTCAAATGTCAGTTCTGATATTTTATTTTCAAAAAATTTTATTTAGTATTTAAAAAAACATTCAACCTACACTTTTATTTATCTGATATATTTTTTACAAATTGCTAAAAGTACTATATAAAGCAGTTTTAGGAAGTTTAACTGTTAAGAATAAAAATAAATATGATTCCATGCACTGGTACTCCAAGACACTTTAAAAAAAAATCTTTTTCTTTTGTTAAACCAACCCTTCTAAACCCCCTCTCCCCTCCCCCCCCCCTCAATGACTTAATAATTTGAGAAATATCATTCTTTGAAAGTTAGTATTTTAAACCTTCTATCTAAAATAATTAAAATATTGATCTTGTGATAATAACAATAATTAATTTAAACAGTGAATTATTCTCATAAATATTTTATTAATTATTGATATCCTAATTGTTAAATTTGTTTGAAAACAACTATTTTATTTCATTAATATGCTTTCATTAAATTCAGGTTTTAAATACAATCATAAAATCAATTGCCTATTATTTTTTGTGGGGTGTCCATTACTGGAACAGAGGTGGCCCATTACTGGAAGAGAGGGTGTCCATTACTGGAATTTAGGGTGTTTTGATTTATTTCTGTTATTTATAATTAAATTTGGATCCACATTGAGAAATGTGACTATGAGCATGATTAAATATTGTTGATAGATTAATATAATATTAAAAAAATTGGACAATAATAATTATAACTATTAATTAAAAAATAATTTTTAAAGAAATTCCTTAAGGGTGTCCATTACTGGCACATCTACCCTATATCTGATTTAGTGTTTAAAAGAGACAAAGTATTAAACACAGGCTTGATATTTTAGATGAAAGTTCAGACGAATCTTCAAATTGGAATATGGAAAAAACTAATCAAAATGCAAAAAAAAAAAAAAAAAAAAAAAAAAAAACAATTAAAAAACCACTTTTAGAAAACGAAAAAAATGTTTAATCAGTTTCATGTAAAATAGTAGGACAAAAAATGATGTAATGAAGAAAAATAAAGAGGTGGATAATGAAAATGCTTATGGAATCGGTAATTTTATTTTATATTTTTATTATAAATGTAGATGTTGGACTAATTTATATGAATTCTTCGTAAAATATCAGTTTCAAAATGATATTATCCATTTTATAGCTGAAGAACTGAGAAATAACAAACATACATGCACGGAGGCAGAAGTAAAATTTTAAAAAATTACCCCCATTGGCGCCATTGACCCCTTTTTGGAAACATGCTATTTTTCCTAAATATTCGAATTTTTTATTTTTTTTCTTCAGAAATACCTTAGACTTTCTATTCATAAAGAAAAAACAACTGTTTCATTAAAAAGTAGTTTAATATGTATAGCGGCGCCTAATGTCTTACAGAGTACACGCCCATTTCGTTAAACACATATTGTTGGATAAAGAGGCGCAGTTCATTAAAAATGAATGGAAAAATGTATTCACCTTATATCTAGGATTGTAGTGCGAAAGTCTCTCACTGGTGATAAATTATTATAGAATCCCAGTTTGCACATTTATACATATTCCATCTGTTGGATTCTTTCTTTTAACGTTATATTTAGTGTAACCCGCCCCTCAATATATATCTTGCTTGTGTGATGAGTGTTTCGTTTCTTTCTCAGCCGTGCCATCCAGACGTACCTGGTGAACAAGTACGCCCCTGACAGTACCCTGTATCCGAAGGACCCTCAGGCGAGAGCTGTCGTCGACCGAATGCTCTACTTCGACATCGGCACACTCTACAAGGCAGAGTCCGAGTACCTGGTAAGGGACGCTTCAAAAATATCTCTTGCCTTTTATTTTGTTTTTTGCTTGTTGCCATTATTCATATTTACTTAAACGAAACAAAGGTATATAAAAAGAAAATGGGCGCATTTAATTGACGCACGATTTTAATAATTAATGTAATAAATATAAATTATGTTATACAAAATATTTCCAAACAGTTCTACTGTATTGAAACCAGTAATTTTGGAGTCAAAAACTTCTTTGTCTTCTTGAGTTAAAATTAAATAGACTTGTCCTAAATTTGGTTCGAATCACCGAGTCATGCCGAAAACTCTCAAGGAAGTATGAGGTTTATCGAGTACAGATGCGGTTTCGGTTTAAGCCGAAAGTTCGGCAGTATTTTCACTGGAAACAAATTTACGCGATTTACGCCGAAATATGCTGAAAATAAAAACGAAACTGAAATTCGGTTAGGCACTCGCTGATACTTTCATTTTGAGTTTAAAGTGAAATCTAAATTTAATATTCCTATGTTTTGAGGGGGGGGGGGGGGTGAGAAATTTAAACTACGAAAAATTCAAAATGATATAAGACAAGTACTTCTTTCGAAAATGCAAACTAAATTTATATTAACTTTATTTTGTTTATTTATTTATTTATTTATTTTGTTCAAAGAATAGTTTTAAGAAGTAAACACCGCTTTGATACGCTGAAATGTATGGCTTTTTAGAGACATTTTTTTAAAGAAGAGCCAAGTGTTTATAATAATTTATTTGCACTCATTTATTATGCACATATATAGTCTAACTCTGTTAATACGAAAAGCAAGCTAATTACAAAAGTGCTCTTATTAACCATTACTCTTTTAATACACGTGAAGATAATAACGATCTTAAAAAAAAAATTACACACAATTAAACTAATTACTACTGCAGTAAAGCACCAATTATACGTCTTTCAGGGGCCGTTCTAAAACGACGCATAACTGAGAAAGACGTACAATCGAAATTGTCGTCGCCTAAGATGTAAAATCTTTGACTGCAGAAATATAATGCTGCAATCATACAAATTTGATTTTCCTACCATTTTCGTTTTGTTAACACTATATATTGAAGAAAATAATAATAATCATTTCTAAAATTGCAAAATAAAAGTGAGAATGATCAAAACTTGTATCTGTTACACCTTGATTTACACTTTTTTTTTTACGTTATTGAATGTACAAATAGATTTTAACTGAATAATCTTCAATCGTCGTAGATAATGATTTTCAGAGTTGAAAAAGGAATATCTATTTTCTTCGCCAGTAATTCTAAATTCGTTAAAAATTTAAATTTTCTCGTTCAACGAAAGTGCCTTTTAAAGGAAACGACGTATAACCGAAGTTATGCGTCGTATAAGCGAAATATTACAGCATTAAAATACATAGGGATGAATTGGGACCGCATTGAAATGACGTATAAATGTAAAAGACGTATAAGTGAGAACCGTATAAACGGTGCTTTACTGTACTAATTATTCCAATTCTAAACTTAACTTAATACCATTAAGCTAACATAAATTATTCAGTTTTACCTCTGTGAGTGTCTGTTTTTTTAGAAGTATTTTCTTTAGACAAAATCACAGTACTGAAATTGAAATATTCTAAATAACTAATATAATTCCAAAGAACATGGACCGACGTACATTAAGCAATTGACTTCTCCTTTTCCCGGAAAAGCTTTGCTAACAATTGTGACTGCCATTTTCGAGCCATTGATTTCACATATTCTTTTCATTCTAACAATGCAATAAGAGAGACGAAAAGTCTGGCTAATATGGATCAGTCCGGATTTCAAGAAATAAACAAAATAAAGGTTTTCTTCTGTGTTCCTTCCTTTCCACTGCTCAGTTCTAAATCTTACAAAAGTGTGGCATTTAAAACGCCCTTCTTTCTTTCAAGACCTCGGGACATTCCTTTGCATTTTTGGGGTGGGGGATTACCTCCAAGATTGAAATTCTGTCTGGTTATACTGATAAATTTCTACATTTTGACAGTGATAGTAATCGTTGAGAGAGAACGGTGTTTGTTAAAAGAAAGTTATTTCTTTACTAATTCTACCCTACACAAGGCCTGATCAACTCTGTATGGTTTTAGCATGCAAGTCATGTCAGGGCCCCTTTCTCAAAAAAATGCATTATAAACGTGACAAACAGCTTTATGTGATGCGGTTTTAAAATTTTAACCATAGCTTTATGATAATATATTATGTATACATATGCATTAAAAAATTACTAGCTGACCCGCCCGCGTTGCCCGGGCCCGTGATAATAAATTTAAAAAGAAACAAAGTTTTTATTATTTTATATCTTTAGCCGGATTTTGTATGAAATTATATTTTAAAATTAAAATCTCGCGAAAAAATATTGATATTTGTAAAGATCAACCCCAGCTATCCAATGACCCCCCCCCCCCCCCCCCCAAAAAAAAAAAAAAAAAAAAAAAAAAAAAAAAATATTGAAATTCAAACGAAATATTTTTGAATTTTTCTTCTATAGGATTAACATTAACGAACGGGTGTTTTCGCGTGAGTGAAGTAGCCCCTTAAAAATAAAGAAGCTTTGGTTAATCCAGAGCCATTTGTAACAAACACCTGGAAAGCACCGTAAACGTCTTGCTGAAAGTTTTATGGAATTTGAATTGTGCATTATATGAAAATTTTATGCACTGGTAGATGAAAAAAAAAATTAGTAAAAATGCTTCCTCTCACCAACATGGTCAATAAAACTATTTTTCTTATTTTCTTAGGCAAAGTAATAAGACTTAAATTGTATAATGTGTAACAATCTGCTCCTAAATGCGGGTGTTTAAGGTTTTTAATGAATTATTTTTTGTTTTATTTGTCTTTCTTCCCCTTATAGTACCCGCAGCTGTTCAAGGGCCAGCCTGCAGACTCAGAGAAAGAGGAGGCTTTCAAGAAGGCGCTCGACCTGTTGGAGGGATTCCTGAGCAAGACCGCTTACGCCGCCGCAGACCACATCACCCTGGCTGACTTCTCGCTGCTCGCCTCCCTCACCTTCGCCGAGGTGATTATTATTAAACCCTTCCTTCAACCTAGACTCTTCGAAAGCAGCGGTTCCCAAACTTTAGGCGAACCCCCCTTAAACTTTAAAGAAATTTTCAGACCCACTTATATAATAGAGGTAGCTAGAGACTTGTAGAATCTGACCTGCGAAAAAGGCATTTATAATGGGAATTATCACAATTATATTTATAATAATAGGGTGTGATAACAAAACATTAGCCTTCTTTTTCTAAGCATTAATAATTGAATAATTAAAAAAAAAAAAAAAAAAAAAAAAAAAGTCTACATCCCTGTTGAAATGGATTCATTTGAACCTCGACCTAAATTTTAACCCCTTGGAGACGAGCGACACGTATACGTGCCGCATAAGACACTGGGAATCCTCAATTATTAACACCAGTTACTTTTTATTGTAAATTTTGCCTTATTTAATGATAGTATTTCTGCGATTCAATGAGTCGAAAATTTCTGTTTTGAAAAATCTGTGGTAAAAGATGAAAAATTCTGTAAAGGACGATCGCCGCGAAGGGGTTAATAGAACACTGTCTCAAAACTAGTGTACTACTACTGAAACACGACAGTTGTTTCGAAGGAAGTCTGTTTTAGAAGAGACTGTCATTCTCCATTTTCCAATATTATCTTCGAAATCGGTCCAATAGTTCCTATACAAACGAACGCAGAGGCGAATCCAGCCCTCCATTTAGAGGGGGAGGGGACATGTATTTTTAGGGGGCGAGGGGGAGGTTGTTACATGTCTTCATTAGCAATTTTTATATCTTAGATCCAAACTGACTATTTTCTCTCATATACTTAAATTCATTTGCTTTCGTATATGCGTGAAATTTGCAGGTATATTCGTAAATGTATAAAAAAATTTGCATGTTTTATTCAGATACAAAAGAAATTGGAGTTTCACATTTTCTTAAAATCAAAAAATCTTGCAGAACACTTTCGAAAAGTTCACATTTTAAGCAGATTTTCGCGCTCGGCAATCATTGAAACACAGGGTCTAGCAATCAAATAGTATAAGTTAAAATGTACCACATTTATAGGAAAAGTATAAACGATGTTCGATTCTTTGGTGTTTAAACAATAATGCTTGCAATTTTTATGCATTTCTATATAAAAATAACTCGGTGAATGTATCAGATTAGAATTTTTAAGCAGGAGAAAAAAAATAAAACATCTTTAATGCATATTTAAATATTAAAAATGCATTGTTCTATAGAAATGTTTTTCGTTTGGAAGGGGGTCAAGACCCCCATGACCTCCCCCTTGGATCCGCCCTTGAACGAACGTTTCTTCTTTCATAACACTATTAGGCTAATCCCATTTTTCTCCCTCCTTTCAGCTGGCGGACTACAGTTTCGGCCCTTATCCCAAGATCTCTGCCTGGCTGAACAAACTCAAGTCTGAAGTGCCCAACTACAAGGAGATCAACGAAGTGCCCCTCTCCCAGTTCAAGGAATTCTTGAAGTCCAAGAAATGATTAAACCAGCATTCTTTCTGTTTTTTGTATCTTTTTCAATAAAAAATGTTTGACACCTACCTCGGTGCTGGTTTTCATTGTGTCTGATACGAAACCTAATTTCGTGGTAAGCTATATCGAACTATTAATGCTCCCGTTCACCCATACAAAAACACCAGCTTGCTAATGTTAATCCTATGGGATAATTATTTTATAATATTTCGTCTTTATTTCAATATATTTTTGATAGCTGATATCAATCTCTACAATCGCCGTTCTTAACTTTTTCGCCATTTTCGGAACCGGTTTCAATAGTGAAAGTAACCCCGGGAACAAAACAAACCCGAAACTGTTAACAAAATCTGAAAAGTAAAACTCGGCGGTTGTAGAGTTTGATCTCAGCTATCTAATCAAAAGGAAAAAAAGTTTCAAAATATTGAAATGCAAACTGTCCGATAGGATTATTAATATTAAGAGGCTACTTCACTCAGACGAAAACACCCGCTCGCTAATGTTAATCCTAAGGAGGAAATATTTTAAGATATCTCGTTCGCATTTCAATATTTTTAAATGATTTTTTTTTTTTAATTGGATAGCTGAGGACCTTTTTACTTTTTCGATTTTGATTACAAGTTTTATTTTATTAAGATACTTTCGGAGCCGGTTTCGAAAGTGAAAGTATCTTAATAAAATAAACTTGTAATCAAAATCGTAAAAGTGGAAAGGAGCTTGCATAGAGATTGACCTCATCTATCCAATGTAAAAAAAAAAAAAAAATCATTTAAAAATATTGAAATGCGAACGAGATATCTTAAAATATTTCCTCCATAGGATTGACATTAGCGAGCGGGGGTGGCTGAGAGAAGTAGCCTGATTGTTTTACGTAATCTGGCAATGGACAAATCCCTTCTAATTTCTTAAAAATTTCAATCTAAACAGATAGATAATTTCGTTAAATTTGAATAATTAAAATCATCACTGGTAAATTTTATTTAGATAATTATAAAGCAAGGAAATTAAGTTTAATTTAGTACAACATTTGGTCAGGCTTGTCAAAATAATAATGTTAAATGCAACATTTGGAAGGATTTTTCAAATATTTTACTCTGTTACTAATTTTACTTAATTTGGAAACGCAAAAGATTTTTAAAAGTAAACCATTATCGGAAGTACATATCAAAGCTTGGCCTACCTCGCACACAATCTACTTATATAAAATCCAAGTGTAGGTAACCGTTCCGCTGCAATAAAAACAATGAATTGCTTCCATTATTGCAGAGAAAAGAGAAATAATGAAAAAAATTCAGACACGTGGCTTTTTGGACGTATCTTTTTTTAATGTGCAGGTTAAATGTTGGTAAAAATATTTCTGCACGTGTACTTTGTTTTTATAAATGAATAAAATTTCATATTTACTGTGACGTCAGAATAACGTCTATTTGGTTTATTTTATCTTTATGCATAATAACTTTATTGTTGCCCTTTTTTTCAATACAATTAAATAGAAAAAATATATTTTTTTAATTCATGGTGGTTAAAGGTGTGAAAATGTTATGCTTACCTTGAAATGTAGCTAGATCTGCAATTTATCCTCTGTTTTGTCATCTTATTAACATCAGATTACAAATTTGTTGTTAAAATCCCAGAGGGCCATGCATTAATCAGGCCCTGGACTTAACGTTTCATGTGTCTGTTTTTGTTTTCCTTATTGTCGATATTGTATATGAATATTTTTAACGATTATTTAAAATTTTAAGTGAAACCCACGAATTCTATATACCAACCGACCTAGGACGAAGCATTTACACTAGTTTATAAATATCCATCTAATAGATGTCTGTTTGTGCATCTTCATTTCAACGGGTAATCTGTCAAAAAACAGGAAAATTTTGCTTATTACAAATATGAAAATTAAACCTAGATTGAACAAGTGCGAGATTCAGTATGATTTTTTTTCAACAGCTACTGCGCCCGCCCCGAAAATCTGATAGAATTCGCTATCACAGGGCCACCTTTTGGCCGATTTCATACAAACCTCGGCCTATTGCATTATATCAGCTATAAAATTTCGACGAAAAATATTCATAAATTCTTCAGTTAAACTGCAGAAAATCGCTATCACAGCGCCCCCTTCCGGCGGAATAGCCCAAAATTCAACTAGGACTTGCTGGCTATAGCCAAAATCATATATCTGAAATTTGGTTCAATTCTGTGCATAATTTAATACTTTTCGATGGTATAATGAGGACACGCAGACAGACATTTTGTATAAACATGTTTTTCGGGATCTCTAAAACCTAAGATGTGTAAATCCGTCGAAGAAAAATTTCGGTTACACTACTTTCTTCTATTATAGATAAAAGAAGGTAAAAAGATTGAAACCTCCTAAAACGGATCTTGTTTGAAGAAAGTAACAAAAAACAAACTTCATATCGAAAGGAATATTCAAAGAAAAAATGCATTCACTGCTTTTTTTTTTTTTTTCCCTTAAGGCGGTATTTAAAAAAAATATTTTTCCACGCTCAACAACTAAAAATTTTGAGACACATTCTCAGACTCATTTTTAAAAGTAACAACAGGAAACTTGGCGGCGTGATTTATAAGGGCCCCATGTTTTTATTTTTCGTTCAATTAATTAGAACTTGATTTACAGACAATTACTTAAAAAAGTACGATCATTTTTTTTTGTTTCAAGCGCTATCGCTTTGGGAAATTCGGTTCAAAATGTCCACTTTGACAGCATTTTTTGAAATATATTCTGCCTTTATAAAAAAAAAAAAACAAAAAATCGAGACAATACGGACATTATAAAGTTTCTGAATAAGAGAACCTGTCAGTTGGATGCATTTTAGAACAAAAATGAATTTACAAATGTGTCTCAAAATAAGCAGTTTGGATTTGAATACACCCTTATGAGAAATTAAACTAATTTGAAATTTATTAATATTTATTTTTGCATAAACAAGTGGTTGAAGAAGTTATGAGATTAAATATACCAAATTCAAACGTATAATGTTTCGATAATTGTTACCCATTGTCATTGTCAGGGCCCGATTAACTTCTGGAACTGGGAGAAGCGCAGTAACATTTTAGGGGCCCCCCTTTTATTCGGTAAAAGTTTCCTGAATTCTTCATATATGAAAAAACTCGTCAATGATACAATGTCAAGTGTTATTCACGAGAGTGACTTAGCCAAATTCATATATTTCATTTAACAGCCTTTTTTATGTTCCCTGTATTTACTTTAGATGAGTATATTTCTAATATACAGTTTCTGTATGATCAGTTACCAGAGTGGTTTCTAATAAGCACAGCAGGATGCCATGATTAGTTAACAGCCTGTTGATCACATTTAGATTTTCTTGTTGGATAAATTTTCTGAAGTAGTGTGGATGTTCTATTGCATTGGGCCAACTTGTCCCTCCACAAAAATTAAAAATTCAATGCAAAAAGTTAAAAATGGAAGTTAGAGGCCCCATTTTACAATCCATTTTGAGCCCTCTTAAATTTTAGAGGGGAAGCATGGGCCTTTTGGGTAATCGAGCGCTGCCCATTGTTGGACAAAATGTTGCTCAAGATCCGTTTTTATTTGAGATTCAGCCATGGTTGGAGTTTTGGAGAGGACATATGGGTTTTTACTGTCCAAATCTGTACTAAAGTGTCCAAAACCTTAAAAAAGGCAACATTCCACATGTAACCACTGCACACTTTTTAAACATATCTATAAATATCTCACAATACATTTTCCTAACATTTCATTTAATTTTTTAAATGAAAAAAAGTTCAAACTTTTTCAATAGCTGTTTAACATAAAAAGTTCTGTTTCTGTTAAAATTGAGTTATAATAAGAAATTCTTTATAATTTAATGACTAAATTATAAAATCACAAATGGAAGCATCTGTCTTTGCGCCACCATAATCATGGAGTATTATGAGATATATAGGTATTCCATGTAACCCGACACCGCCGGTTTGTGAAAAAAAAAATATTCTATGTGTATGGATGTGAATCGCGAGTAAAAGAGTATTGCATCTTAAACTGTTAGTATTCGGTGTACATTATGCTTAATTTAAATATAAAAAATATTACTTCGAATAATGAATAAAAAATATCTCCTGAAACTTTCTAAAGACGAAAAACAAATATTTATGCACACAACGCGCCCTGACGCCGACCGACGAATTGCGCGCTCTGGGGGGTTTTCTGGAAACGTTCTTAAGTAGTTTATGATATTGCCGCTTGATCGCAGGAATTTACCAAATATCGAAACCTTGGAATTCCATATTACACACGACTATTCCATAATACACGAAGTTCCTCTGTAAGGCGTAATACTATCGTATATTCTCTCCTATAGCTATTATTTTTGGCATTCCGCTAAGTCGAGAGGCATTCAAACTGTCACGTAAATATTCGATGGCATTCACTTATCCTAATCTAGCGAAGATAAGAAAGCTGATAGGAAGGGCAGATAAAGAGATAGTACTAACTTTAGTTTGTTTCATTAGTTAGTATAGTGTGGTCGGACAGCATGCAAGAAGCGCTGGAACAACAACCCCTTCAAGTAAGTTTTTCTTTGCTTTTAGGTAGATTTCGTAAGAAATACTACCTATTACATTCTACCCTAAGTTGGATTTTTTTTAAATTTTTTGCAGATCTACGCCGATTATGACTCCCAGAACCCAAAAACACCCCCAGTTCAAAATTTATATATCAATCTATCTATATCACTTTTTTATGGACACGATAACTCACATAATTCTGCACAAATCTCTTCCAAACGGATACATAAAATCAACCGGCATAAAATCTCGGTCAAGTTCGTTAATGGGCAAAATCGAAGCAGGGGGGGGGGGGGGGGGCTTTTTGTGAAACCAGAAAAAAGAAGCCCATAATTTCTTAATTATGATACGTATCGAATCCGTTTAAAGTTATTATTACTTCTAGGAAAAGGGCCGAAAATTTAGGTACGACAGATTTTTTATATCATTAAAAATGGCCCCAAGGGGGTTTTAGAAGAAAAAAATAACTTCGTCCATTCCCAAGATATCAAATCCGCTTAAATTTATTGGAAATCTCCTTTAAATTATCTACAACTTTTATATTGACAAGTTTTTTATAGGACCAACTCTTACGGCAAAAAAATATTAGAAACAAAAAAATCCCTGCTGGCTCCGCCTACAAACAGACGTGAAAACAGAAAAAAAATCATAACTTCTTCATTTTTATACATATCGAATCCGTTTAAAGTTATTATTACTTCTAGGAAAAGGGCCAAAAATTTATGTATGACATATTATTGATTTCGAATAAATTTCCCCAAGGAGGGGGGACAGATTTTTGATATAATTAAAAATTGCCTTAAGGGGAGGGGAAGGGGTTTCAGAAGAAAAAAATTCATAATTTCGTCAATTCACACGATATCAAATCCGTTTAAATTTATTATAAATCTTCTTAATATTATCTACAAATTTTATACTGACAAGTTTTTTATAGGATCAACTCTTACGGTAAAAAAAATAAAATCACTGCTTGCTCCTCTTACAGGCAGAGGTATATTTCGAAGTGGGTGATCCCAACTGCCACATCATGGCAAATAGGTCTTTCTTCTGCAATTCCCAATAAACAGGTGCCCCACGGTCTGCGTCTTCGAAATCTACCTGTGCCTGTAGGCCCAGCCGTCAGGGATTTTTTTAGCTTTACTCGTTCAATTTCGAAAGAATACCTTCTTCGAAGCCTCCATTTAGAGTCCTCACATTTCGGACAGTATAATAAATTGATGAAGAACATGTTATGTCAGTATTCTAAGAAGGAATTTGATTCCGATAAATGAGGAAAGTATCGCCAGCCCAATCAACATCCCACGTTGATTGGTTGTACACATCACACTTTTTGGCTAAAGTTGGAGTTGAATCAGGCGATCGTCTGAACACACATTTAATATTTTTAACACTTTCCAAGACTGTCGAAAAGCATTTATGGATTCGGTTTATTTGAATGTTCTCTAATAATTCTCATCAGTAATCTCGGATTACCCTGTCAATTGATATGTTGTTGAGGTTATTGTTCAGTATTGAAAATGAAGTGGGTAGCAGTTACAGTTCGCTTTACAGGGGCACTCGTTTATAACGGTTGCCTGTTTAAAATTGCTTCTAAACTTCGGTATTGAAAATGAAGTGCGTAGAATTTACGAAAAAACTCATTTATAACTGTTGCCTGTTTAAGAAGTTGGAAATTGTACGTCAAACGGGACAAATGAGGTGCGTTCATACTATAACTTGTTTTATAAATATTCAGATCTTGGTGCAATAGCTGTTGCACTCTTATAAAAAAAAAAAAAAAAAAAAAAAAAAAAAAAAAAAAAAAAATACATGAATACAAAAATTATTTTATGTGCAGATTTTCATATTATATATATTCATTTTATTTTATGAAATTAAGTTTCAACATACTTTTACAATTAATTACAATTCTTCTACATTAAAATTATACTATGCACAAATTTCCAATATAAGACAGTTTAAAAAAAAATGGGTAAGTGTGATCGAAGATCGCACAAAGGGTTTCGTTTAATATTTCCTTTTAAAAAATTTTAACCTTTCTTTAATAAATCCAAATAAATTTCATTTTCAAAAAAAAAAAAAAAAAAAAAAAAGTCATTTTTTTTTTTATAAAGTAAAAATTTACCGGTCTATTTTTTCGAATATCTGAAACGGCCTGATAACGTGCGCAGCCCGCTATTATACTCTGTCATATGGACTAAATGCGATAGTTAAAAAAAAAAAATTAATTTCAAAATTAAGCAATGTTTAATAAACATGCTGTATAGAGAACTTCAAAATGTTAAAATATGCTAATATTTCCATAATCGGGTTTTTATCATCATTCAATACGTTCCTCATATTCATATGACGTTATAATCACTTGCTGACGTCCTATCTACTTGCTTTCTCTATTACTGATATTGATACTCTCTTTGTATTATTCTCAAACATTTGAAAAAGTCCGTTAAGCTTCCAATAGGACGTCAGATTAATTTTGTTTTTAATTCTCTAATGACATCCTATTAACCTGCTTTCTGTACTTACACATACTCATACTCCTTGTATTATTGAGAAATGTTTGAAAATTTCCGTTTTATTACCAATAGGACGTCCTATTAATCTTTTTTCAATGGGTGAAACTTTTTATGTCATTTTCATTTTTCACGTGGATATCTTTCAATAGAAAATTAATTATTGTAGAAAGAATTTTATTGTGGATTTTTAATTGTTGGCAACTGCTATAACGAAAAATGTTTAAATTTAATAGGAAAATGTTGTTAGATTTTTGGTTTTTATCTCTCTATATTAAAACAATACGATTTTTTTTTATTTTATGATTTTCAGCTTCATAGTAGGTATTCAGCTATAAGTACACAAAATTTCAAGTCTGTAAGTTATATAGTTTCTTTAGTAAGTTATATAGAACCGGCTCTGTGACGGACAGACAACATAGCGGGAGGAATAGGGTTTCGTGAGATGAACGAAACCCTAAAAATCATCGTTATTATTTCACTGAAAAAATGAATTGTATCGTCTGTTATTATGATAGAATTAATTTTCGTAATAAAATAAATGCATTTATCTTTTGATGACATTTATTGAAAATTCCAAAGGGAAACTTAAGCCTAGCTTTGTAAATTTCAGAACTTGAAATCCCTATTTTTAGACTCTTTTACTATTTAATATCTATTTCTTCGGAAACATCTATCCAAAAAACTGTTAGATTATGGGATTGCTATGAATAAACAATTTTAATATACAAATTCGGTTTTTAAATATGCAGTAATGCGGAAATAATAGAAGTCCCTCTTAAATAGGACATAATCAACATGGCAACCTAGAATCATTGCCTATCATGGGATATCATTGACTTAATTACGTGTGATAAGGACTTAATAGAATGAAGAAAACTTTTATTAATATATTTTCAAGTTTTGATTCGATTTTCATAACATTTGAAATGACTCGACAAAATTCTGCAACGATTCTATATATAGTAAATTTGAAACCATTCTGTTTGGTAGTTTTTGCGCTGTTTATGCGGGCAGACGGACGGACGATGACAATAGGTGCTGCCTATTTATATAAATTACGAACGCACCTAAAAACAAGTTTCTATATAGTTTTTACACATAGACTTGAGATAGGTAACACCTTACAAGTTTCTATAGTAACTTCCTCTCGATGGTTTTATGAGGGACGTAGTCCAATTTCAAAATCTGCTGCACCCGCCACTCCTCCCCTAACAAAAAAAATCCCTGACGGCTTGGCCTACAGGCACAAGTAAATTTCGAAGATGCGGACTGTGGGTCGCCTGTTTATTGAGAATTGTAGAAGAAATGACCCTTTTGCCATAATGCGGCAGTTGGGACCGCCCACTTCGAAATCTACCTGTGTTTGTAGGCGGAACCGGCAAGGATTTTTTTTTTCTGTAAGAATTGGTCTTATAAAAAAAACTCGTCAGTATAAAAGTTTTAGATAATATTAAGACGATTTATAATAAATTTAAGCGGATTTGATATCTTGTGAATGGACGAAGCTATGAATTTTTTTTCTTCTTAAACCCCTATCCCTCCCCCTTGAGGCCATTTTTAATTCTATCAAAAATCTGCCATACATAAATTTTTGGCCCTTTTCCTAGAAGTTACTAATAACTTTAAACGGATTCGATATGTATCATAATTAAGAAGTTATGGGGTTTTTTCCTGTTTTCACAACAAAAAACCCCATTCCCCCCTCTCCCCTCTTGGTCCAATTTTGCCCATTACCAAACTTGACCGAGATTTTATGCCCCTTGATTTTATCTATCAGTTTGGAAGAGATTTGTGCAGAATTATGGAAGTTATCGTGTTCATAAAAAAGTGACATAGATAGATAGATAGATAGATATATAAAGTTTTGAACTGGGGGTGGTTTTGGGTTCTGGGAGTCATGATCGGCGTAGATCTGCAAAAATTTTTCAGAAATTCCAACGTAGTGGAGAATGTAATAGGTAGTATTTCTTACGAAATCTACCTAAAAACGGAAATAACCATTGACTGGAAAGTATGTCTTCTTTCAAGTTATGTTTTATTTAAATTCTGTGGTAAATTTTACCTCATGATACCGAACGGGAAGTCAAATAATTTAGGAATTATGCCCCATTTAAAGTTTTGAACACCTAGTGTTAATTTAGGAGTTTAACCATATGATGCTAAATTCATTTTTAATCGTTGCAAAACGAAGTGCGATGCGGGTAGTTTATTCAAGCATCACTCAAAAACGATTTGGTGGAATGAGGTGGTATTTTAGATTAGCCTATTAAAAGCTTCTCAAAATCGATTTTTTTTTTCTTTTTAAATAGCAGGCCACATTTAATAGTTTTTTCAAAAATTAATTTCGAAAAAATATATTTTCTTTTGAAATTTATGTTCGATACAAATATGAATTTGTAACCTATATATCTATCTATATTATAAAGGACAAACGTGTCCGTGCGTAACGCTGACGTCATTTTGAGAATGGCAACAGTTGACGATGAAATTTCAGTTTAGCGATTTTTGCTACTGCTATTTTTTATATTTCTAAACAGCGCACGTTTTTAATGTTTACACCGTTCTATAGGGAAAAAAAATCTACTTTCAAATGCAATGTGTTTAAAAACTGTATCTTAATTGACTGATTTAGTATAGCATTTAAATTAAATTTCAAGCATGATGTTTTTTATAAATGTATCTCTATCGCTCGCAGACGATTTACACAATATTAATCTGTTTGCACTTTAAACAGTATAAAAAGTTCAGCATTTGTCTCCAGCTAATAATCCATAACGAAATTAAAATTCATTAAAGGATAAATAAAATAGTATAAATAAAGCACAGATTTAAATTGCAATTTGTAATTAAAATACGCGCTTAAAACTGCTGAAAATATCAGAATTAAAAAAACTACTGCAGTAGATAATGAAATTTTTAGCGATTTCTTCGGCTATTAACTTATGGCTGGAGGGCAATACAATATTACCGATTTTAATAAGTTTAAAAATTTTAGTGAAATATATAATTGACATATTTTACGTACAAATGATGTTTTGGTGTTGTTATAGCGGGCCATCTAACAAAAATTATTAAATGTAAAAAATCTATTAGAGTTTTCAATAACAAAAAAAAAAAAAAAAAAGGATTTTACCTATATTCTCTATCCCGGGAAGCCCGGGTTGGATGTCCTAGTACTTTTAAAAACAGAAATCGATTTCTAGAAGTTGCAAATTACACAAATTCAAAATGAAGGATCATTCCACTAAATAGTTTTTGAGCGATGTGCTGGAATAATTGCACTTCGTTTTGCAACGATTAAAAATGAATTTAACGTTAGGAAAGTTAATATAATGTCATTTATTTAATACGTATGTAACACTAATTCACTTCGAATAAAATGAAGGCTGTTATTAATGGCTTCTCTCTAAGTTTATCTAAATCAGCTTTGTGATAAATAACCCTGTTCCCCGAAAATAAACTGACATACTTTTTTAATCACCAAGTTTAAGTAATGCATTTGAATCGTTTAGAAAACAAAAGTTTTAAAGTTGATTATTTTTTCATTTATTTCATAATAAAGACTAAAGTTCATGTTTTTCTTACGTATAAAAAATGCATGGAATTGGAAGAAAAGAAAGAAATATACCATTATATTTATAACTATACTTAAACCTACATGTATAATTTCATTCTGCTTATATAAATTCCCTTCACTAATTTTAAAGCAAATTATGCATCTTATTTATTTATTTATTTATTTTGTAGTCTTCTAGCTTACACGCACGGCGTTGCCGTGATAATAACCTTAAATAAACCTCAAATTATGTCTTTAACCCAATTTTGTATATGAATTTATATTTTTAAATGGAAAATTCGCGAAGAAATATTGATATATATTGGTAAAAGTTCTCGTAAGAAGACATTTTCTTGTTTTTTGTAGGGTCGTTTCTTAAGAAAGGAAGAAAAAAAAAAGTAGTTATTGTTGTCCGAACTCTTTGAAATTTTTATCGGTTATAAATATAACTGTTTTTCAGTCCTTGTGAAACTTTCGTGAAACAATATTGATATCGAGTTGTCAAAGAAATAGTTTTTCTTCTCACTTTTTTGCACGCGATACAATTGCACAAAATTATATTTTTTATATAACTGATATATGCAAAGGAAACAAAAAGAATATAGTATATCATACTTTGATAAATGCAAATCATGATAACTCAGCATAATGCATATAGTTTAATGCAATTACGGTTAAAACTAAGAAATCAAGTCCAGAGTTGCCAAGTCTCCGACTTTTTGGATACCAGTATTTTAGTACGGAAAATGTTGTGATAATGTTCTGTGATTTAAAAGTACAACATTTTCTCTAATAAAATACTGGTAAGGAAAAAACCGGAGACTTGGCATCTCTGCAAGTCAAAAAAAAGTACTGGTTCACTATCCAATAAATCAAGAAAAAATTATGAAACATATAGTTAATATTTTGTTAGACCACCATTGTGCTTTATGACTTCTCGTAGTCTATTTCGCATATAGATTTTACCAATTCTGCGCAAAAGGATGGATGGATTTTGGCCTATTCTTCGACTAGATGCTTCCTTAAATCTTGCTTTCTAGAAATAGGATGCTCATAGATTCTTTGTTGAACAAAACCCCAAAGATGTTCAATGGGATTAAGGTTTGTACTCTGGGCAGGGGTCTGAATCACACCAGGGCAGTGATAGAAAACTCGCAACTTGCAATTGTAAAGCGGTAATGCTTCGGGTCGTTATGCTGATACAGTTTAAAATTTCGTGAAATTATCAAGTTATTTGCACTTTTCGTTAAATCCCGTTTAAGAATGTAAAGATAGACATAGTTGTCCATTGTTATCTTCAGTAAGTTCTAAGTTTCCTACACCAGAACTCGCCATACAACCCCAAACCATTTGGTTGCCGCCTCCGTATTTTACAGTATGTCGTAAATTCTTGGTCTGCAATGCGGTCTGCACCAAACTCTTTGCTTGCCATCCGATCCGAAAATGCTACATTTGCTTTCATCTACAAAAAGAACATTTTTCTAAAATTCTGTTGGCTGCTTTACATAAGTTTTAGCAAATGTCAGTCTAGCACGCCGGCCGGTTTGCTTTACTTATGTTGGGCTTTTTCCTAGGTACTCTGGCATGAAACATGCTTTCTCAAAATATTTCTGATACTTTCAGTATTTGCATATTTTTTCTGTTTCCAGGGTCAATTTTACGGTGCTAGTTCTGGGATGAATGTGAACTTGTCTCGCGCAAATCCATCTCTCTTCGCGTTCACTAAATACCCTTGGACGTCCTGATCTTTGTTTGTTTTCAACATTATTTGTTTTCTTGAATCTGTAGATAATATTAAACCCACTAAACTTGCTCAATTTTAAGATTTCTCCTATACGACGAAATGATTTGACATTTTCCCAGTGATTTATAACTCGATTTCGCACAGAAAAAAATAAAACCCAATTTGTGCCGAAAGATTCTTAGGTATGTACCCAAATTGGGTCATGCCTGTTTTGGTTACCACTGTGTATCCATTTTGGGCACTGTTGGGTATTTAACAGTGCCCAAAATGGATACGCAGTGGTAACCAAAACAGGCATGACCCAATTTGGGTACATACCTAAGAATCTTTCGGCCCAAATTGGGTTTTATTTTTTTCTGCGCGCACATCCACAGAAATATCGTTGTTTCTCCCCACTGTTACATGAAAAACATGACATGCTGAAATTTAATGTGTAAAATATACTTAAAATATAGTGGCAGTAAATTAATTTTTATTGATGCGATAAATATATTTTTTAACTTCTCATTTCAAAAGTGTCCCAAAACTTTTTTGAGATCTGTTTGAGGTTGTATAATATTTAAAAAGCTAGAACAAACTGGAATAGTATAAAATATTTAAGATTTTTCTTTATATAATGTTTACCAAATGTTAAATCATTTAATTTTACTTACCCATCATACGTAAATCTTGTAATCGTTTTGAAAATCAGAAAAAAAAAAAAAAAATTGACGGATTTACACGTTTCAGACACTGGAGATTCCAACAACCTAAATTTTCAGACTTCTAAGTGCGCTAGATTTCACTAGCCATCGCAGACACACTCACACACAGAGCGAAACTTTCTTTTAGTAGAACGACGATTATCCGAACCCGTCGCTAGTTCGGATAATTGTACATGTAGCATTAGGTATGTTCCTGGCTATGCCAAAATGGTTAAAATACATTTTTTACGTGTAACAGTTTTTTTTCTTTTTTTAATGGAACAAATGTATGTTTTTAAAAATATCGTAGTGGATAGGTAGATAAAAAAAATATATACATTGTGTGTATATACACAATTTTCGCTCACATTTTAACCAGGCTTAGGACTGGCAGCATTTAGTGCAAGCATGTTAAAAAATTATGTTTTTGTCATTTTTTGTCTTTATAAATGTTTTGTCTTTTTTTTCTTTCTCTCTTTATTTTTTTTGTCATTTTTTTAAAAAATCTTTATAAATGTTTTGTCTTTTTTATATCTTTTTGATTTCTTTCTTTTTTCTTTCTTTCGTTTCCTTTCGTTTTCTTTCTTTTTTTTTTTTTTTTCGGAACTGCAAAATTTTAAATTTAAACAAAAAGGCTTTGGATTGTTTTTTGCTTTAAAGAATACATTATTTTCAATGCTGTGCTATATCACAAATTCTGTCTAAATGCATAAGCTAAAAGGATCAGCATTCTTCTGTCGCTCCAACCATTTCATAGCTATTTCCAAACATTCAAAGGCTTTATTAGAATTAGGCGATGGGTTTCGATGATTTACATAATATTCGTTTTCATTTTCCTCGATTTTTTTTTTTTAAATCTTGAACAGTCTTTTTCGGGCTGGCGTGAAAAAATTCGAGCGAAAAATCGCACGAATCAGACATTGCTCCCACCTATCTGGAAAACGTTTTCGATTTTTAAGGGCGGTCCAAAAAAAAAAAATTTCATAAAAAAGAGTTGTTCGGACAATTTGACAGTTTGGTTAATTGGAGTTCGGATAATCGGCGCTCTTCTGTATTATTATTATTTGTTTGTTTTTAGAAGGGGTGCTGCGTTCGTTTGGTTTTTGTGGGTAGTCCCCTCCTGGACATCACGACCCACTGCAGGACGGATGACCTCCTGTCCCGCTACAGCCTGGATGCGGACGGATGCACCGTGGCCACCGATCGGCACGACACCCTCTTCGAACACCTGCTGAGCGACCCTCAGTCCCGACTGGACGCAGGAGGATCGGCGCTCAACTCGGCCAGGATCGCCAAATGGGCAGCGGCAGACAGAGCAGAAGTTTCTTTCGCTGGTATGTGTTTTTTCTTTTTCATTCGCCACAAATGCGTGAAATCACAAACAGGACCCTCAATAAGGGGGGGGGGGGGGATTCCCCCCAAGAAAGGATTATCTATTAATTTAAATTATGCTACATTTCAAGAGGGGGTGAGGGAGTCCACAAAGCGTGACTGGGGGAAGAAGTTATTTGCAAGCAACACAATAATTTCATTAAACAAATAATAGATCATTTTTTAATATTGCACTCTTTATTTTTCCTTATTTTATTTATTATTATTATTATTATTATTTTAGTATTTAAAATATTTCACTGTTGCAGTTCCGCAGCCAGTTAGCCTACTTTTAGCGAGCGTGGTAGGGCGCGGTGAAATGGTGACTTAGTGAAAACGCAACAGAAAGGGAAATTGTTAAGATACCCATAACAAATCATTTGGAGGAAGAAATAGAGATTGGGGAACAAGTTGCGTTCGTACCCATAAACCGTTTCGGAAGTGATGTCTGCTGGGCTCCGGAGCGCAGTATTTATGAGCTCCGGTGAATTCAGACCAATATTTAAATATTCTCTAAAAACAAGGAAGTACTACAGCGCAAATTAACCACTGCTTATATCATAAAATGTACTAAAATCTGTAAAATTTGTTCAAAATCACCTTTTTCTCGTCAAAATGTTGTTTTCCCGCCAGAAGGCGCTGGGATCAGTCTTAAAGGTGCACGAAAGACGGGCGCATGGAAGGGGGGACGAGAGGCTTCTGCACATGCTTGACCCGGTGCTGTCATTTCTCCACTACATTCGAAACGATTCCATCAAATTAGGGAAGCTGGGGCACACGGGTGGGTCTTTTTGAAGAAAGGGGATCAACAGGGGAACAACAACAGGGAATCCGAACCGTTGCCACAAGCATTAAAATGCTCTAATATCTCGGATTAAAATTCAAGGAACGAAAAATACAAATTTGGGAGGAAATTTTCCCTCCTGAATGCATAATTGATATTTGTCTTTTTTCTAGGTTGTGTGGGCGAGGATGAGTATGCGTCCCGACTGTCCCAGGAGCTGCTGTCCGCTGGCGTGGAGCCGCTGTTCGTATCGGAACCAGGCGCCCCCACCGGCACTTGCGCATGCCTGCTGAGCTCCGGGGGACAGCATCGATCCCTCTGTACACGGAGGGGGGCGGCCTCACTCTTCCGAAAGGCGCACCTGTCCCACATCCGGGACAAAGTGTGGGAAGCGGATTGCGTCTTTGTGGCCGGCTACCTGCTCGCCCATTCTTCTGATGTGGTGTTAGAGCTGGCAGAAGAGCGTCGTCCCGATCAGGTGAGTTATTTGTACTTCCTTTTTAGAGACGCTATAAAGAGATTGAATTTGGCGGGGAAAACAATATCTTCAGAAGTAATTTCTGATAACCTTCCTTTACATTTCAAAATCTTATCAATCAGATTGGTATACAGAGTGCAAACTAAAGTCAGAAAACACTCAAATGATGTCTGAACGGATAAAGCTAAAATTGTGAGAGAACTGTCCACCTATAATAAAACGAATATTCGCTTCCTTCTGAGAGTGTCTGCAGTGCCTCCTAACGGTGAAATTTGGAAGTAATCGTTCCTGTATCGAAAACTGTCAATTCAATCAAAACTGTCAATTGATCAAAACTGTCAATGAAAAATGTCAATTACGAAAGTGTACGATTTAACGCACACGACTTTCAATCGCACGTAGCAGGAGGGCAGCCAAACTCTTCCAAAAGGACCATCTGTCCCACATCCAGAACTGGTTGTCCAAAGCGCAGTGCATCTTTCTGGCCAACTACTTGCTCAACCACTCTCACAATATCATGTTCGAACTGGCAGACGACCCAGACAGGTCAGTTTTGAGCCGACTGCAGACATGAAAATAAATAAATAAAACCACCTTACCCTTAAACAGTACCGTTCCTTGCGAAAGCGAATTCTTGTGGAAGAACTTTTGCGAGACCCTATCCTTTCAAACTAATAAATGGCTCCTCCTCCTCCTCTCAAAACAATCATATTTCAATAAAACTCAGTTGGCTTGTCGTCGTCTGTGTTTGTGCACAAGAACAGGGATGTGTGTATAATCCAGGTGAAACTTCACAAAACTAATTAAATGTGCAATTTAATTCCTTCGCTTCCAGATGAATTTATTTTAGCGCATGCTTCAATCCCAGAGTTTTGATTATGAATCTAGTAGACACTATACCGGATACATCGGTTGTAGCCCTTTTCATAGCATGTATCCACTAGTTGGTGCATGGAAGCAAAAGGTTAAATGGTAAAATACAATTTCCTTGGATAAGTACGAGGGTAAGTCATTAAGTAAGTCACAAAAGATAATTAATTAATAACTTACAGTGATATTCGCTTCAAAACTATTTTTATTTCTGAACTTATTCTCCACCCATATTTATGCACTTATATCACCGTTTTATCAGTACCCCAAAACCAGCTGCATACAATTCTTTGGGTTGTTGTCTCAGCCACATTAGGACTTCAAGTTGAACCTTTTCATCCTCTGTGAACATCATCTTGCTTCCAAGATGGTTTTTTAGTAGACTAAACAGATGAAAATCGCTTGGGGCTAAGTCGAAGCTGCATGGTGGATGTTGAAGAAGTTGCAAGTTGATGTTCACAGATGATGAAAAGGTTCCACTTGAAGTCCTAATGTGGCTGAGACAGCAACCCAAAGAATTGCATGCAGCTGGTGTTGGGGCACTGATAAAACGGGGATATAAGTGCATAAATATGGGCGGAGAAATAAAAATAGTTTTGAAGTGAATATCATTGTAAGTTATTATTTAATTTGTGACATACTTAATGACTTACAATCGTAAGTATGTGTATAGATAAAGATAAGTAAGTATAGTACATGTAAAATAGACCACAAATTGAGTAATAGACGACAGAACTTCATTTTGACCCTAAAAATAAAGTTGTTTAACCATGTTTTTTTTTTGGCGGGTGGTGTCGTTTTGATACTAGAAATGAAGATTTGATAATTCTCCAAAAAATAAAGTTCTTCATTTTGACCCTAAAAATAAAGATCCGATAAGCACCCCCAAAATAAAGTTGTTTAACCATGTTTTTTTTTTGGCGGGTGGGGTGGTTTTGATACTAGAAATGAAGATTTGATAATTCTCCAAAAAATAAAGTTGTCTTAACACATGGGCTGATAAGTTCCCGGTCTGGCACACAGATGGCGTTGCAATCGCCGAACCGATTTTTTTTTTTTTTTTTAGTAAATACTAACCTTTAAAAGGTAGTAGAAAAAAATGCCATATGATTCGCCGTGTGGATAAAACGTTAGAGTGGTTTTAATTGAACGACTTTGTTGATAAACAAAAAAATGGATAACAAGAATTTCAAGAATTGTTATTTGATGGGGAAAAAATACCGTTCAAACAAAAGCTTGGCTAGATAAGCGTTATCCGGACACTGCACCAGGTAAATCAACCATTATTGACTGGTTTGCTGAATTTAAACGTGGTCGTACGGACACCAGTGATGCACCACGCAAAAAAGGTGGTTACTCCGGAAAACATAAAAAAAAGTCCACAAAATCGTTTTGGGGAACCTTAAAGTGAAGTTGCAGGAGATAGCTCAGACTCTGAAGATATCCAAGGAACGTGTAGGTTTTATTTTGAATGAACATTTGTCTATGAAAAAGCTGTTGTCAAAGTGGCTGCCGCGCGTGTTGACTTTTGACCAAAAATAATAACGAGTTCTGAGCACTGTTTGGAGGTTTTTCGTTATAAAATTATGTTATTTATTATTAAATTATTATTATTAATCATTTATTAAATTATTATTATAAAACTATTATTATTAAATTATTTTTTAAATTATTTTTATTAAATTATTATAATAAAATTATTATTTTTAAATTATTATTATTATTATTAAATTATTATTATTTATTATTAAAGTTATGTTATTTATTAAAGTTATAAAGCTTTGTTAAAAAGTTGTGTTTTCTTTATTAGACCGGGAACTTATCAGCCCATGTGTTACTATGGTTTGGAGGGCAAAAGAGGGCACTTTAGCTCGTGGGGGGGGGGGGAAGGGGTTGAACTCAACTTTTTAAAAATAGATCGAGTGGAATTAAATCTATTCAGAATTTAAAATACATAATAAACGATACTCCACTTGACCGACTTCAAAAAAAGTTGAGTTCCCCCCCCCCCCCTCTGAGTTAAAATTTCTCCCTTTTGCCCCCCCCCCCCAAAAAAAAAAAAAAAAAAAAAAAAAAAATAGTAAAACAACTTTATTTTTTGAGGGACTCATCGAATCTTCATTTGTAGGGCCAAAACGAAGTTCATCCCAAATTTTGGTGAGTGGCCATCAGTTGTCTCTGAAAAACACTATTTTACCTGTACGAAAAAATAAATTGTTTGGTGATTTATCACGATCATCAACAGCACCCATCTCTCTTACCTCAAAATTCAAATTAAACAAGTTGGAAATTGTACGTCCTACTCTATCAAGTGACATGCCCAACGGGTAAGTCTCACATGCATGGCTTCAATTTTTACGCCTTTTTGTTAGGGGAGACCGGGGTAAGATGAAGCGTGGGGCAAGATGACGAATGTCTTAATTTTTCCGTTTTCCGCTAGGTGGCAGCATCAACCGGACACTACTGACTCTCCTATCGGCCGTTCGTTAAACAATACTATAGAGACGCTGAAATCGCCATTTTTGTGTCAGTTGTGAAGCTTTGATTGTTTTCCGCTGCCACGTTATAACTTTTATGCATGTGTAAATAAGCTCTGCTACAGATACAGGTAAGATATATCGTTTCTCTTTAATATTTATGAGTAACTTAGTTTAAATACTACCTATTACCATGAATAAATGTCAATTAATCACCTTCCTTCATGGCAATGAAAACGAATGTTTTTAAACAGGCAGTCCGGGGCAAGATGACGAGCTCGTCATTTGGCCCTGTGTTTCGGAATTTATTAAACTAACTATGTTGTCCATTCTATTTAAATCCTGTAAACGCTTGTTTGTCTGTGTGTTTGTTCGCACGACCTTTCGCTTCTATCTCCTCTGGGGCTAAGGGGCGCATGGGATCGGGGGAGGTGTCGTTCGAAAGGGGGCGACCAGAGGAAGACATTTTTGCCATCCGCTAAGCCCCCCTAGCCTCCCGAAAGAAAAACCCTATCGGGGTCCGTATCCAGGGCCGTGCTTAGGACTTTGGCGGCCCTGGGCAAAATATATTTTGGCGGCCCTTTTTCTGATTTTTTTAACTGATATAAAATATTAAATACAGTACAGATTGTACAAAACATATCACAAGGGTGAATTGGTGAATTAGCACGCACTCTTTAATGCAAAAAGCTGTAGAAAATGCAACATAAAAATTTTATACTTAAAATAAAAAAATCAAATTCCTCATGCACATCAGTATTCATGATAATCATAATGGTTTACTTTCATATCCCATCAAGTATTCAGAATAAATATGAGTTCACCTGAATATCCAGGTTTTAGTATCATATATAGTAAGTAAAATAAGATAATACTTTTATTTTAAAATTTATTTTAAACCATTTCCCATAGCACGTTGGATGAGATTTTTTTGCCACACACATAGCAAGATAATCTATGAACTAAACTTCGTTTCCGCAACAGCACCCACCCGAACAGTCAAAATCGACATAAAGAAATTTCAAAGCAGAATTTGTAAAACACCTTTTATTAATGAAACAGGTGGAATGTACTAAATGAGCTATTTATTCATCATAAAGCAATTTTTCTTGTTCTTTTTGGCAGCACTGTTATCTATTAGTTCTAAAAAATTTATAGAATTGGCCAAATCGTTTTGAATCAGAATAAGAGCAAAAGCAGGTGAGATGTTCATCAAGCATAGTTGATCTTAAATAAGTTTTTTAAAGTTTTAACTTTGAAAAAGAGCGTTCTTCTGAAGCAACGGTTACAGCAAAAGTGACTAAAAATATTCTGCTGAAATCTATGGCTGAACAATTATTATAATGTTTCCAATGGAGAATTTACATCACTTAGAATTGTGCGACATAAACTTTTATATTCTGTGAATAATTCTAAAGAACTTACGTCATCCATCAAAATTTGTAGGTCATTGCACTTATTTACTTTCTTCTACCTGTAATAGAAGAAAGTATTGTTTTCAAAAAAATTTTCTACTTCCGGTTTTCGACGGATTTACACATTTTAGGGATCTGTGTGTTCGTCTATGTTACCTCTTTGTATGATCGAAAAGTGTATGAAGTTACGCATAGAAATAAACCAAATTTCATTTATATGTTTTTGGGTATGACCAGTAGGTCCCAGATGAATTTCGGGATATTCCGCCGGAAGAGGGCTCTGAAATAGGAATTTTTGTTCCATTTTCATTATTGTATCTTCTAAAGGTGTATGAAATTAGGAATAGAATTGAACCAAAATCATTTATATGTTTTTGGCTACGGCCAACAGGCTCTAGTTGAATTTGGGAATATTCCGCCAGAAGGGGAAGCTGCGATAGCGATTTTTATGCTATTTTCCCGATTTTTTGCAGTTGTGTTGTTAATCGGCTGCTCGTACAGCGAAGAGTGCTGCGCATCCAAGTAATCGGACAATTCTCAAGCAGCTGGCGTACAACAGAATGACGAAAAATATTGATTTTATTGGCACTGTGATAGCGAACTTTGAAGTATTAACATGTATCAGATAGAAGAATGTTTTGGGATTGGCTCATCCGACTAATTATTAAGTCAGCATCAGGCATATTATGGATCTGCGTTAGGTCGAAAAAAACCCCAAATGGTCAATTAAATGTTTTCATCTGATAAAAACACTTCTTTGTCGACAATGTGACTTGATAAAAAAGGACATTAAAAAACTCTGTTTGAAGTTTCTTTTCCGGATCATGAATTTGTTCAGCTTCAGCTTCATATGAAAATTGAATACTTTTTTTCTGAGAATTGATAATACAGGTGAAAAAGTTATTGCTCCAAAATTCATTTCTAGCTCTTCAGCTAGTTCTTTCTTTGATACTTGAGCATTAGAAAGACCATTTTCTTTATAGTCTTTTAAATATTGAAGCATATTCTCTTATAATTGCAAAGCATGGGTCGTTTTTCATGACAGAACGTTGCATTATTTTGCTAACATGGTTGAATTCTGCCAAGATGTCTTCCCAGATACACAGTATCGTAAGTAATTGAAATCTTTTCATCTTTTTTGTCAATCAATGCTTCTGTCCTACTTTTCAAAACATTTGACGTTTCAGAAACTTTTTCGATATTCCCACCTCGTATCAGACAGCGGTTTAATCGTTAATGTAGCGTTACACGTTTTTTAAATATGCACCATCTTTGAGTAGAAGCAGAAAAAAAAGAATGTTTATCTGTTGAATAATTCTGAAGAATGATTTTGCAATAACAGATGGTCTGGCCATATCTCCTAATACTAAATTCCAGCAGTGACATCCACATAGAACGAACAATGCTTTGAATTTATTTCTAATATTTTAGCTTGAACGCCCTTTGATCACGCATATTTGCTACATTATCATAGCACTGTTCACGACAATTTACAATTGACAGACCTATCTCACATAATCTGCTATATATATAAAACACAAACAGAAATTTCGTTCCGTTCCTTTATAACTCGAGTTCTGCCGAATGGATTTTGATGGAACTTGCACTGTTCGAGAGATAATTTTTCAGGGAAGGTTTTAGTATATAACACAACATTCTACGTAGATTAGTTATACAAGTAGTGATTTCTTAGCGAACTCGTCAAAATCTGAAAGGCCTGACTATGAAACTTGATTGGAAGTTGAAGGATCTCACTGTAAAGCATGACTGAAACTTTAGGGATCTTATTGTAAAGTCTGTTCCGTTTCTAACTCTAATTCTGTATTATCTGTAACAGAATTCACGCGAAAGTGTTTCAACAAAGTCTTTTGCTGCGATTTGATAAATTCTTCTTCCTGTTGCTTTCTTTTCCGTTTTCAATAAAAGTATTAATTTTTACTGCCACTTCCTACTTTTGGCATGATTAAAACTTGAAAGAGAAACTGGATCTAAAAATGTTGTCCATGATAAAATAATGGACGAACAAATAACCCGTTCAGGTAGATGTGATGGTGAGAAAATATTGTCTACAATCCGTACAATGCCCACGTTAAGGGGTCTCAGGAGTCTTACTTTTCCTCCTTTGCATCATGTCACATTTTATTTTATATCTGATTTCATATAACACACAATAAAATGAAATTTTTACCACTAATAGGACAATATCTGCTTGATTTAACATAATTATTTCAATGTTGTACAATTCATATTTAATTATTTAAAAAAAGTTTAAATTTAAAAAAATAATGAAAAACTTTTTTCTCTGGTATCCACTGGGCGCAAGGTTGTAGAAAAAATATTGCTTCAAAAATAACAAACAAAACTGATAATGATGTAAAATGTATGTATCTTGAACTTATACTTCAATTTCAAGCAATTAAAAATTAAATTTATGTTAAAATTGGCATTTTTTCAATAAAAAAATGATTTTTTTTAAACATTTTACAGTTTAAATTTAAATTAAATTTTTTATTTCTTGAAATTGAAGTATAAGTTCAAGATACATCAATTTTACATCAGACATTTTGGAATACAAAAATTGCCACTGCTTACGTTTAAATAAATTAAATTTTCAACGGATTTATGGATAGATATAAAAAATAATGACTGTACTACAATGATTTCTATTACTTTCATTCAGAATAAACGAATTTCTTGAGGAGATTCAAACCACAGGTTCATTTAGAAATCTCTGTTCAGGCATCTGTCGCAATCTCTCTGACATCTTTTGAATTACATGTTGTTAAAAATACGGAATTCGATTTCAGTAACAAATTTTCAATAGCGGCATAATATAACAAATTTTGCACTCCGCGATTTTTGAATGTTTAAGGATTTTTAATGCAATTTTTTGCGTTCCGCAGCGATTTTTTGACACAGTGATGGAACAATGGCGCACCAGAGAACCAATTGACACCCCGCTAAATTTAAATAGTATTCTTTGTCTTATTTATGGACAGAATTTCTGAGATTTTCTTAAAGGCGAAGAATACTATTAAAATTTATGGGTGACAATCGCCCAAATCCCAAATAGTGCGTCACTGCTCCATCACTGCATCGTCATGAAAGCATTGCGGTTACAATTTTTTAGCCCGCTATAATAATAAAAAAATTCCTTCGCAAGTGGTAGCGTTTACCTGGTGTTTCACGGCGAATGTTTAGAATTCATAAAAGAAATTCGATTTGGGGCCGCCTGCTCTACAGGCCCTGACTATTGCACGGGCCTGTGCCCTGGGCACGAAATTAGAATTTAAAATAGAAGTTGTTTGAATACTTTTAGGACTTTTGTTTCCAATCAGTATCAGTTTGGTTTCATCGTTTAATATCAATAACTAACATCATTCATAAGTACACTTATTATCAGTATTTTCTAGCAATTAATTGGTGTTCTGTATTTATCAAAAGTCAGTCAATTTTATCATATTGCACATTTATTCGAAAAGTGACACAACTGAAAAAATGTGATATTTGAGATATTAATACGATGAAATGATAAAAATATATCTCAATCTATGGTTAAAAGTATATTTCAATAGAAAAGTATTTTATTTTTATTCCTGGAACCGTTTTTCAATTTTCCAGAAAACTTCATTTTTTGAGTTGACATTTTTCGAATAAGTGTGTAATATGTAAAAAACTAGCATCAGTAAATCAACCAATCTAGGGAGGCACGAGAAATTGAAAGTGTCTTGGGCTGTTGAGTACAAAAATTTGCTAGTCGGGCCCTGCAGCTCTAGGTTCATTGTTATAGATTTTCATTTAAACTTATATTTAAAGTTTTTATCACGGGCCGGTGAGAGGAAGTCAGCTAATTTTATTCTATTAATTTCCTAAATAATTAGGTACGCCCCCCCCCCCCATTTGTCTCTGGACCTGCTACCGCCCCGTTGGGAACCTATGGTCTATTTTATTTTTTATTTCATAGGATACTTGTAAAAGACTAAAGGATGAAAACTCTTTTTATTCAATACAAATTCGACATTAAGATTTCGCTTAAGCGTCTTTTTTTTTTTTTTTTTCTTAATGTACTTTTTGTTAATGAACGCTTCACCGTTCCACTCCGATCGTTCGTAAAATCTAATGTTAACCTATCAGATAATGTGGCTCATACTACCTGAAATAAAGATCAGAAAACAGTTTTCACCATCAAAAAGTACACGTCCGACAAAGACGTTTTTAAAAATTATTTCCTTCCATTTGAAGTATAGGGAAGTTGCAATGCAATCAGCTGATCAATTATTCTACTTCAACCACGACCTACGTTATACACGGCCGGTGCATGACATTTTAAACGTCACATAAAGTGGATAATTTTTTATGGCGATTGGTGCAAAATGGGGAGCACCAATCACCGTGCAAAAATGATCCACTGCATGTGACGTTTTAAATGTCATGCACCGGCCGTGTATAACGTGGATCGCGCTTCAACTGGAGGTCAGGGTAGTTCCACTAATCAGAACTGCCTATTTGTAGTGTGTGACCTCCAGTATGACGTCAATTGCAACTGCCCTATTTATAAGAAACCCTGTAAACTTTGAAAGTTCTACTTGTGTCATTTTTTTACAAAATAATACTCAAATTCGAAGGAGACAATTTACTAAAACGTCATCATCGGACGTCGTCATCATCGGACGTCTACTGATGGTGAAAATCGTTTTCCTATCATTATTTCAGGTAGTATATGAGCCATCACCTAATAGGTTAACGTTAACCAGGGGTTAATTTCCAACAAAAAAGTACAGGTGGCCTAATATTTTTGCAGCACTAACTACCGTAGCGTATCCCCTGTCCCCTCCATCCACATATTTGGTATTTCATACATTATTTGCAAAACTTAACCCTTTTTATCCTGACGGTACTTATAAGTACCACTTTAACCGCTTCGCGACGAGCGTCTTTTATAGAATTTTTAATCTGTCACCACCGGTTTTTCAAATGAGAAATTTTCACCTAATTGAATCGCAAAATGCTATGATTAGATAAGGAAAACTTTACAAAAAAAAAAAAATAACTGGTGGGAATAATCGAGGATTCTGAGCATCTAAAAAGTAGCTGGAAAATTAATTCAGGATATAAAGGGTTAAAGCGTACTTTTTCTAACAAAACAGTTATAAGGGGATTTTTCAAAAAATCTTCAAATACTCGCCAAGTTTTTTTTTTCTTTTATCAGCCAGCAATATATAACATACAACAATGTTCTGGTAGGCTCCGGGGCGCAATATCTATTAGCTCCTGAGAGCTCCGGCTAATATTTAAATAGTTACTGAAAATAAAGAAGTACTGGAGTTGAGCTCCGACGCAAATTAAGCACTGACGTTAACACGAGATCGGAGTGGAACGGTAGTTATATTTTAAAATGTTTATTTTCGCACGTTTTTTTATTTATTTTTTTCCTCTCAGATTTTCGGCCTGAGCCTGTCTGCCTCGTACGTGTGTAAAGATTTCAAAGAGCCCCTCCTGAGAGTTCTGCCTCGAGTCGACGTCTTGATGGGAAACGAACTCGAACTGATGGCACTTGCCGAGACCCTGTGTGCCGGATCCTCAGGTGAGTCTGAAAAGGATAACCCGATTGAAAAAAAGAAAAAAAAAAAATACATGAGTTGGAGACACTTCTAGTTTGCGGATTGTTATTCACCGTGATATGGGATTTTGTATGGCATTAAAAAAATAGTTCGAAATCTCGACAGTAGAGAGCGAGGGCGCTGCTGTAGGTATTGTCATGGATACCATAGTATACCTATAAACACTCTCCAACCGTTACACTGTACAAAATAATACTCATTTCAGATCGGATATTTAAGATATCTCAGACTGCCGAACTCTCTGTGGGAGTTCACAGAGTAACGAACAAAAATAGAGAGGCAGGGAATCGTAAAATCGGCTTGCAATATGAAGCCAGTTATTGCTCAAATCATTAGGCCCAAGGACTGACCTCATTGAACAGAGAGAGAGGCTGCACGTGGAACAAGGACTGGATTCATTGGACTGGGAGAGGATTTCAAATTCAAGCCGCCAGTTGTTTGGGCCGGCTTTAGGGTTGTATTTTCAGCGTCACGCCAAACGTAAACATTTCATCTCTATTTATTCTCTGAACTCTGTGGTGGAAGTTAAGTTCCACAAACTCCCTCAGTGAGTTCGAACTTTTTATGGCTAGATACAGCCACTACCACCCACTCAGATTGGCTGTGGACTGTGGAGGCTTGCTTTAACGGATTCGCTGGTGATGCTCGATTTAACTTATGCGCATGCGCACATTTTACATTTGTTCAGCTCTCAGACACAAGGAAGTTCATCTTAGATGTGTTTTGAGGTGCGAACAGGTTCTGTAATTCCAGGGTGTACCACCTCTAAAATGGCGGTCTAAGATATCTTAAATATCCAATCTAAACGGGGTATTTTAGGATCATGACCTTAGGTCGTGTTGTGGGGCTGTCTAAAATCCCGTGATTATAGAGGAATTTCCAAATATTAACCGGCACTGTAAAACGCCCTACAGCAGAGGCTGAACATAAAATAAATAAGGACTTGTAACGAAACTAGATAGTACCCATCAAGATTTGACGGAAAACAACTTAAAAGTTACATTAGTAAAATGTTTGAACGTTTAATTAGTTGCTTTTAAATTAATTAAATATTGAAACTTTAAGAATTGTTATATTGTATAAGCGATTCCTATAGATGTAAGACGATAGATGTTGCTCTCAATCCAACATACTCATTTACTGATGTGAAGTAATTTTAAACTTGTAATTTATTATATATTATGTTGTATTTTTTAGCAGAAGGGAACACATTGAGCAGTCGCTGGAAAAATATCTATTTTACAATGATCACCTCTTATTGTTTTCTTTTGCAGTAGCGACCTGTCGAGATTTTGAAATACCCTATTACGGAGAATAACAATCTGCAATCCACAAGCCTCTCCGAACTATATATCTTGTTTTTTGTTTCCTTGCTGTTTTTCTTTTAATTGTGTTTTACTTTTGAAACACTCAGACTCGGCGGAACAATATTGCGCGGGGCCTTGGGAAAACACATTTCTAACTGCAACACTGCACTAATAAAAATTATTTTTAAATTCTATATATTGTAGAATAATATATAAAATGTGGGAAAAATATTCTTTCACATTTAATGTGAAAAATTATTCCTAATTTCTTTGAAATATTAATTTTTTAAATTCACTTTTACTTTTACGATCATCAAATCTATACTATCATCTTTGGGCTGTAAGAAATAAAGTTAATACTCACTTTTTTTTTCCCACGTAGAAATATTTAATAACAAATCTAGAGCAAAAGTATTATTATTTTATACACAGAGACATGCAATATTTTAAATATTTGTTTTTTAAATTCACTTTTCTTTTACGATCATCAAATTTATACAATCATCTCTGGGCTGTAAAAGATAAAGTGAATACTCACTTTTTTTCCCCATGTACAAATATTTATTAACAAATCTAGAGCAAAAGTATTATTATTTTACACAAAGTTATTTCAAATTGTATAAAAGAGGCTCGGAGCCCCTAACAAGAACCCAATTGCCGCGGGGCCCTGGGAGTCGCCCAGTTTGCCGATGGTTGCGCCGGCCTCGGAAACACCCGATACAACAAATACGGAAAAGGTTCAGATTTTATTTTCTGGTATACATAAAAACACTAAGTTTTAGTGTCTGTTGTTATAAGGTTCCGTCGATTAAAGAAAAAAAATCGAACACCTCCTGCCACATTGCTCGAAAAACTAGTTTGATGTGCCAATCCCAAAACTTTCTTCTATCTCATATATATTAATACATCGAAATTCGCTATTACATCGCCGATAAAATGAATATATTTTCGTTAGCTGCTTGCGAATCGTCGGGTTACCTGGATGCGAGCACCCTTCGTTGCAACAGGATACGATGTGCAGCACAACTTCGAAAAGTCCTTATGGCCTGCTCAGGCAGGAATAGATAGCCTCCCTATTCCTTAGTTTTTTTTTTTTTTTTTTTTTTTTTTTCCGCTAATTTTACTGGAAGACACGAAGGTAAAATGAGTGGAACCTGATTACAGAAGAGTCATTCCCAGTTCTCGTCAATATTGAATTTGAATGAGAGTGTCTCCAAATTAGTCAGTTATAGCTAAGTCAATATTTGGCAAAATATCGCCAAATTATTATTAAAATTAAAATATGCTGCAAACAATTTTTCCCCGTAGACCATTATGTAAAAGAATACTTTTGTGTGGCACTGTATATGAAAGAAAAAAATCTTTACACTACAATATTCTACAGAAAGCAAGTCTTAGTACATCTCAGAAATTGATATCAATTTCATTATGTTTGTAATAGTGTAACATGATTAAAATGCGCCGCAAACAATTTTCCACATTAAACCATAATGTAATGGAATTCTTTTCAGTTTCCCTGTAAACTAAAATAAGTGCTATACGTAAGCATCTTGTAGTGTATTTCAGTGATGTATGCCAATTTCAATATATTTGAAATAGTGTCACATCATTAAAATGCACTGCAAAGGATTTTCTCCCGTAGACCGTAATGTAACGGCATTATTTTGAGTGCCCCTGTAAAAAAAGTATAAGTGCTACACACTTCATTTTCAATACCGAACATGCTATAGTAAACCTCTATAACATATATCAATTGAATGACTATCAGGATATATTTACGCGAGGTAGAGCACGGACAGACAGACAGACAACAAACCGAATTCATAAACAGTTTTGAACTATGTTGGAAAGGGTTAAAAAGGCCGTCTAAAGCACTTGTTGAGATTTCAAAATGTTTTCTGGCAAAATAGAAGCGCCACTTGATTTTGGCTTATACTTGGCTGAAACTTTGGCCCTCCGTACAAAAATTTGTACAGGCATCAGAAACTTTCACAAGCTGCTTTCTTCAACTCCTCTGGGAGAAAATGACCGAAAAAAGTCTATCTAATAGAACTCCTGATTTCATCGAAACAATTTGTGAAGAACAGTATTTATCATTTGCAAGGAATTTCATATCAAGGCGAATTCCGGATCAAGAAATTGAAAATAAGGAAAACCTAAAGGGTTAAACCTCTGGGTTAATCAGAAGCAGATTTCTATCCTAAGGCGTCATAGAAACAGAGTGCGGGAGATCAACATCTTTTTGGTTTCACAATTCATTTCTACACCCAAATTCATCAATTTTAACACTTTGCAACATAATCGAAAAGTGTTTATGAATTCGGTTCGTCTGGTTGTCCGTGCTCTCATAGCATCCCATCAAAGTATACACTGCAAATTCCCTGTACACACTGGAAGCAAACACATTTGGAACACTTTGATTCAAAAAAGTGTTCCAGTTACCTTAATGTGTATTGAAATGTGTTCCGAATATGCTCCACTATAAAGAAAGTGTTCTGCTCAGGATATTTGTTAAATCTAAACTTGGGAACACATTTGAGAACAGACTGGGAACACATTTGGGCACACTTATGAAATCATCGCTTTCTAAAAGGGCACTTGAAAGTGTGCTGAACAAAAGAAGTGTTCTCAGAAGTATTCTAAAAACTGTTCCGAAAAGTGCGCTTCAAAGTGTACTAAAAAAGGTGACAAAATAAGTGTTCTGAAAAGTGTATAAAGATTTGCAGTGTATTTCCTCTCATAAATATATTTCGATTTCTGCGTTATTGCGATTTACCATGACATGTTCCATAGTTTGTTTTACAGAAGGACTCAAAGAATTCCGTTACATTATGGTCTATGGAAAAAAATCGTTTGCAGTGCATTTAATGATGTTATACTATTTCAAACATAATATGCATTTATGAGGTGCACTTAGATATTTTCTATAGAATATGGAGTGCAAAGTATTTATCATTAATTGATAGGATTATACAAAATAATTCAGTTACGCAATGGTCTACGGGGAAAAATCGTTTGCAGCCTATTTTAATGATTTTACGTTGTTTCAAACATAATGAAATTTATATACGTTACTGAGGTGCATTACAAGATTCTTACTGCAGAATGTAGCGTATCATTTATCTTTCATTAACAGGGACACACAAAATAATTAGGTTGTAGTACTGTCTATGAGCGATAAAGGCTGGAACTAGGTTTTCCACTTTGGTTTGCATTTTTAAATTTAACTAAATTTTTGCTTGCTGCACGCTGTATATAAATTCCATACGGGGCTACACAAAAAATTCGAAAGCATTACTGTCAATGGGAGCGAATTTCTTAAGGGTGATCTTAAATTGTGTAATGCATTTAACAGCTAAATCATATTTAGTGCACTAAAGCATGTTTGTCAGAAGCGGATTACCAAATAGGCTGAGTAGGCTGAAGCCGAGGGGCCCAACAGACTAAGGGCCCGGCGCTAAGTTTGTGACCTTTTTTTTTTTTTTTTTTTTTTTTGGTCCTAAAAAATATGTATGTATATATATATATATATGTATATGTGTGTTTGGTATGTTTGTATATATATATAATATATATATATATATATGTTGTATGTCAATGTATATACATATAGAGCAGGACGGGGGGGGGCAGTGTGTTAAGCCTAGGGGCCCAGTAGGTGGTTAATCCGCCTCTGATGTTTGTATACTAAAAATAATTTTATATACATTGCCGTTTATGAATGGTAATTGCTGGAAGTGCGTTTTTTTAACACTTTCCAACCTAGTTGAAAAGTGTTTATGACTTCGGTTTGTCTGGCCGTCTGTCCGTGCTCTAACTCCCGTAAATATGCTCGGATTGCCCTGCAAATTTTATATGTTATAATCGTTATCTATAGCATGTTCCCTATTTCAACGGAAGTGTGTAGCACTTATAGTTTTTTTACAGGGACACTCAAAAGAATTCCGTTACATTGCGGTCTATGGGGAAAAATCATTTGCGGTTTATTTAAATAATGTTTCAATACTTTAAACGCATTGAAATTTATATATATCACTAAGGTGCATTAGAAGAAGCTTAATATGGAATAGGGTGTGCATAGCACTTATACTTACTTTACAGGGACAGTCAAAAGAATTCCGTTACATTACGTCTATGGAGAAAAATCGTCTGCGGTTTATTTAAATAATGTTTCACTATTTTAAACGCATTGAAATTTATATAAGGTTCATTACAAGAGACTTACTACAGAATATTGTGTGTATAGCAGTCATCGTTCATTTACAGGGACACACAAAAGAATTCTCTACTGTATGTTAACAATAATTCCTGGAAGTGCGTTTTAAGTTACTGAATGCGATTTTAATTTTAAATCGCTTTTTGTATATTACGTGGTGTGTATAAATTCTGTAGATCCTATACAGGGAAGTACAAAAGTTCGGGAACACATTTCCGTATTATTTAACTCCAGACGGAGAATTTTAAACTGTGCTACGTGTTTCCTAACTGAACTAAAATTTAGCATCCTATGTAGTATATATACAAATCTATAGATCCTATACAGGGCTGAATAAAGTATTCGGATTACTTAGATGTTATCTTTTAGCTTATAAAAGAGTATGATTCGTAAAATTATTTTGGAAGCGTTGGAAAGTGTTACATAATCTATGCTTGACGCATGATTTTTCGTTCTTGTTTTAATATGAATTAAATTTTAGCTTAATATGTGGTGTGTATAGAAATCTTCAGATAACAGGGTTGTACAAAAAAAATTCGTGTACATTTTCGTCTATTGGCAGAAATTGCTAAAGGTGACCTTTCCAACAATGTTATGCGTTTTCTTTAAAAAAAATTATGTAATATATATATATAAATCCATTGATCATATACAGGACTACAGAAAAAAAAATTGAGTACCTTTCCGAAAGTTTCGTTACGGTATTCTGAAAAAAATTTTCATAATCTATGCTTGACTTTTCTCTATTGTTAATTATTAGCAATCAGAAGATGATCCATTTTAGAAATCCAAATCGTTTGACTGTTTTGTTTTCGGAAAAATTAATTCTTTTTTAGTAAATAGTAATAAACAAATTTTTTTGTTTGCGAAAACGCGCAAATATTGCATTTTTTATTTTTATTTTTTGACAGACGATCCATGTATAGTTAACGAGGCTAACGAAAAAGAAAGGCTACCGCGGTGCTTTACGAGTATCTTTTTTTACAGACCGCCGGAGTCACGTGATGCTCGAATGCACCAATGAAGGTGTACGAAAAGAGCATCACGTCACTCTAGCGGTCTGTAAAAAAAGATAAGTGGAATGCACCGCGGTAGCCTGCCTTTTTCGTTAGCCTCGATAGTTAAGATATGACGATACCATTTTGATTTTAGGTTTTGGCTAGGGGTATAGAGGTTTACAAAACATTAAGGCTTTTCTGAAATCCAAAGGACACACTTTTTGAATTTATTTTTGTTTGGAAACGCATGAAATGGGCAGGTGTTCTTATTCAGAAACTATGTCATCCAAACAGTGCCGAAACTAGCCTTTTTGGCGCCCGGGGCAAACATGGATTTTGGCGCCCCGCCCCCTCCTCCGAAAAGAAAATTTCTAAAGCGAATTTTTTCTAAGTTTCTAAAATTTAAAGTATATAATCAGATAATCTGTAATACTGAACTAAGTAATTAGCTTTGTCAAATACTGATTCATTAAAACCGTGAAAATGGAATCGAAAGGAACCGAAAAATATTCCGCTTTATAAAGGTTTTTATCTTAGGAAGTATAATTATTGATATTTTCAGGGGCGGAATTTAAGGGGTCGCGATGGTCTCAATCGCAAGGGGCCCCGCATCCAAAGGGCTCCCAAAATCCTCTTTTGAGTTCAACGAGAAAAATTATTTTTTGATCAAAGGATTTTCTTAGCAGTTTTTTTTTAATTAGTATTACTACATAATTTTCATGTAATTTAAATAGAATATTTTTTATACCATTTGCTATTCCCAGAAATGTTTTAGTTATGTTTAAATGTTTTTCCTTGTCTTCTTTTCTATTAGAACTGTGAACGGTTGTGGAGGGTTGGGGTGAGACTCAAACTTGGATCTGAGCTGAAAGGAACCCTGTTACTGTTAAAGACTTTTATGACGATTTAATTACACAGATTCAGAGTCTAATTAAATCAGATCTGATAAATCTAAATCTGGATCGTGACACTGGGGCCCCTGATTTAGGGGTACCCCATACTTGGTATGCTGTTTACATAAAGCTGATATTTAGAATGCATTTGACTTTATTACTGATTATAATCGATATTGTGCAGTTTTAGAGTATGATAATATTAAAAACGAAAAGAAATTCAGCTTGACTATTACATGGGCACACGATATATTTGTCCCGGAAATTTACATCTGGATCTAAAAAAATAATTACAGCAAAAGAATGGGGCGGGCGGCAAAACCCGTAAGAAGGGGTAAAGGACGAATATATATATATATATATATATTTTTTTTTTTTTTGCAAAGATATTGGCAGAGACGACTTTATTATTCATGGCACCCTGTGCGAGGTTCTTTTCTGCGTCTCTACAAATGCTATATTCTTAAGAAAGAAAAAAGGGGAGGAGAGGTTACTATTTTATCTTGCATATGTTTCGTCCCCTTAGTTTTTAGTGTCACTAGCAATAGCCAACTTCGCGCCCTTTAAAGCCGGACCTGTATGTAAAATAGTAATTGTAACAAATGGTATGGCAGCATTTTTAATTTATCTGGAAATGGCCAAAGGATGAGAAAATAATTTGGGAGGATATAGGCTGCGGTTTTATTAGTCATAGAAACTTGGGTATGGTTTTCTCCCTGCACCCCTACAAATGACATTTTTTTTTCAAAAAAAGTTTTAACAAAGTGTTTTATTTTGTGTATTTTCAAATTATTCTTTCAAATATTATTTGTTTTTAGTATTTAAGGCAGTCGTCCAACCTCGCCCCCTCTAATAATACTAGATTGGATCTGGATAAAAAAGTAATTTCAGCAAAATTAACAGGTCGGCATATTCCAGTTGCCGCCAAGGGCGGCAAAACGCTTACAAAACTTTCGCAAAAAGACGAGTAAAAAACTTTTTGGAAGATAAAGCCAGGGGCGGCTCCGGCTTTACTAGCCATGGCGCGCTGTACGAGATTCTTTACTGTACCTCTACAAAGGCTATACTTAAAAGAAAAAGATTTTACTGAGAATTTTACTTTGGGCATTCATCCTCCAATTTGTGTTTATTGTCCAGGGTAGTCACCCCTCGCCCATGACAAAATGGAAAAAGAAGAAAGCTCCACGCTGGGAGAAAAGGGAAAAAATAGAACAGCCTTCATGGAATATTTTTATCTAATAGAAAATCAAAGTGAGGGAATCATTTGTCAATTATCCATGCTGGACAGTGCAGTACCGTATCCTGACGACGTTGAACAGTGTCATATACAGACACGAGTAGGGACTGACCTTGAAAAATGTTAGTGATTCTCCTAAACCACAGGAAGAGATTTAAATGATAGACGGCATAGACATGATACATTTGGAATGGGAGAAAGAAAATAGCCTAAGAGAACAGTTCGTTTTTTATTCATTTGCTATCTTGTATTGTAGACGAATCTTTTTATCTATTTGTCTATTTTAATGCATTTGGTTCATTTTTCTTTTGGATTTTCCGGCTGCGAGACTTTTTTTACAAATTTCATATATATATATATATACATTTCTATATCAAACAACGAACAAAACCTGCATTTGACGCCCCCTCCACCTTCAGTTCTGCTGGCGCCCGGGGCATGTGCCCCCACTGCCCCCCCCCTTAGTTTCGGCCTTGCATCCAAAGACGTTTTCCACTTTTTGGTAAAGGCTGAAGATCTTTCAGAAAATATTGTCAAAGTCGGCGTTTTGAACCGAATTCCCGACGCGGCAGCCCGAGAAAGGGGAAAAACTATTTGTCGCAGGACGAGAATCGTTTATAACTGGATAAGTAATTTATCAAAAAATGGAAAACGCTATTATATTCAAAATCGCTTCATTGGTCAGGCCTGCCTTTACGTTTAAAAATGAGTCAGAAAGTTTCGCATTGTTGAGCAGGGAATTCGAAAACTACCTTAAGGGTATTGGTCATTGAGATCGCAAACCCCTGTCGCTCATGTTAAACCTATGGGCGTGGAATAAATTCATATTTTCCAAATATGTCCTCAGAAAATGAATATTTTTAACTCCCTTTTTCTCAGTTACGTTCTAAAATCTATGCTTAATTTAATATTTTATGTGCTCGAAATCTTAATGAAGCTGGCGAGTCGCGGGTAATATTTTAACTCTTCAAAAATAAAATTAAGCATATATTTTAGAAATATTTTGACAACTAAAAAAACAAATCCTTTAAAAAGAGTTACACAGAAAAAAAAGAAGTTAAAAATATTAATTTCTTGATGAGATATTTAAATTATAAGAAAGTCCATGCCCATTGGTTTAACATGAGTGAGAGGAATTTGAGATCTCACTGACCAACAGCCTTAAACTATTACCGAAACTATTTTATGTGTATATATAGATATTGAAATAGCTTCAGTAGTTCCGCCTAGTCTTGCATCGGGTGGAATAATCAGATTTTACTGTCCAGAGGAGCCGATGAGGCCAGTCGTTTCCTCCTTCCATAAGGAAAGGGCAGCTGACGTCACTGTTGGTTAAATTACTGTTGGATGGCAAGAAAAACCTGTTTGTTCTTTATGACTCCTACTGTACACATGAGATTGGGCGATTTGATTGGTCTACGTTAAACAGGTTAACGATATGACTGGCCTACATCGCCATGAGGATTCCTGCAATGATCGTTACGACAAAAATGTAGTGGTAGATTGGTTGATGAAAGTGTTTGTTTGTAAACATGCCCTTTCCTTATAGGACTCAATGTTCGGAAGCTGCGGTATAAGGAAAGGGCATGTTTACAAATAAACAGTTCCATCAACCAATCTACCATTTTTGTCATAGCGATCATTGCAGGATCGTTATGGAGACATAAGCCAATCATATCATAGACCAGTTTAACGTAGACCAATCAAACTGCCTCATCTCATGTGTACAGTAGGAGTCATAAAGAACGAACAGGTTTTTTTTGCAAACCAACAGTGACGTCAGCTGCCTTTTCCTTATAGCAAAAGTTTGTTGTGGGAACCCGGATTAAGGCCTACGGCTTGTTCTCCTCTTTTGGATTCCGGCTGCGAAGCTGTCGGACGACTCAGGTGGACTCCCCAAGTGTTCTGTGGTGGTGTTCTCTAAGTTTGGGCTCCACTGTATGTCGCCTCGACCTCTGTCGTCAATTCATTTGGGAGGATGAAGTGGTCAGCAGGTGGCAGCGCTCCCATGACCGTAGCACATGCAGGAGGACCTTCCTGGTTGTGCGTGTTAAAAGTCCATCAGGACTTGGGTACGGTGATTGACGTGCCTGGCAGGCGCAGTTCAGTTTTACCATCCGGATGAAATGACAGCCAATGTTTCGAGTTCGGGTTAGGTTTTGACTCTTTCGGGTCAGACTGGGTTGACCCAAGTTTTCAAAAGAAAGTCCGGACCAGGGGTCGGAAAAACTACTTTTTTATTGTAGCGAACTACAATTACTTTGTCGAAAATGTGGTTAGCTACAACTACTTGTTTTAAAAATTAGCGACTACAAACTACTTTTCAAGAGTAGTCACTACTTTACTACTTTCAAATTTTGTCAGAGTGTTGTTCAACTTACAGTAGAAATTGAAGATAGGGATAATATAGTGACCCCTCGTTATATCGCGTCTGCCGGGATACAATTAAATAAATTCGACATAACTGAGGGCATTAAAAAAAATTAAGAAATATACCAGACCAGAAAATGTTTTGTGTTCTTCTCGAAAACGTCAGTTTATACACACTTCACAAATTTCGTAGCAAAATTAAGAGAGATATTATAATCTAGAAAATTACAGAAAAACAATCCTAAATGCAAACAATAAATAAATCTGTAAATAAAACACGATTAGACAAAAAGCATGATTTAATTATGTGGAAATGCAAACGAGAAATTTGTAACGAATGCCACCATTAGCTTGCGAATGAGTCGCTTCACTAGTGTGTATTAAAGCAGTTCGGGTCAGAGACATAAAATGTTACTTTTTTCATTTATAAATATTTTTTTTTAGTTAAATGTTCATCAATTTATATATATATATATATATATATATAATTTTTTTTTCAAATGTAAATTATTTGAAAAATAAAAATTTAATATTTAAAAATGAAAATTTTAGCTCTTTAAAATAATTTAAAATGTTATAGTGAAATCCCTTTATAATCAAAAAACTTGACATCTCTCTTTTTCAGTGGAAGAGGCCGCTTCATTTATTGCCAGCTGGGAGAGCGACCGCATCGTGGTCGTCAGCCGTGGACCCGAGCCTGTCGTGTTCGCCAGAGGGCGGGACACTCCGCAACACTTACCGGTGCCATCCCAGGACGCACCCGTACTTGACAGTGCAGGATGTGGGGACGCGCTGGCAGGCGCATTTGTTGCCCGACTCACGCTCACAGGCGACCCAGAGGAGGCCGTCCTGGCAGGTATAGTGGCGGCCGCGGAGATTGCCCGGACATCCGGGCGTGGTCCGCCATTCGAAACACTCGAAGAACTTCTGTGTCGACAGAACTATCCAGTTTGCCATAAGGAAAGAGTAGTCAATGTCACTCAGGGTAAAAGATGATTTGATTGGTGTACGAAGAGGGACGAGTTATACTATATTTAATTTCAATTGACTCCTCAAGGTCAGTTTCCCGGTCCTTATCATAGGTCAGTAACTATGGTAACAGTGCATTTGGATGACCGACCACTATACCTTTTACCCAAGACAACGAAGGGATGAAGCGGGGAAGACGGATGTCCTTGAGAAGCAAATTGAAATTACATGGAGTTAGTACATGGAACACTCATATCTGAATTTTAATGACTTTCATCTGAAGCATTAGAAGGCAAAATGTATCTAGATCTGAACTCGGCATGCAAATAATCCGAAATAGTTAAAGAAGTAATCTTGTTTCTTGGATGGACCCACCTATCGATAAATAATATAAAGATAAATGAAAACATATATACAAATTGCAACATAAACTTTTCAATATTCTGTTTGTATTATTACTGATAAAAATGACACTTTCAAATCTGAGTAAATCGATGTTTTCATTTTGTTTCAAATAGGACGACCCAATGCTTTCAATTCTGAAATAACCAGAATATTGAAACATGGACATACTCAAAACGGAGCACATAGAGGTCAGTTCATACTCATTTTTGAAACATGGACCTACTCAAAAGTGATTAGAATCAGTTCAAACTCATTTTTGAAGCATGCAAATACTCAAAAATGAGCACATAGAAGTCAGTTTATAGTCATTTTTGAAACATGACGGCACGATCATACCGCATCTCGCGGAGAAACGTTTTTCCCGGGAGAGCAAACCAGAGGGTCACAAGCCCTTGGTTGTCTCCCTACTCTCCAACAGTTTCTTACGATCTGACTGCCACTTAAAAAAAAAAAACATGCAACCGAACAAAGTGGGGCTACACTTGCCTCCCACTATAAGGACATTCGTCCAATCACAAACACAAGGGGCGTAACATTCTAGAACCCCTTGCATTCCCACATTGAATACAAAAAACAGATGGTTCCCACTGCAAACTGCAATTCGAAAACAATTTCATGTTTATTCCAGACATCCTGGGAAGACACGGGACCTCCATGAAAAACTTCAATTCTGGGAAACAGTCTGTTTTTCTATTTTGTTGTTTACGAAAAAAACAACTGCAAAAACACTTAACTCCCTTCCTCTGACCCTGAGAAATATTACCCTGGGAACCTCCGATCTAGGCTCAATGAACTTTACTCCTATGTTAAAACGGATCTAACAAACTGACTGACTAAATATTTTTATTGGACATATTCAAATTTGAGGCACACGATGTTTTATTCTTGAGTGTGAGCATGTTTTCAGAAATGAGTATATACATTACGTATGAGTTTCAAGCTTGAGTCATTTTGACTACCTGTGAAATACTCAGATTTGAGTGTTTTTTGCTCAGTTTTGAAAATGTCGTTTTTAGAGTGCTTATTTTTTAAAAGTACACGCCTATGGGTGCTATTCATATTTTTAAAAATTGGGCAGGTATGGCAACACTTATCTTCTTCACAACAATCATGATCTCCTATTTAGGATATTGCAAACAGCCATGCAGTTTAATAGTGAAACATAACTAACCTATTTTGCTTTTAATTTCAGACTAAGCAAAGCACCCTAAAGGCCTGGTATACTAATTAGTGATGGTGTATGTCACTACATTTACTGTTATCACTTCATTCATGTAGCATTGAGTGATAAAAAAGAAAGAGTAAAGCTGTACACACCATCACCGAGACATATTTGAAACATTCTTTAAATTAAAAAAAGTAGGTACAAACCTGTACTATGTAACTACTTATTCAAACCAATAAAAAAGAAAACCTGGATAAATGTTGTGTCGTTTTAATCACTGTTATAATACATTTTCCAAATGTCTTAAAAAAAAAATCTTCCTTGTGCTATTACAATAGGGCAGTTGCACTTGCAATTGACGTCATGCTGGAGGTCACAAACTACAAATAGGCAGTTCTGATTCGTGGAACTATCCTGACCTCCCAGTTGAAATACACAATGGATGATCAGCTGATTGCAACTTCTATAGTACTCATATTCATTCGAATTAATTATTTGCTAGCAGCATAATGAAATTCATTTAAACATATATATACAGTGGAACTCTAGTTATACGTTTTGCTCGGGACCGGACAACAAAACGTATAACTCAGTAAAATGTACAAGTCAATTAATGGTCTACTGGAACCATTTTTTATATATATCCTAAACACTTTGTTCCGCTGGGGAGTTGCAGTTACTTTTTATATCGAAAACGGAAATTTCCTAAATATTACTGCCCCCATGATATAAAGTTTCGGAAATGGAACAGAGTGAAAAAAAAAGGTGTATAAGAAAAGTATACATAAAGTTATTTTATCATAAAAGCTTTATTAAAAATATTTTTAATACATATAGAGTGCTTAAAAGAAATTATTAGAATCGATATGATATGTAAATCATTTATCAAAAGAAATTTCAGTAGTTTACTGAATCTTGTAGAATTAATAACTAATATTCAATTGTTTCTTTTCGGCAGTGCCAACATTGAACAGCAAACTTTGCATTTCTGTTAATAATGTAGCCCCCTTGTTACTGTTTTTACTATTGACGAACCGCTTTACTACGTCAAAAGCCTCAGAGCAGCTTCGAAGTTTGAGTGAGATCTTTCAAATCAGACTCATCCGACGCGTCGTCTGTGTTTCCGGTTACAAAATGCGTAAATGAGACAAAATTTTGACCGGGGAAGCAGAAACATAACGTATAACTGAGGGAAATGTATAACACAAAACGTATAACTCAGCTAATTTTTAATGGCAAGTGGCGGGGACCGCTGAGTTGAAACGTATAACTGAGGGAAACATACAACCCAGGTAACGTATATCTGGAGTTCCACTGTATACATTATTACTCCCAGGTTGTATTAGGTATGCATTTTTACTTTTTCTTTGATTAGTCTTTCATCTTAAAGCATGCAAGACCTTAAAGTTGTTCTCAAATCCAAACTGGCTACTTTCTGAAACATTTTTTAATTCATTTTTTTTGTTCACAAACATATCCCATGGCCAGGTGTTCTTATTAAGAAACTAAGGAATCAAAAAGTTTTTCGGTAAACGCAGATGACTTTTCAGAAAATACTGTGAAAGTTGTTGGCTTTTGAACCCAATTTCCAGACACAACAGCACTAAAAGGAAAAACTATTGTCCTGAAAAAACAATTGCTTATAACCCAACATGTCATTAATATATCGAGAAATAAAAAAAAAAAACTGTTCAATAATCATGCTTTTAGGTTTAAAAGTGAGTCAGCCAATATGTCAGAAAGTTTTGCGTTATTGAGCGGGGAAAAATATTATATCAGGGATTAATCAGATTGTATAGAACTATTTTTCATAAAATTCTCTTTTAAATTAGCATTCTCTAATAACCATCTGCAAAAATATGGGACATCACAGTAGGGAGGAGAGTGGAGATTAAAAAAACCCACGAAATTTGTGTGACATCATTCATAAGATGAGCCACCAACTTCTAAATACAAGGCATTTTTATGTCTAGGCTTTGACACAAAAATGGTGTCTGTCGTACACAGGTTTTTTTTTTTTTTTTTTTTTTTTTCCAGCATTTGTATGATCCCTAGAAATTGGACTCTGGTATTTTCTTAAAGATTTCTTCACCTTCATAAATTTTTAAAAATAAGGTGAGGAAAACACAAATGCTAAAAAAAAAATTAGCCTACAATAGCTGCCATTTATATGTTAGTGCATAGGTCTGGTATTCAGAGGGATCATGATATCGTGAGCCCTATTCGATCAATTTCAGTAAAACTTTTTTTGTCGTTTGAATGGCTACTTAATTATTTTTTTATTAAAAAGTAATGAGAAACTAAATTAAAGCCTGCAATTACAAAAAAAAAAAAAAAAAAAAAAAAGAAAGTCTTGTACCGGTAAGGACAAGTTATTTGCAAAAACTGAAGCTTGTTCTCCAATTTTAGAGTAAATGATGCGTATTCTACAAGTAGGAATTTTGTGTGTGTGTGGCACTTCTACCAGATCTTTCTTCTTTTTCCTGTAGTGCTGCCATCTACTGAGAGTGATCTCAAATGATTAAAAATTCAGTGATGTCATTGATGTATATTAGTAATACATATTTATTTAGCATCGTGATAAAGGGTAGAAATCACAAAATGTCAAAATAACTTTGCTATATACATGGTTGAAAGTCAGAAATTTTCACCGTGCTGGAATATAGTAATATACATTTCTGTAACAAATAAAGAAAGTGCATATAAAATAAGAGTCTGGCAAAACTCACACCCCTAATCATGGAAATCCATTAGAATTTTAGAAATTGTCAAAATACATGTTTAATAAAATTCGAGGGCACTACTTATCTGGTTACAAAATTTTGAAATTTCTAATGGGATGCGAGTCTTCTGGCCTATCGCTGGAAAAGGAAAGGTCTTTGCAAGATAAAATTTTTTTTTCATTAAATTGTTGTCCTAATGTTTCTTCAACCATATAGACTACCAACAATGCACGTGAACCAACTGGTGTGGAAAATCATAATCTAAGGAAGACGATAAATTCAAATGAAGTAAACAAACTACTACTGTAATCTATATGCAGCATTTCTTAATTGAATTATTTATGAGAAAGGAAGATTTATTATTATTTTGTCGTTACAGATTCACATTAGTGCACTTCTGCCAGGATTTTCGTCATAACGCAGAACTTTAACACGCCGAGGTCCTTTTGAGGCAGGACTCCATTGTAGACAAGTTCAGTTTTTATAAGTTTTACCATGGGCATGTGCAAGATTTTTATTAGGGGAAGGAAATAAAAATGAGTGGTTACCTTTACCACAAAGAAGTTAACAGTTGAAGTAAAATAGAACCTTAAAAAAAAAAAAAAATCAAACAATAAGATTGCAATCTGTCGATTTTTAATATAAGCTAGACTGTGTTTCGAACATTAAAATGTCAAAATGTCTAACATTTGATACATCCACAGGAGTACAGAACACCTGGCCAGTCCGTAAAGTCATTCCAGCAAATTCTATCTTTTGAATTTTATTATTTGTTAGTTATCCTTAATTTAAAACTTTTACAGAAAAAGTACGAGTCTCTTTTTTTTATATTTTATTTAAAAACTAGGACTGAAGCTGGACTCCGGTAATTTGAACCAGTTCTACCATCCTCTCTGTGGGTCTCGGAGGAGAGGCAATTTTGTGCATGTGAAATGCCTATTTTTCAGCAATAGACCAAGAAGCTGGTGAAGAAATTTGATAAAGGTTAAAACCTTTATAAAACAAATTTTCTTACTTACACTTGAAATAGATATGAATGATTAGGCAGCAGAGTCAGGAAAATTTGTAATCCCAATTATCTGTGATGTACTTACAATTTAATTATATGCAATTGATTATAGTTACACACACTTAAGCACAGAAATTTCATCAAATAATGGGATAGGGGACTGTTCTGGTTAGAGTGCTGCAAGAGTGTTTTGTGGCATGTAATTATAACTATAATTAATTACATACAATTAAATTGTATTTACATTACAGATAATTGCAATTACAAATTTGCCCAACTCTGCTCGACATATTGCCAGAGTTTTAAAGGTATAATTAGCTATAATGCACACCCTGCTGCAAAGTGAAATGAATAGTATACCAGTATTCTTTACTATATCTGCCTGTCACGTCACCTGTACCTATTTCAGGTGCAAGCAAGAAAAATTGTTTTAAAAGAGGTTTCAACCTTTATTTAATACTTAAGGGTGTATTCAAATCCAAACTGCTTATTTTGAGACACATTCATAAATTCATTTTTGCAATAAAATGCATCCAATTAGCAGGTTTTCTTATTCAGAAACTTTATAATGTCCCCACTGTCTCGATTTTTTCATAAAGGCAGAATATATTTCAAAAAATGCTGTCAAAGTGGACATTTTGAACCGAATTTCAAGAAGCGATAGCGCTGGGAAAAAAAAAAAAAAATGATCGTACTGTGAAAATAATTGTCTGTAAATCAATTTCTAATTAATTGAACGAAAAATAAAAACATGGGGCCCTTATAAATGTCTTTATAAATCACGCCACCAAGTTTCCTGTTGTTACTTTTAAAAATGAGTCTGGGAATGTGTCTCAAAATTTTGAGTTGTTGAGCGTGGAAAAATATTTTTTTTGAATACCGCCTTAAGTAAATTTCTACATAAACCCTGATTTTAATACGATATTTCATTGTTGTTTTAAACTAATTTTAAAATTTCCCAAAACATGTCTACCTTTCTCGTTTACTGCATGGCTCTGCACATTGGCTTGTCCTTGGGCGATGCTGACAATGGGATCAACAGGGTTGGTCAGCAAGAACAGGTGCATTTTGCCAGCCCCCCCAACTTTAAAAAAAATATTACCATATTCTTTATACCTCATTTGTGCCAACAATGTTTTCATTTGTACTTAATTTGAATTGGAGTAATAAAGGGCTTTTAGAGGAGAGAGGCAGAAACGACCAGCCTCAAACGTTTATCTTTAAAAAAATCGCTTATACCTCATTTTTTTTCATAAAGAATTTTTAGCAGGGTGATTGAAGAAATGGAAATCCTCTAACATTGATCTTAAAAAAAAAAAAAAATGTATGATACCAATTTTTTGTACCCGTTTATATCAGCAATATTTGCACTTTTGTAATAAAATATTTTTATAAAGATGTTGAAAAAACTACCAGCTCCCCCCTACCCCTTTCCACAGACATAACTTAAACAGTACCAATCATTAATAACTTATTTGTATATATTTTATATATACATTTTCCCAAGCCGCTCATTTCTAAATAAAACTAAAGAATAGAAACTAAATATTATTGTAGGTTTTTTTTTACAAATGGTAATTCTAATGATGAATCCAATAAATCATTTGAATAAAACTTTGTTTAATAATAATATATTTTCATAAACAATTGAAAGTATAATATTTAGTAACACCTTAAAAAAATATAAATAAATTGTATAATAAGAAAAAATATTTTTTTTATGGTCTGAAAAATACAAAAAAGTAATCATTAAACCTTATAAATGCAATACAGAGTATGTAATACAAAATGAAGGATGAGAAATATTTTATATAAGCAGTTTTGATATAACTATTAGGTAAATTTACATACTTAACATATATTGTTTGATTATATAATATAACAGTTTAATTAGAAAAAGACAAAATAGAATATTCAAGGAACATTAACAGACTTTAATTCAACACCAACTTTGTATAATTCAAAATATAATGTGAAACGATAAATATAACAGTAAACTGTCACTAGGGATATTTCTTGAAAATGTATAATTTGATACAGATTCTTCTATTATAAGATTTAAAAACTTCTTATAAATTAGAATAATGGCTTGCACTGTTCCTACTTTTGAGTGCTGCTATTTTCGAATAGTAATCTTTGCTTTATTTAATTGTAGAATTTCTGTCATCAAATAATTCTAAGTTTACTATTTGGGAAAGAATGGCAGTCAAAAGTAGGAATCATGCCAGCTTTCTAAGATAAAAAATTTAAAAGACTGCATCTTCCTTTTAGAGTATAATGCCTAATAACAGCCAGTTTTAATACTACAGGTAACTATATAAAATTACAAGCATTTAAATAAGTTGGTCAAGCCATTTAAAAAGGATTTTTAAAAATATCATAGCTTAGAAAATATGTTCATTATAAATTACATATTACAAAATTTTCATTAGAGATATATGATAAAAATATTTTTTGTTATGGCAGCCCCCACAATTACGATTACATCAAGGTTGCAGCCAATTTCGCCAAGCTCATGAAGTGCAAACGTAGTATGCATGTATAACAGAGATATTAGTACTAAATAATATGTAATAATTGTATGTTAACCCTTTGAAGGGCGCCAGTATATTATATATACCACTTAATTTTAATCCTAAAATGCCACAATAAGAGAATTTTATAATCAAATTTTGAATTTATAAGGTACATGAAGGAAGGCTTTTACTTATTTTAAAATAAATTCGTTCATGAATCTTGGTGTCAACCAATCATTTCAATATTTTAGCTCCAATAGTACTTTGCCCCTGAAAGGGTTAATAAGAATATAGCACAATATTATTTTGTACTTCATTTGATTTTGGATTATTATGATTAATACTTCATATTAAAGATTCATAACAATCTCTTACAATGCTTTACAAGAATCACAACTTTCTATTATTACGCCTTGTATTATAGGCCATATTTCCAAAATTGTTTTCAATAATTCATCAAAACATTTTTTCCCCCCATAAGTTTTTTTTTTCACATAAATTACTAATACATGAACATATTCCACAAAAATTAAGTGCTAAATCAATTTTCAAGTTAGAAGCTGCTTTTTTAACAACTTTTTATGGTGCAACTCAGTATAGTTTAATCATTAGTAACATACAGTTTCATATCATGGCCATTTTTACATAGTTAAGCCATCGCTTTTGAAAAGAGATTACATCCATCTCAGTACTAGGTAAATCTCAAAGACTGTTTCCATATTTATAAAAATCAATACAGGAGATTAAAAAAAAGACAATAAAACACAATTAAAAAACAAAACATGAAATATGGTCTGGAACATCAACGAAAAGCAATACGACGATAAAATAAATATATGCTGTTTCTTTAGGATTTCAAACATTTTACAGATTTATCTTCAGGAGGTACTATAAGTAGTACCATATTCTTTTATGTAGCATACTTTTAAAGAAAATTGACCAATAATTCATAATTTCCTTTTTTAAATATATTTGCTCACGTGGTTGCTTTTGAATTTTGAAAATAATCTCAAGTAAGCAGTGATAAAACGGTAATAACATTAATCATTCATAACTAGGGCATCCAACCCGGGCTTCCCGGGATAGAGAATATGTGTGAAAACAATTTATTCTTTTATTGAAAACTTTAATAGATTTTTTACATTTAATATTTTCTGTAGATTGCCTCCTGACAACACCTAAGAGCATTTTCATATGAAATATGTCAATGTATGTCAGGTGTCAAACAGTAGAATGATGAGACACTATACAGATTCTCTGTGAATAAAATCTTTATATATAACATTTCAAGAAATTAAATAAAATTGAGAATTATGAAAATTGGGTAGGAGTACAAATCAATAAATAAAAAATACATACAATTTCCTCATTTCATTCAATGCTTTAAAATATTAATTTGGTAATATTGTATATTCAGATAAAATTTTGAAATTTTTTAAAAGCAGTAATTTCGTATTGGCTTCGTGACAGAAGTTAACAGCCGAAGAAATCGCTAAAATTTTCGTTATCTGTAGCAGTTTTTTTTTTTAAATTCTGATAATTTCATCGGTTTTAAGCACTAATTTCAATTACATGTCTGTTAAATTTATGTTTTATTTATACTATTTTATTGATTGCTTAATGAAGTTTTAATTTCGCTGTTGAATATTAGCTGGAGACAAATGCTGAACTTTTTATATTGTTTAAAGTGCAAATGGATTAATTAATATTTTGTAATCGTCTGTAGTCGATAGAAATAAATTTTTTAAAAAATCATGTTTGAAATTTAATTTAAATGCTGTAATTAATGAGTAAATTGCGATAAAGTTTTCAAATAAATTGCAATTGAAAGTAGATTTTTTTCCATTATAACAGTGTAAAAATTAAAAATATACTATGTTAAAAATTTAAAAAAAAATGCAGTAGTAAAAATCGCAAAACCGAAATTTTATCGTCAACTGTTGCCATTCGCAAAATGACGTCAGCGTTACGCACGGACACGTTTGTCCTTTATAATATAGATAGTCCAAAACCAAATGAAGCAAAAAGTAATATATTTTAGAAAAAAATAAAGTATTTTCTTAACTCACAAAAACATATAGAATTGTTCATTGCTAAAGTATCTAATAATTTAAAAATTAATAACAATAAGGATAAGGATTATATGATGGCAATAAATGGCCAAAAACTAATTGAAATACTGATATGCAGTTTTCAGAACAAGAGATGGTGAAATCACACATGTACACTGTAAAGTGTACAAATAAGAATTATTAACTCTTGGGGGGGGGAGGGAACTTTTTTTATATGAATACAATATAATTTCATGGATAATGCAACATTTCACATATTTTCTAAATGAGAATATCTTATACCCAACATTTAAAAAAAGATAACTTGATAACATTATTATATATATCCATTGATGTAAAGTGTTATATCATAGTCAGAATAATGCAGAAACTATACATATTCACTGCAACTTAATACTTTATATTTAATGCTCTTCAAATAACATTTAATGACAATAGTAATATGTCATATTATTGTGCAAATTAAAATGTTACACTATTTACAACAGTAGAATGGTGAGACACTATACAGATTCTCTGTGAATAAAATCTTTATATATAACATTTCAAGAAATTAAATAAAATTGAGAATTATGAAAATTGGGTAGGAGTACAAATTAATAAATAAAAAATACATACAATTTCCTCATTTCATTCAATGCTTTAAAATATTAATTTGGTAATATTGGTTTTGAATACTGATTACAGAAAACATGAAATATATATATATAAATAAGCAATCCTTGTACCCAATAAAATATTTTTTACATATACTTATTTAAAAAGTGACTAGTAGATAATGGTATGAATAAATTATACATAATAGAAAAAAAGTAAAAGTATACGAAAAACTTACATACACCATGTGACACAATTTTTAACAAATACTTTTAAAAAGTAATAAGACTTAAATAAAAAGAATACTTGAATGCATATAAATGTACATAGACACAAAGCCAGCACATGTTTTATACACACAACACACATACTGTTTGTCGACCACAAGAATAGCTCCCGCCAAGAAGTCTGGTTAGTGGCGGTCGCTATAGTAACAAGACCTATCCATTTCGAATGGGTAATACGCGTGTGAGGAATTGGCGCAATAAAAGGTTACCCCACGTCATTCTTCTTCTCGGATCAGCAGTTGCACTCGTTATCTTATTTTTGATTTAATTTTGCTTTTGCTTTTTAAATTATTTGTTCCCATTTTTAAAAATAATTTTGCTAATTTGTTAAACTGGAAATATGCCCTTTCAGTTTAGGGAAGGTGAAGTCTTGAAATCGCAAGTACATATAATCGTACTGTTTGTCGACCACGAGAATATGCGGAACTGTTCTCTCTCATAGACAGTAATCGTCCAAAGAAAATCATCTATAAAATTGATAATTTAATAGAAAAAGGAGGACATAAAGTGCTACGACTCCCCCCTTATGATTGTGATCTAAACGCAATAGAATTTGTGTGGTCCTCTGTGAAAAGAAAAGTAAAAGAGCGAAATGTTACTGGTGATTCAAGTTTGGACAATCTAAAATCTCTACTTCAAACAGCTATCACTGAGGTTACTCTGGCAGAAAGGGCACAGAACATTGCAAACATGTGGAAAATGTTGAAAATAATTACTGGGAAAAAGATGGACTTTTAGAGGATTTATTGGACGAACTGTCATTTAACATTAATACCGGCGATTCTGATTCAGAAGAAACCGAGACTTCTGAGAGTGATTTAGAGGATTTTCACATGCTTGAATAAAATGCTAAAAGCTCAGAAGGTATTATTTTTTATATTTTTAATGATAAAAAAATTTCTCTGTCCTTGCAAATCGTTTGAAAATACATGCTGAAATTTATAATAATCACTGAAGTTTGGTCATTGTATTAATAATTTAAAGTCATTGATAATTGTTAATGGCTATGAAAATATTAATTTTGAAACAATTATTTAAGTTATAAATATTATCATATAAATAATATATGAAACAGTTTTACACTTGATGTATCGATTAAAATAATTACAAAAAAAAAAAAAGTAATAATAATAAAAACATTGCCAACACGCCCTCAAGGTGCTAACTAAACCAATGTGAATGCCTATCTTCTGGCTTCCCCTATCAAAAATGGAGCGAGTGTTGTTTCCACGGCAACAGACAGGCACAGACTTCTTGGCGATAGCTATTCTTGTGATCGACAAACAGTATATATATATATATAGTGTGTGTGCTAAAAATTGTATAGCCTTTTTTGAGAGAAAACTGTCTCGCATTACACATGAATTCACATGAATTATGATACATTTTCCAATCTTATGTACATATATATTACACTGTTAATTTTCAGATCTCTTAATTTTCACTTGTCTTCAATACATCAAAAATCTCATAAAAACTTGTATATTTACATCTTCAAAATATTTGTTACAGATGTTATTGAAAAGAAACATTTGTGTGAACAAATTAATGGTTCCGATGATAAATACTGCATTTGGCATTAATATAACGAAAGATATTATGGCTTAGTTTATAAAAAATTCAAAAAGTGCCTCATTGACCCAAGGTGCACAAACTGCACACTTCGTACACATCACATGCCAGGTTTGCATATACAAATATAAAGAGAGAGTTTTAAATTATAGGTTTCTATTTAATTTGAAAAACATATGTACAATTATTAAAACATTTTATGCACTAACTCGATATATTTATAGTCATTACATGATGAGAAATGTAAAAACAGATTTGTCTGCATCATTTCATCATGGGACCAATTATATGCAATATTCATTAAGAGTTCCAAATTTATCTTAAATTGAAATTTAATGTAAAGAGTGTCAGTGTGTTATTTATTAATGTATTCTACTGCTTTAAAAATCACACAATAGATGATATATACACTAACGACAATACTCTACTTTCCTTTAAAATAAGAATTAAACAACATTGTAATTATGTACACCAGTGTACATCCATGAAATAAAACAAACAACTTGTATTAATTTCAACAGAATATCATACATGCATACATAACCTTCCTGACAGGCAGAAAAAAAAAACCAGAAAACTTCTGTAAAAGTATACAAACTGTAAGGTTTACTATAGTGAATAATTTCAATAACAGTATATATTTTTCATTTGTGTATAAACAAAATATTTAAGATAAGTACTATAAAAAATTTACTATTTTCCCCCCAAGATTTACATACAATGCCAACCAATAACATACATCCAAATACATTTATGTAAGAATTAAATAGTATTAAATTTTAGTAGATAATTTATAAGCTGAAATATTATAAAAAAATTATTTTCAATAAGCAATCAATGTAAGCATTAAAAAGGAATATAAAATTCTTCAAGCAATTATAAACATTATGATTAAACAGATTGAAAAATGAATTGCAAACAAACTATACAGAGATACATCATAGAAAAATGCACTGAAATTGTAATGTAGATTACAAACATTTTTTTAAAAGTAAATATTTATCAACAAAGGTATAAAAGCATACATGAATATATAATGGGTCTATATATGAAAATCTTTTAAATGATAATATTATATAGATACATATATAACCATTTATCTTTGATTTTCTTTATATTGTATATACCAATATCTCACAGTTTGAAAAACACAGTTACTAATATTTCACAGGGTTTTTTTTTGTCCATAGTTTGATGTTCACAGTCTTTTGGTTATATATGAAATTTGATGTCTTTAATATCATTGTATCGGTAGCAGATTGCTCACTAATGACCAGTATCCAATATTTCATTTAAAATATCTGGTGATCTAAAGCATATAATACCTTTAACCAGTATTCCGTTTATTGTACGAATAATTTTCAAAGGATACTATTCAAATTTACCTCAAATGGCACACTGTCATTCTCTACTCTGAATAATTCAATTATTAAATAAGTGTTGGAAAACAACGTTCATTTTCTCCTCTCCGCACATATGGCGCATGCGCGTACAGTTACGATGATGCTCCGGAAGCGAGAGCAGTTGTTTTTACTTTAAGAAAGATGTCGGCGCTCAGTCGCATACGAGCTGTATATATTTTGTCTTCGTTTAATTGTAAATAAATGTCTTATGTTGATCTACTCTGCAAACTCTGTGTGCCTCATACACCTACAAATGGTTATGGGACTAGAGACGCTACTCCACTGCACTATAATTAGCAGAAATTATTTTTAATTCGAACATTCGGATTTGGAACTCTTAAGCCTAATCGAAAGTAAGAATTGTTCTTCATTCTGTTTATCATTTGCATTATTTCTGGCTGTGAGAGACTCTGCATAATTATGTCTCATGTAACGACAATTGAAAAGCTCGGAAAAGATAATTTTGATAGCTGGAAGCTTCAAATTGAAGCTGTATTAATCAAAAATGATCATTGGGATTACGTAATTGGTAAAGAAATTAAACCGGCTGAAGGAACCGCCGAAGGAAAGAAGTGGCTCCAAGCTGATCAAAAAGCTCGTGCAGATATAATTCTTTCTATAAATCCTAGTGAACTGAGTCATATAAAGCATTGTACGACTTCAAGTGCTGTATGGAATAAGCTGAAAGATGTTTATGAATCGAGGGGACCCGCGAAAAAAGCAACTTTGTTAAAACAACTTCTGTTTAGAAAAATGTCCATAAATGAAACGATGGCTGATCATTTAAATATTTTCTTCGAAATAGTTGATAAACTGAAAAATATGGAAATAGAAATCGCAGATGATTTATTATCAATTCTACTTCTATATAGTGTTCCTGAGAACTTCGAAAATTTTAGATGCGCTATAGAATCCAGAGATGAGTTACCTAAACCCGAATCTTTGAAAATTAAAATGCTAGAAGAATGGGATGCCAGGAAAGGAAAATCCACTCAAGATTCACAAAACGCATATTATATAGAAAATAAAAGAAATAATCAAGAACAGAAGAAGAATGAAAAATGGAAAATGAATCCAAATAAAAAATTTTCCTCGGAAAGGTGTTACCGAAATTTCAAGTGCAATTATTGTTCGAAAATGGGGCACAAAGCTTCCGAATGTAGAAAGAAAATAGCTGATAAAAAGCTTACATCTTTAAATAAAGGAAATCAAGGATCGATGATAGCCACTAATTATGAAAAACCAACTAGTATGGCATTTAATGACGCATATCAAGAGCCTTCTGCATGGTGTTTAGACAGTGGATGTACATCCCACATGTGTAAAGATAGAAATTTGTTTACAGAATTTCATCCTCGTACGAATTCTACTATACAGCTTGCAGTTGATCAAACAGCGAAAATTACAGGAATAGGAACAGTTTTCATTACAGTACCTAATGGGGGTGGAATTACTAAACTCACACTCAAGAACGTTCTGTGTGTTCCAGAATTAAAGTGTAATTTGCTCTCAACATCTAAAGCAACAGCCAATAATCGTTCAGTGATTTTTAAAGAACGATTTGCTAAAATCATCGAACCAAATGGTTCTACATTAGTACATGCTGTCCGTCATGGGGATTTATATTACGTATACCCAAGCATCGAGAGAGCTGCGATAGCAGAGGTAAGTGAATTTCTAAAATGGCATCTTAAATTAGGTCATTTAAATGAGTCTGATTTAAAAAGACTTAAATCAAAGAATATGGTTAGAAATTTAAATTTCAATGATAATGAGTCTCTTAAAGACTGTAAAATTTGTATTCAAGGTAAACAAACTGTGCGTTCTTTTCCTAAAGAATCAAACTTTAAAAGTGACGATTTATTGACTCTTATACATTCAGATTTGTGTGGTCCTATGAGAGTTCCATCCCACGGAGGATCGCGATATTTCGTTACTTTTATTGACGATAAATCACGTTACATTGAAGTCAGTTTTCTTAAAACCAAAGATGAGGTTAAAAATGAATTTGTTAAATACAAAGCAGCAGTTGAAAACCGTGTAGGAAAGAAAATAAAAATTCTTCGTACGGATAATGGTAAAGAATATTTCGGAGAAGAATTTAATAAATATATCGAAGAAAGCGGTATAAAACGAGAATTTTCCTCACCACTAACTCCGCAACAGAATGGTACATCAGAGAGGGCCAATAGAACTTTAGCTGAAATGGCGAGGTGTTTACTATTACAAAGCAATCTCCCACAATCTTTTTGAGCCGAAGCTATTAATTGTGCGGTATACATACATAATCGCTGTCCTTCGCGACGTTTAAGCGATAACAAAACACCCTACGAAGTATTTTTTGGCATCAAGCCAACTTTATCATATTTTAAAATATTTGGGCAAAAATGTTTTGTACTAAATAAAAGACAAAGTAAAGGAAAACTTGATCCTAGATCAGAAGAGCATATTTTTGTTGGATATTCAAATGAATCAAAAGCGTACAGGCTGTGGAATAAGAATTCCAGAAAAATTGTTATAAGCCGAGACGTCCGATTTATTAACGAATTTGAAAACGATTTACCTTCAAATAGTGAAATAAAATTAATTTTTCCCTTTTCTCAAAATAATGAAAATAAAACAATTACGCAACAATCAGAAACATCTCCTCCCGTCAAAAATGAACCAGACAGCTGTGGCGACAGTGATATTGATATGCAATCGGATGAAATTTCTGACCCCCTTTCTTCCCCTACAAGAGTTCGCGGGCGGCCGAGAAAATTAAAAACTGGTAAAAGAGGTAGACCCAGAAAAGAATTTAAAATGATAATTCCAAAAGATGAAAAATCTCAAGCTGTAATGGAAAATTTATTTTCTGACTCATGTCCGGAATTTTCTGAAGCTTTAAACGGACCTTTTAAACAGGAATGGATAGATGCAATGGAATTAGAATTTAATTCTTTAATGCAAGAAAATGCATGGCAAATAGTTGATAGGCCAAAACATAAGAAAATTATAGGAAGTAAATGGGTTTTAAAAACTAAATATAAACAAGACGGGTCAATCGAAAAGTTTAAGGCGAGATTAGTTGCAAAGGGATGTTCTCAAAAACCAGGAATTGATTTTGAAGAAAATTTTTCGCCTGTAGCCAGATTAAGTTCGATCAGAACCGCGATCGCTTATGGTATTCAAAATGGTTTTACAGCTTATCAATTAGATTTTATTATGGCTTATGTAAATGGTGATTTAACTGAAGAAGTATACATGGAGTTACCTGATGGTTTTAAATATGAATCTAATGTTGACAAAGTTTGTTTATTAAAAAAATCCCTCTACAGATTAAAACAATCAGGTCGACAATGGTTCAATAAATTAGATGAAAAATTAAAACAAATGAAGTTTGAATCACTAAATGCTGATAAATGTGTTTATTTTTCTAAATCTCAAATTGAAGCTATTATCATTGTTTATGTTGATGATCTCATAATTCTTACTAAATGTAAACAAGATTATGAATTCATTAGAGATGAATTATCCAAATCTTTTAAAATGAAAGATTTAGGTTTGTTACACTATTGTTTGGGCATAGAATTTATGCAAAACGGGGACAGTATTAAAATTACTCAAAAGAAGTATATTGAAGATATTCTGAGCAAATTTAATATGCAAGAATCAAAATCAATATCTACACCTTTTGATAACAATGTGAAGCTTACTAAAGATATGTGTCCCAAAACTGAAGAAGAAAAATCTGAAATGAATAATATTCCTTATCGTCAACTAATTGGTTCTCTTATGTATTTATCAGTAGCAACTAGACCTGATATAACTCATGCTGTGAATTTTCTAAGTCAATTCAACAACAATCCAGGCAAACCACATTGGATAGCTGCAAAAAGAGTTTTAAGATATCTAAGAGGTACTCAAGATCAAGGACTGATCTTTAAACGTGATGCTAAGTCCTTAGTTGCATTTGTTGATGCTGATTGGGCTTCAGATGTCAATGATAGAAAGTCCTATACTGGATACATTTTTAAATATGCCGGTGGTGCTATATCTTGGGAATCGAGAAAGCAACGAACTGTTGCATTATCCACAACTGAAGCAGAATATATGGCTTTATCAGAGGTTGCTAAAGAGACTTTACATCTCAGACGGTTCTTAAATGAACTTTCTCCTGAAATAGTGTCTGCACCTACTTTAATATTCTGCGATAATCAGTCTGCTCAAAAATTAGTAAGAAATCCAATTTATCATTCTCGCACAAAACATATTGATATTCGCCATCACTTTGTGCGCAAAATATATGAGAATGGAGATATAGAAGTTAAATATCTAGAAACTGAAAATATGGCAGCTGACATTTTAACAAAAGCTTTAAGTGCCTATAAACATAAGAAATGTTGTGATTTAATAGGACTAAGTGTTTAAAAACATTCAATGTTATTCTGTATCCTTTTTCCATATAAGTTTAAAGTATATACTGTTTGTAATTGTAATTTTATATTTTGTTTCTCTGTAATTTGCATATAATATTTGCATAATAGGAGAGTAATTAATGCCTTGTTAAGAAAATGCACGTTGTAGGGGGGGAATTGTTGGAAAACAACGTTCATTTTCTCCTCTCCGCACATATGGCGCATGCGCGTACAGTTACGATGATGATGCTCCGGAAGCGAGAGCAGTTGTTTTTACTTTAAGAAAGATGTCGGCGCTCAGTCGCATACGAGCTGTATATATTTTGTCTTCGTTTAATTGTAAATAAATGTCTTATGTTGATCTACTCTGCAAACTCTGTGTGCCTCATACACCTACAATAAGTTTTTTGCAAAGCAAATGATTGCAGTCTTTTTTCAGTACATATGTTATTATTCTCATTACTGGAATTACAACCTGTTTCCACTTATAACAAATATTCATCAAAATAATCTATTAAATTTTCAATATCGCATAGATTTAGAGCTATAGAAAGAAGTGCTCTTTTAACTGATGTGTTATGTTCTGAGACAGTACAGCTGTAATTTTCTATGACATCATAATTTGAGTTAAAAGCACAGATTTAAAAAAATGTAATTCATTTTGTAACATTTAAAAATATATTCCATGAACAAATTAACTTCATAGCTAATTTTATGGATAACTGAACAACAGAAATTGAACTCATTTTAAAGGCTTTGTTCATTCTAAAAAAAGAATTTTGGCAAAATTATTGTATCCCTAAAATAGAATATCAATGTAACAAAGTCAAAAACAAGTGTAAATTGTTTAGCTCAAGCTGATAATAGGGCCATAGAATGACCCATGGGAGATTCTTTGGGAGACTCCATCTTTTCACACTCTAATAACCAATACTATTTCTATCACATTTTTCTGATTGGCCACAAAATACTGTTGTTCAATCCTTGGATCATGAACTGTGACATGGCACTTGCTTTGCTACCCTGCAGTCTCTTGAATTTTTTTTATCGCACCTCCTGTAGCATCAATGCTTATTTTTGATTTTGGGCATATATTCTAAATACATATATTTGAGTTAGAAGTCAATAGAGTACATAAAAGTGATCCAGACCTATAGCTCTAATTAGCATTCCCAGCAGCATTAGGATATTTCATTGCATAGATGAATGAAATGGAATTTTTAAAGGATCTGCCTTCAGTTACAACTCTGCTTTTTAGTACTCTTAAGACATTTGAAGATGCCAAGTTACTTATTTTATTGTTAAAATTCATTCTCAGCCTCGCTTGTTCTTTTCGGAATTCACTAACTGTAATATTAGCATCTTTTAAAGCAGCAACTAAAACATATCTTATTTAGCCTATTTGCCTGAGTTTCATATTGGTATGACAACTTATGTATTGTTCTACATGCATGCATAAAGCTTTACATTTTTTTTAGGCTCATTTTCAATTATCACTGAAGGTCTTGTGATCTGCAATCAGAATAAGTTGCTTTTAAAATAGCATAATATTTTCCACTTTCACAGATCACGAAGTAGCGCGAAACGAAGTAGCATGTTAGTTTCCACAAAGTAGCATGATAGTTTTGCATGAAGGTAAAAATGTTCAGCAATAATCAGTGTCTATTTGGAAAAAGATATTTCACATTTATCTCTCTGTGAAGCTCTTTTCATATGAACATTTATACCACACATTATGAAGAAATATTTCATACCATTTGCTGGGAGTCAGAATTATTCTGAATTTTAACCTTGATTGATTCAGATTTTTCAGATGAAATTAACCCATTTTCGGCCAAGCATAGTAATTTTATAAAATGTGGTATTATTTGCAAAGAAATTTGCTTAAATTACATTCATTAAGACATCAAAAAAGTTTCGTGCATGAAAAATAATATTTTATTTAATTTGTCGTTACCATTATTAATTTATCATTAAATTTAAATAAAAAATTTTAAGTTTTCTTATGGCATTTGTTTTATTTTTATTTTATTTACAGAACTTGCAACTTTACTCCATTATAAAAACATAGGATTAATCTCAAGTGGAATAATTATACATTTTCAAAAAGTCGAATTTGTCAATAACCGTTTCAAGTAAAAAAAACAGCGTATTTTGAAAATTTCTCAACAGAAAGTGATTACTTCAATTGAATTACTAATATTTTATAGATGTCTCCAGAACCCTTAAAAATAGTAGAAAAATAAAATTAGCGAAAAATATACATCACAGTGTTAATAAAAAAATATTATTGAAATGGTGCGTTTACGCACCTTTGGCCGAAAATGGGTTAATGATGAACCAGAACTATTTTTTCCCGTATCAATGGTAATTTCATCTTTTGTAGCAATCTGAACCTTCTCTCTGATTACAAAGTAAATTCTCTCTAGGCTTCTTGGTCAAGATAGCATATGAATGGCGAGTGGAAAAAAGATAACACTCCGGTTGATGTAACTGTTGAGGAAACAAAAAACATCAGATTTTATCATTTTATGTAAAAAAAAAAACCTACCAATTTTAGAGAAATATTTACCATTATTCGATTGTAAGTCTAGTCAATGGGAGTTTATCCTATAAATAAATTAAAAAAAAAAATAAAAAAAATACTGATTACTTTATTAGCTATTATCTCAGTTCATTTTTCTTATTTTTGGAATGTTAAATTTTTTCTATTCCCTTGTTCATATAGTCTTGCTGATTTTTAAGAGTTTCTTAGTAGGCACACTAAAAAGTCTAAAAGTTTATGAACAATGTCTGATAAAAATACTGCCAAGTAAGAATATTTAAGACCTCTGTAACATCAAGTTAAAATTATATTAAATACTTCATAAGAAATAAATGGACAGTGTCAGTGTTTTCTAATCTAATGGAGTAAGAGGCTCAGCTAAGTGCTCTAATCTCTTCAATACAACCAATGGAGGTAGATAATAACATAAAATGAAAATAATTCCATCAAAAATTATATATTCAAATCTTGAGTATTTCAGAGCAAATTTATATACAACAAATAAAAGGGGAAAATAAATCTGAATATATCTGTTATTAGAGGTTTTGAAATGAAATATCCACATTTTTCATTAAAATATTCCTAAAGGTTATAATTAGAGAGGGGTTATTTTATTTTCAAACATGTAAAATTCAATTGAAATTGACATTTTTAAAAATAATTCACATTACATATATTTATTCAATCCATGTATCTAATTTATTTAAACCTATTTTATTATATTTTGAATATGTTCTCCATGCTCATGCGATTTTTAAATTTAAATCAGTGATTAATTGCAAAATAATAATCATTTTAGTTCAGAATATGGAATGTTTTTCTTTCTTTCTTTTTTTAAAATGTTGAAAAGTGTTTATCACATCCATCCATCAGCATTCTGAGTTTCATAAATATATTGCAATGTATCTGATATATAATATACTATAGGGATGCACCAAACACCAAATATTCAGCCAACTGAATAGTAACTATTAGTCTGAATACTCCTATTTTTTAGAGATTAAAGGTATTTAAAAAATTGAATTTGAAAACAATCACATAATAGTTAACACAAATACTTCCATTTTGATAAACAAGAGCTTTTTACACTAAAAAAATTATGCCTGGAATTATCACTAAAGAAGAGAACAGTCTTTAAACTTTTTTTAATTAATAAAATTTTAAATTTCATGGTTTCTTTTGTGAATTAAAATAAATGAATAACATTTTCTTGCATTCTAAAACAAATATTTTTAAATAGAAGAGAAATTTTGAAGGAATTAGAAGGAAAATTTTACAGTCAGAGTGTTTGTCAAAAAGGGTGTAAGGACTGCACATGCCTTTTCTTGCCCTAGTAGCGCCCCCTTCTGGAAAAACGAAAGAGCGCGGCAGTAGAACTACGAATGTCAACGAGTAAGAACGTCGTCTGTCATAAGAAAACAGAAGATATTATGAAAATGGCCGTGAGTAAATGTTACCAGTCATGAATCTTGAAAAATATGATTAATCCTTTGTGTTTATTTAATGTACCTGTCCTTGTCATCGTTAGAAAGGCCTGTTTAATTAGAACACTCCCACATTCAGAAGAGTCTTCACCCTGGTGTCAGAATTAATGGATGAATTACTGGCTATATTACTTGATTAGTGACTGAAAGATTATAGTGAAATATTTTGGATAACCTATATAGAGGTAAGGTACATTTTTTCTGTTTAAGCATGGCCGATCAATTAACTAAGCTTAAAAAAACTAGAGGCGTGATAAAAGCATCTATTACCTCTATTGTTAAAAAGATCGAAGATGCATGGGTTTTAGAGTCACCGAATTTTGAGGAAATAGAAGAAAATTTAGCTCAGCTGGAACAGAAAGGTGTTGACCTTAAACGAGAAGATGCCCAAATTTTAGCGTTAATTAATGATGAAGATGAAATCGAAAAAGACGCAAAAGCGTCCATCGAATATCATGAAAAAATAACTTTATGGAAATTTAGAATAAACAAAAAATTGAAAAATAATAGCAAAAGCGAAATTTTCCTCATAACTCACGTCGATAATAAGTATGCGGAAGTAGTTTCGCAATCTGTTAAACTCCCTACCTTAAAGATTGAGAAATTTTATGACGAAATAAGTAAATTTCAAAATTTTTGGAACTCATTCAAAATAGCAGTCCATGATAATGATTCACTATCAAATATTGAAAAAATGAGCTATTTACAAAGTTATTTAGGCGGTAGCGCGTATAATTCCATCTCCAGGTTTGCGTTATCAGATAAAAATTATTTGGAAGCTATCCAAATTCTGAAACAACAATTTGGCCGAAAGGAACTCATTGTCATGGCACACATAAATACTTTATTATCTTTGAAACCTGTATTGAAAACAAATGACGTAGTCGCTCTACGAAAATTATTTGATACCATTCAATGCCAAATAAGAAGTCTCAGGTCTTTGGACATTGAATCAAATGGATTTGATAACCTGTTGACACCTATAATTCTTAAATCCCTGCCAAATAATCTTTCGTTAGAATATAATAAGCAATGTATAAAAAATTCTAGTGACTCGCAATCAAGCATTGATGATTTGTTATTTATTCGTACCGAAATAGAGTCGAGAGAAAAACAAAATTATTTAACTGGTAATTTAGATAACCCAAGGTCAAAACAGTCGTATAATAATGATTCGCCTGCATTTCGTAGACAAATGTTCGCTAGTGATAGAATTAATTCTGAAGTATCTCATATTTTAGCCACCTCTGAAACCTTTTGTATATTTTGTTCGAGTAATACTCATTCGACTGAGGAGTGCAATAAATTATCCGTTGAGCAGAAAATAGCTAAATTAAGAACTCAGGGACGCTGTTTTTTATGCTTAAAAAAAAGGTAAACACGTCGCTAAAGATTGTACCATAGAAAATAAAAAATGCACGAATTGCGGCAGATACCATAATGTTACGATATGTAGTTATTTATTTGGCAATGCCAATAAAGTTGATAGGGAAGATAATTTGAATGCAAATGAAAAAGCACTCACAGCTAGAGTCAAATCAGATGAGATTTTTAATTTGAAAACACCGTGAAAAGAAACGAAATTAATTGAAACATTACCGACAGTAGATATAGAATGTGGTAATAAAATATTACATGGCGTAGTAGATAGTGGAACTCAAATTTCTATAATAAAGACTGACTGTGTACCCGAATACTTTAAAAATCCTTGTGGTACTATAATATTGCAATCTGCATTTGGACACCAAATGAAACTCCTTTAATAAATATTCCATTGAGTATTGAAGTTGATAAATTAAACCCCAAGATATATCCTAATATTATGATAACATGTGCTGTGGTTGATAATTTAATTAATGATTTATTACTTTCTCTTGATACATATAATGAATTAAATGATTAGAATAAATATAATGAAAATGAAAAGGTATTAAATTGTAATGTTGACATGATAAGTGACAATGCGAAAGAAACCAACCCTGTAGATCTGTCTGCTTCAATTTTAGACCATGTGTCAGTTGAAAATGCGAATGCAAACGAGAACATTGTTCATACACCTGGCGACGACCCTGATACTTTCATAAATGATTCAGAGAAATTTAAATGGCAACAGAAAAACGACCCTTCGTTAAATCAGTGTTCAACAGCTAACAAAAATGAATTTAATAGCTTTTTCGTTCATGAGAATTTCTTATATCACTTGGATAAATTATTCGATGAGACAAAAAATAACCCTCACCCGCGTACTAGTATTACACAATCGATCACGAAAGAAACTAATAATAATGAAAATGACATATGTACTGTTGCCGATTTAATCGTAATAGAGAGTGGAGATAAAATCGAAACGGAAATTCATTATAAGGAAGAAGATCCCCAAATTAGGCAAGCAGAAGAAATTTTACATAATTCAAAAGATTTAAAAGTCCAAAATTATTTACAGAGTGAACACAATATTATGAAGGATATTCTCATAGTTAATAATGTAACTTATATTTTCGAATCATCAAACTATGCAGACACGCCTGATGAGGAAACCGAATACGAAACTACAAATTATGCTAAAAGGAATGCAAGTGCCTCAGATAAATATTTGATTGCATCATCAGACATGAAGGAAGAAAATATAAGACGAAACAATTTCTGAAAATAAAGGTTCAAAAGTTGATGTCACGACAACAGAAGAATCTTACTCTATTTTCAATAATACAATACCAGAAACACTTGATGGAAGTTCTGAATCCAACACGATTGAGTTCAGCGAGAAACAACCTCTTATTTACAATGAAAATTCAGACTACATTATAGTCAATGGTTGTGTGAAATCACATGGAATAGCAAACAAAGAACCCGATGTATTCCTTAAGTTAAATCATCCTGACAACATGATGTTAGAAAACCGCCAGAAGAAATCTGAGAAGATTGATGAGTTTACAGAGACTAAGGAAGTGATGATCGACGAAAATAAAAATGAAATTGAACTTTCTAAAAATTATGTTAAAGTAAAAATAAAGGAAACTGTGAGGAAGAAACAGTATACACGTGATGGCTTTCGCCGAATGAACAATACATTTAGTACAGGAAGACAGCGGAAACGAGAAAAAATAAAATTTCTAGGTCATGTGGTAGGATCTGATATACATGCACCCGATCCCGACAAAATATCAGCGATACAAAACTTAGAAGTTCCCAAGTCGAAGAAAGATGTCAGAAGCATGGGTCTTTTATCTTATTACCGATCCTATGTCCCTTCATTCTCCAACATAGCTCGTCCATTGATTGAACTTACCAAGAAACGTGCCCCTAATGAAGTTACCTGGTCTGAGGATTGTGACAAAGTCTTTTTTGAAGTGAAACAGGCGATCAGTAAATCACCCATCTGTTATTCCCCGAACTTTCAGAAACCATTTATTATACACGCAGATGCTTCTTCGTATGCGATAGGCGCTTGTCTATCTCAAAAAGATGAAAATGAACAAGAGCATCCCATTGCTTTTACAAGTAAAAAGCTCTCCAAATGCCAAGAAGGTTATGCTACCATCGAAAAGGAAGCTTATGCTGTTATCTTCGCCCTGAAAAAGTTCGAACACTATATTTATGATTCGCAGGTAACTGTGATGAGCGACCATAATCCTTTGAAATTTCTCACAGACTGTGCACCTCAAAGTGCACGCCTTCAAAGATGGGCCCTTGCACTTCAGCGCTTTCAAGCCCAAATAACGTACCGACGTGGGAAACTCCACGCGAATGCTGACTCTCTAAGTAGGCTACATGCCTCACATTGGACTTAAAAACTTTGAACATTCTTTTTTTTTTTTTTTTGTCTGTGTTACAAGTCCGAACTTTAAGAAATTTATCCTAGAACTATAAAATATTAGTATTAGTGTTATAGTGTATTCTATTTGTTTATTTTCTTTGCTATTCTTTAAATGTTTGAATTTTAGTATTAATATGTTTTACTTGTTTCTTTAGATATTTACTAGGTATTGATTTGTCTAAAAAGACTAAATCAAATTCTCGAAAGGGGGAGGTGTGAGGACTGCGCATGCCTTTTCTTGCCCTAGTAGCTGATAACTATTATAAAAATAATAGTTATGGGGTTCAAGAGAAAGAGTTAGCAAAGTTAACACGCATTTAGTGGAAACGTAAAAGCTGATTTCATTACCCTGGATAAATAAAATAAAGATGAAATCAAGTTAAATAAATATGTAATGGTTTAAAAACAATAAAAATAACATATTAGACAACCAAGGATTTTATTTTAACATTCAATTAAACAATTACAAAACAATTAAAACTTAAATTAAACTTAATCAAACTTATAACAAACACATTACTTAACATATATTTAACAATTACTTAAAATAAAACTCTCAATTTCTCAATCACATGACGTGATAAAAACTTATATGTTGGCCATCTGGAACTTCAACCTAACTTTAAAGTCACTTCACATAATATACGGCAGCAAATTATTGAAGCATGTAAATTCACTTTGCATATAGTTCACTTTGTAAAAGAAGATCAGCAAACACTTTAAATCAACTTCACTATTAAAGATTGATTTTATAAAGTCACGAAACTCATGAAGAAACGCACTCATCTGCTTCCATATTCCGCTGGATGTTTAAACTATCACCAGCTAAAGCTTTACAACTTCTTTCATTTAAAACATCTGCTGTGAATAACTAAACTTTCATTTATTCCCACCAAGATGAAATATGAGTAAAACTAATTAAAAACGTATTGATACTAAAACCTTCATTACCACATTAAACTAACACTGACAATATCCTTAAAGAATGAAGGTGAAGAATAAACGAGAGACAGAGAGCGATGAAGACGATGAAATGATCTCGTTCACTGAAAACGTAACTATATATATCTCACCACTTCCCTGAGTCACTATGCCACGCATGCTCACTACGATCCTCCGAAAACTTATAGAACATCAATGACACTGTATTATGCAAAACATCGTCCTAGCGTTAGCCTCCTGACACGTACCGTGATTACGTCGTGATAACGCCATCTCTCGGCATCCAAGCTAACCACGATGACGGAGATCGGAATCTATGAATCGTATCGAGTGATGTAATCAAGGGAAAGTTACCGGGAGTTATGAAGCCACGTATTGTAAACAGAAAAACGAGAAACTAAAGATTGTATTAAAGTAAAGATTAACTTAATATTTCCATTTAAGACAGATACAATATGGTCAGATTTATTTAACAAGTTTATCTTTTAATCTTAAGGTGTATTTTTATGAAAGTTTAAATAAAAATGATATTTGTTTTAACAGACTTTAAATATAAAACAAGGTTTAATTACTAAATTAAAGATATATTTTATGAGGTTTCTTGAATAAAATATTGTTTAATTTAACACAAAAAGAATATAATTTAAATATGCTTAAAAGACAATTTAACTTTAGAAACTATTAGACTTTGAATAAATATTAAACTGTAATTTTATGAAAGATATGTAGAATGATGAGACAAGTTGTTAAGAAATGATGGACTATTTCTTAGACATGTTCTAATTTTCCTAACTGTAGCGCCCCCTTCTGGAAAAACGAAAGAGCGCGGTAGTAGAACTCAGAATGTCAATGAGTAAGAACGTCGTCTGTCATAAGAAAACAGAAGATATTATGAAAATGGCCGTGAGTAAATGTTACCGGGCATGAATCTTGAAAAATATGATTAATCCAGGGGTAGAAGTGACCAATCTATAAAATATAGGACATTTTTCGCAAAAAATATAGGACATATATAGGACATTTAGAAAAT